>CM067167.1:241847418-241901797 GCA_034093135.1 Erigeron breviscapus | reverse complement strand
AAATGTGCCTATCCTTCTTTATATTCACACATTATCACACATATCTTCATTATCTGCATATAAGTGTAACATAAGTCACACCCGACTAGATGCTTCACCAAAAGGCTAGTCATACTTCGTCGTTAAGGAATGGCAAGCCAATCCAAGAGTAATCCGTATGTGGAGGTTGGTCAAACCCCTCGTATTACTCGCCCTGCATTATAAAGACCATGTTGCAAGGAGCCACCCAAGCAACAACTACGTCAACGCACTCGTCCGGCTAAGACTAGTACGGGTTAAGCTTAACACTTTCCCTGCATTATATTTACGAGCTCGGTTTCACACATACGGTTTAGGTAACACACATTCCTAAACCGCCACACACATATAGTCTAGGTAACACACATTCCTAGACATTTACACACTTTATCTTCATTACGTTTGGATCCTTAAACGTGCAAGTGACATGGCAACCTACTAAGTCTAGTGAGCTAGGTGTACAAGCCATGTAAGCATGCATATATCACACATCAACTTCATTTCTACATTTCATGCATAACGAGATACTTCGTAATACTACATAAACTGCATAATAATACACTACATTAAGCAATACTTCATTTCACTACATTAGGGACTGCATTTCAGGTCTCATGGTCAACTACATAACCCATAACACCTCCCGTGTAACCCCATATGCCCACATGCAATATAAAGATACCAAATGGAAGTATTTATGATTGAAACCAGCTTTTCGTTGAATCCCCCAGCGTGTCAAAGTAGTGTATCTTACCTCGGCGTAGTCCACAACAATCAACAACTAGTTACAATGCAAGTAACTATGCTCGTCTACCTATAATTAATGAACAAGCATTAGACCACTACATTCTCACGTTACTAAGGTCATAAACTAGACCCCACACACTTTAAAGACTCACTTTAGTTTCAGGTCTAATCTACGTGTCAAACGACGTTACGGTTCAAAATATAACATTTTCTGAAAACTGAGGAGTTGCGCCGCAAGCCTCCAGTTGCGCCGCAACACCTTATGTTGCGCCGCAACCTATCTTTCTGGAATTTAGTTGCGCCGCAACCTATTTTCTGGAATTGAGTTGCGCCGCAACTCGTTGCGATTCTGCACAACATCAAACGATTTTACCCCAAACCATTCCAAATCAATTCTCAGACCTTTGTACATCAAAATCCTTCATATTCAAATCATTACAAAGCATTACAACCATCAATTACATCCTACATAACTTTAATCCATCAAAACCACCATTAATCTTCATTAAACGACTTCACCACAACCCTATAATTAATCCTAATGACTCATATAATCAAAAGGACCAAAAATCAATGATTTAATACCTGCTATACCTGTAGATAACAAATAGGATGCAAAACCCTTGACAATACACACTCGAATCACACGTAGGGAAGCTTTTCGGCTTGCAATTTGATAGAAGAACTTGGTGGGGTGATTAGGGCTTGCTTAAAGAATGTGTTGGCTGCAAATAATGATCTAATGACACACTCAAAGACCCTAATCCCGTTTTTGACTTTCCTCCTATGTCAAAACTAGTCCCTAAGCTTCCTAATGCTTCATTATTGGTCACAAACTACCCTATGGACCATATATAACATTAATACTTCTTTAGATGCCACTACATAGGCGTTTAACCACATTATATCCACACAAATCCTGCATTAAACATTTTAGGCTTTCAAACCTCACACACAATCACACTTTAACTACATATAAACATTAAATCTAGAATAGACTTAACGACACACATAATGTTGACTTAACTGCATTAGTCAACTGTTAAATAAAAAGTTGAGGATGTTACAAGTTCCTTGAGGAACTTTGCATAATTAGGCATACCTGCAAGCAAATCAACTAAAGGAACAGTTATATTAACAGGCTGAATAAGATCAACAAATTTCTTAAAATGTTCCTTGACTTTTTCTTTCCTCAACCGTTGAGGAAATGAATCTTTGGTTGATAAGGCTTCACCGTCGGTTTCTCAGCGGGTTTGGATGGAACGGCCGGTTTCGGCACGGCTTGGTTCGGTTCCATCTCAACTTCTTCATCACCCGTCTCCTCTTCTTCATTAACCTGCACAAGTGGAGAAGAATCATTAGGTAAAGGGTTTGCAGAATCATAAGTCTTACCCGTCCTTGTAGTGATGGCATTCACTTTCTCATTTCGAGCATTTGGAGGGGTATACTTCTGTCCCGATCCTTGACTGTTTTGCCCTTGGTTATTGAATTGAGGCTTTAGATTCTGTTGAGTGTTGCTCGGTAGAGTACCGGGCTGCCTATTCGAGTTTCCTAGCCTCTCAATCCTTCCTTCTAAATCTTTGATGGTGGCTTGTTGATTCTTTGCTCCTTGATCCAACTTGTGCCCCAATCCATCTAAGCGAGTAGTCAAAGCGTCCAAAACAGAAATCACCTTCTTGGACTCTTCTGCAACTTGTTCATTAGTTGCCTTTTGGGCACCAATGAACTCCTTCACTATGTCTCTTAATTCTGGATCCGAGCCTCGTTGATTGGTGAACCTACTAAACCTGTTACCACCATAACCAGAACTGTTAGCATTAAAAGAAGAAGTAGGGTAAGAACTACCTGATGGCCAGTTTTGATAACCGGTATTTTGGTTGAAATTCCCTTGATTCTGAACATAACTAACATCTTGCACTGGTTTATCCGGGCAATCTTCCGTATAATGCAAGTCTCCACAATGCTCACAACCGTCGGCCATAACCTTAACATCTCTCTCAAGGCTCTTGAATCTATTATCTTGACTATCAAATCTCTCATTCATTTGCTTCGAGAGAGCCTTGACTTCGGTAATAAGCTTAGAGTCCTCACTACTTTCTACCTTAGCTACAGTGGTTCTACTAGATCTCTTGTCTCGGTCCTCATCTCTTGTAGAATACTCCCTAGCCATATCCTCAAGAATCTTATATCCTTCATTTGGGGAGATGTTGTTTAGACTACCCCCAAATGCATAACCGAGCTCCCTTTTGGTTTTTCTATCCAAACCATCATAGAAAATCTCAAAGCTTTCTTCGGTACCCATACTATGTCCAGGGCAATTTCTGAGCATTTCCTTGAACCGTTTCCATGCATCAACAACATCTTCACCGGGTTCTTGAGAAAAACCTCTGATTTTATTTTCTAATTGCCTTTGAGTTCTCACAGAATAAAACTCATCAATAAATCCTTCTCGAAGTTCGGCCCAAGTGGTGAATGAGTTATCGGGTAACTCCTTAAACCATGCAGCTGCATCTCCAATGAGAGTTAAAGGAAATAGTTCCAACTTTACAGCCTCAGCTTGTCCTGTTCCATATTGATATAGCCTACAGATTTTCTCAAACCTCTCAAGATGTGCATATGGGTCATTTCTTCGAATCCCATCAAACTTATCCTCTTCTACACTCTTGAGGTGATTCCCTTTCAAAGAGAAATCCACTGAAATAGCCGGAGGGCGAATAGCTGTGCCCCGGTCCTCCGGTATATTTCTTCTTCTCTCCCCGTAAGGACGGGCATTCGGATCTACCGGTTGTTCATCACCCATTCTTTTACCCCTTGGTTGTTGGTTAATATTAAGGTTAACCCGAGGGAATACAAGTACACTCGGTTCAGGTGTTTGAACTTTCTCTTCTTCTTCTGAATCTGAATCTTCACCTGTTTTGAAAAACTCCGATGATTTATTCAATTGATCGGCCAACTGATTAACCAACTGATCTTCCAAGTTCTGGGTGGGTGGAATACTGGTTTCGGTTTCTAAATCTATTTTGACTGGTGTGGATGGTTTCGGTTATCTCTTGACACAAGTCGACGTCTGACTTTCCCTGGATTAGACAATGGGCTAAGCAAAGGTCGGCCAGAAGCTCTTGTGTTCATCAACTAACAAGAACCTGCACACTCACCACAAACAAACCGTCAACCGCACCTGTGGTATAATTGAAATGAAATAAAATACAACTATCTAGTAAAGCAATAACTTTCTCACAAATGAATGTGAAAAAGGATCGAACTACAAAATAACAACTACTTAAAATTAAGTCCCCGGCAGCGGCGCCAAAAACTTGATGTGTAAAATCAAGTTTAAAAATTAAAACAAGAAATACCCTAGAACTGACTACTACACACTCTCGGGCAGTGGACCCGTTCGTATATAGTATAGCTAAAAGGTAAGTCCAGGATCGAACACAGGGACTAAAACTAAGTAATTGTTGACATTAAGTAATTCAAGTAAATAGGGGGGTTGTGACCGAATTGTCACGTTGCAAAAGTTAGTAAATAATTAGTAATCCCAAAGGATTAATCGAAAAGAGAATTTGTTTTAAACAATAATTTAAAAGGCATCCATCTTGATTTCGCTTGACAACATGTTAAGATTGCACATAAATGAAGTTCAAATCCAAATTAGTTGATTAAATAACCGAGACTCAAACAAATCACCAACCCCGTACCCGTCAAGTTAATGACATCATTTGACTCTCTTGCTTAAACTAGTTTCGTTACAAAGACCGGTACCCCAAGACATCTTTTATAACTTCCCTAATCAAACAATTGGTTTGGTTATTGAAATAACAATTATACCTATCGATTGTACCCAACCGTTAACACATTTCTCCCTATTATCATGAACGATTATCTACCGTACCCGTCATAGACCCAATCGTTTGTACCCAAACAATCAAAATGAAATATATGTAATCAATAACTACCATTAAAGACACACATAAATCACCAATCCATTCAAGATAAATAATAAGGAAGAAATACGCTAAGATCTCGATATAACGTTAAATGAAATCAACATTGAATTAATAAAATTGTGCAATATTTACATATTGTCTCACTCCATCAAGATGGATGATGAAGTGATTAGCCACTCATATTAAAAGAAGAATAACAATTAAAATAAGAAGAATTCATTGTTACCTAATGATAATAATCGAAAGCTACGAACGAAATAGATCAAATCGTGTTTGAAAACCCAAAATATGATGAAAATCTCCAACTAGGGCTCCAAAAACGGCTGCTAAAAAGAGAAGAGGGTTTTGGGCTTATTTTGCAAGCTATTTATACGATCCCCAAAAGCTGCCAGAAACTGGGCGTTGCGGCGCAACAGATGTTGACTTTTGGCTTTGACTTTGACTTTCGTTGACCAAAGTTGGCTTGAACTTGAACCCATTGCGGCGCAACTAAGGGAGTTGCGGCGCAACTTATTCTTCTGCTTTTGGGTTGCGGCGCAACTACTAGTTGCGGCGCAATTCGCCGTTGACTTGCGTTGACCATTGACTAATGTTGACTCGTGGCTGGCCAGGAAGGAGAGACGTTGCGGCGCAACTAGGGCAGTTGCGGCGCAACTTATCTTTCTGGAATTGGGTTGCGGCGCAACTCCCAGTTGCGGCGCAATTGGCCTTCTTCAGTTTTGACTTTTGTTGACTTCCTACACTCTTCATCCAAATGCTTCCGAAATCCTCCGTTAGCACTTGATTCTCCTCAACAATGTCGTTTTCTCCAGATTTGCGCTCAAATACCTGTCAGTAACCTGAAACACTAACAAATACCATAAACGCACCAAATATATACTAAAACGACTCATAAACCATGCGAAATCAACTAAATACAATGTGGGAAATAGGTATAAAATACGACATATCACCATTGTTTTCGATATAACAACAATTTTAGTACGGAACACGTTTCACATAAAGTCAACACAGTTACCGGCAGTATGAACGTGTGGTGGTATGGCTGAAATTTAAAATAACATTTTGTTAATGGTAGTCCAGTATATATACTATTTGGATGTATTATAAAATTTGTATTTTGTCAAAGGGTGACTATCTAATATACTATCTTATAAAACATTTTGTCTTTTTTTTTAAGAAAAGATGATTTTTTAATACTATCTTATAAAGCATTTTGCCTTTTTTTTAAGAAAAGATGATTTGAACTACCCAAAATACCCCTATTCCTTATTCACTAATTTAAACATCTCTACCTAATATACCTATAATAACCTTGAATCTCAACCACTCATTTTTTTTTCTCTCCTCCATAAATCATTTTATTCCTCTAATTCATTCAAAATCTTTTATCTCAAAAACCGTATATCGATAAATTATAAAAATTGTATGGGTGTTCTTAAAATTTCATGCTCTTTCATTAGAGATGTCATTCGATATACTTTCGATGAATTTTTAAATCCGATGGCGGAGCCCGTACGGCTAAAGTATTTGGCTATCACACTCTATGACTTATCACCTCCTATGACCTATCACCCCACCATCTCACCGCCGCAACGCGCGGACACTATCTCTCGTTTATGTATAAAGTTTTACCTCTTTTTTATGCTTGTATAAGGTATTAATGACAAATTGACAATCTTTAGAGCTCTCAATACTTTTCTTTAAAAGAATATTATCAAAATATTAAATAATATGCCATCCTCGATCATCAACAAGTTCCCAAGTTCCATGATGTTAACCGAAAAGCCTTACTATCAAATAATTTGATCACTAGAAGATAAATCGAACAGGATAATTTTAGTCTTCAATATGACAAATTAATTACGAGAGAAAATGTCGTCACCGATATATAATCATTATCTATTTAAAAATGTACTTATAATTAACCATCTTTTTTTAAGTACATATTTAGGGACTAGTTGTACACAACAGAATACTAAAGTGCTAATGATGTAATACTCAGTATACTTTTGTTGGCTACGTTTAATGATGTATATACTTTATCAAACGTGATTACGTGAACACAAACAGATTCAATTCATATATGATACCAAAGAAGATATTACTGATAGGTTTTGAAACCTTAAATAATAAGAACACTAGAAAGTTTCTAGTGTACGGGATGGTACCGGGACTGGTACCGAATCGGTACAGGATTTTGGTACCAAATTCCGACTAGCACCGAATTTTGAGTCGTGGTTTCGTAATTAACAAAGTACTTGTATTGATCTGCATCTGTCGTGTATATGGTGACACACAAATTTCATGTTATAAGGTACCAATAGATATATCATGTTAAAGTTATAAATAATAAAAAACTGTTATAAAGAAAAAGATATACAGTAATAAAGGTTAGAGATGATTGTTCATATATACAGAATATATATATTATGTATATGTGAGTCAAAGTAGAAAGAAAAACAAAATAGAACTTTCAAAATGCAGATTCCAATATGCACCAGAACAGCCCACCATTTCATGGGTGATTTCTATTTAGGAAATTTTTTTAAAATGGACATAATTTAGTGTGTGTTTGTCAAAATAGTTTTTGGTAATTTTTTATGAAACTAGTAAATCCGGTATTCGAAAAACCGGACTCGTTAAAAGTGGTCCAATCCGGTTATGGCAAAACCGGACTCAAATTTTGAATTTTGAGTCCGGTATTCCAAAACCCGGACTCGAAGCTATTGCAGGTGGTCTGAGGGTTGCAGTTGATGTGACAAGAGGTGCAGGCTTTTGTGCAGAGAAACAGTAGACATGGGTGCTTTGCTCGAGACCGGTGATCCAAAAACCGGACTCGCACTAGGTGACAAAAGTCCATGCATGCATTCAACACTTCAAAAGTTTATATACATGCAAATTTTTAGAAGTTACATACGCAAACATTGAGCAAAATTCAATCTTTCTCTCAAATATTTATTATCCATCATCATTCAAATTTCCAAAACCCAAATGGCATCTCTAAATGTTACCTGTGTCCCAAGAGTCCCAGATTTATTGTGGTTACAAGCCCAAGATGCCCATCGTTCACATAACATATTCAACGACCGCCCTGTGAATTTTCTAAGATGTAGAAAAGGCGATGGAGGGCTGGATGACATGTATTCACAAAATCGATCATCCATTGATAAACGCCTTGGTGGAGAGATGACGTCCAGAGACAAACATATGAGGTTTACCTATAGATGGACCAGCCGTGACTGGTGAATGGGTAACAGAAACAAGGAACGTTGATTACTGGAATGATTTGTGTTTTGATTATCTGGGGTTTTTTCCTACTGATGACGAGGATGATGATGACTTGAGAAACGGTAAAATCAAATTTAAAACCTTAAACGCACACATAGACCTACCGTTTGACGAACAGGATGATCTGCAGTGCCTGCAGAAAGCTAGAATGATTATTCTAGCTCTTATTGCTTCAGAGGTGTTTCTTGATTCAAGCACCTATGATGTAAGTTTGAATTTTTTGCGCAACCTTGATGACCTGAGCATAGAAGGTCGAAAGAGTTGGGGTTCTGCAGCTCTTTGTTGTTTGTACAGAAACCTTGCGAAAGCGGCTATTTCATCAAGATCTGGCATTGATGGGCCTTTGTTGCTGTTGCAGTATTGGGCGTGGGAAAGAATGCCACGGATTGCCCCACTGGTCACCCCATACCCGGACGAGGACCCATACAATTACGACGAGTGCTTAGCGAACAGGTGGCATGGAAAGTTCTCTCATGTTGAGACACCGGCTCACGTTCTAACCGTGTACCGGTCTTTTTTTAATGCGTTATCGAATGATCAGGTAAAAATTATGTATTTTTTATATCTTTTAAGTTATAATATATATAAAAAATTTGTCTATATTTTACAATTTGTTTATATTCTACAATACAGTTCAAGTGGACCCCATATCGGGATTTTATCAATATGCTACCTGAAGATTTTACTGATGGTGAGGGCATATGGACATACATGGGCCCATTGATACATTGGGAGGAGGTGGAACATCATCTACCTCATAGGGTTGCTAGACAGTTTGGAATGATACAAAACATTCCATCTGGTGAGGGGTTGTTGGAACCACAACCCCTAACTAAGCTTCGTAAAATCTTGAAGGGGAGAAGACGTGTGACTGACCAATGGAACAACCGACATAACCGGCTCTTCCAAGGAGTTGCAGGGTCCACCACCACAGACGACTATATGAGGTGGTATCATGACCGTACTGTGTTGATTGTCGGTAGACCGGGACAGGTCCAGCCTCCCGGCCAATATCCAGCTTGGGGGTCTCAGCAACAATTGTTGGTAAGTATTTTTTTTATAAATAAATTGGGTTTAATATTTTAAAAATTGCTACTAATATTTAAAGTGCGCAGCAAGAGGGACTGTTACATGTTGACGAGCGAGCTCGTCATTATCAAGAACAATATCCGGAATACAGCCAGGCGTTTGGGGACTTTACAACCATACCAAGGGAAGTATTTTCATACGGTCATCAGGATGAACGTATGAATTACAGTTCACAACATTTCCAATTTCCTGAGTCGCAACCATTTCAAATGCCTCCCTCTCAAAACTCACAGGGTCCTTCATGGGCTGCTGGTCCTTCCGGTTTTGGAAACGAACAGGGTGCTTCATGGGCTGCTGGTCCTTCCGGTTTTGGTACCCAACCTGTGTTCAGGCCGTCACCGAACTCGGGTTTTCAGAATTACCAATGGGTAATTCATGGGCTGGTGCCTCAACTTCTGGCACCTAACAAAACACGAGTTTTTTTACCCCGACTGCACCATAGCATCTGTTCAATGTGTCCCCAGCTGTGTTTGCACCTGATTATTACCCACATTCTGGTCAACCGGCACGAAACTTTGATCCTATTCCAATGCAGAATTTCGATATTCCTAGTTCATCTCAACACACAGCTACAAATCTGGGAAATGACGAAGAAGAAGAAGATGAACAAGAAGAACAGGTGCCTCTGTGAAGAACTCGACGGGTTCGTCGTGGCCGACCCGGATGTGGAACGGGTGGGGCTCGATAGATTCAATATATGTATTATGTTTTATTTTTTATTAATAAATATCAGTTGTCAATAATATGTTTTTATTATGTTTTTTTATATATATTTTTATAAATAACAACTAAAAATTATACATCAAAATAATACATACATCAAAATGACATATTAATAATTTAACACAAAATAATACATATTAATAATCTAACGGAAACCGTCTTCAGCTAGCAATTTATAAGATGTCGCATAGTCAATCTTCTTGTTAATCAACTTTAGCAGTTTCTCAAGTTCAGTAGTTATTTCATCGATGCTTGGTAATGTAGACTCAAGATATTCGCTATGCATTTCTTCACTTGGGATTATTCTGTTACCAATTTTCTTTATTTCTTTTATTTTCTTCTGATGTTCGACCTTCCTTTGTTCCATTATAAGCTTACAGTCATTTATTTTGAAGTAAAGTTCATACCCGTCGTCTATATCTTCTTTACATTGCGCTTTCAATGCATGAAATGTTATCATAGGAGGTGATGATGGGTCGGATGATGAAGAAGAAGCCATAATATGATATTCAAGTATGTATACTGCGAATCGATGGGTTATATATAATCTATAAACCTGGTTAATTAGTATATATAGGAAAACCGAGTCCGGGTTTCGGAACCCCGGTCTCGTTTAAAGAGCCAATGACCACTGTTCAGCCGTCAAGTCGCCTGCCATCAAGTCACATCACTGCGAGTCCGGGTTTGGGAATACCGGACTCGTGTAACGAGCCAATGACCAATGTTCAGCCGTCAAGTCGCCTGCCATCAAGTCACATCACTGCGAGTCCAGGTTTGGGAATACCGGTCTCGTTAAGAGCCAATGACCATTTCAGCCGTCAAGTCGCCTGCCATCAAGTCACATCACTGCGAGTCCGGTTTTTTGAATACCGGATTTACTAGTTTCATAAAAAAAATTACCAAAAACTATTTTGACAAACACACACTAAATTATGTCCATTTTCAAAAAAAAATTACATCAAAATAATACATACATCAAAATGACATATTAATAATTTAACACAAAATAATACATATTAATAATCTAACGGAAACCGTCTTCAGCTAGCAATTTATAAGATGTCGCATAGTCAATCTTCTTGTTAATCAACTTTAGCAGTTTCTCAAGTTCAGTAGTTATTTCATCGATGCTTGGTAATGTAGACTCAAGATATTCGCTATGCATTTCTTCACTTGGGATTATTCTGTTACCAATTTTCTTTATTTCTTTTATTTTCTTCTGATGTTCGACCTTCCTTTGTTCCATTATAAGCTTACATCATTTATTTTGAAGTAAAGTTCATACCCGTCGTCTATATCTTCTTTACATTGCGCTTTCAATGCATGAAATGTTATCATAGGAGGTGATGATGGGTCGGATGATGAAGAAGAAGCCATAATATGATATTCAAGTATGTATACTGCGAATCGATGGGTTATATATAATCTATAAACCTGGTTAATTAGTATATATAGGAAAACCGAGTCCGGGTTTCAGAACCCCGGTCTCGTGTAACGAGCCAATGACCATTGTTCAGCCGTCAAGTCGCCTGCCATCGAGTCACATCACTGCGAGTCCGGGTTTCGGAATACCGGACTCAAAATTCAAAATTTGAGTCCGGTTTTACGATAACCGGATTGGACCACTTTTAACGAGTCCGGTTTTTTGAATACCGGATTTACTAGTTTCATAAAAAAAAATTACCAAAAACTATTTTGACAAACACACACTAAATTATGTCCATTTTCAAAAAAAATTCTTCTATTTAGCTATTTAAATTGTTTTATAATGCATGTGGTACTTTGGAAGTAATAATATGGTCACCATTTATTAGCTCATCCCAATTGAACAATAGCTTTTGTATCAGCTAGCTACCCTGCCTAAACCAAAAAAAATTGAATTACGTCACTAATGGACTATTCGGGATTTACAGGATTTTCCCGGTCCCGGTACCGATTGGTACCGGTCCCGAAAACTCTAAAAAGTAAGTACCGGTCCCGGTTCCATTCGGGATTCGGTACCGATTTTCGGGACCGGTACCGGGACGGGATCGGGATTTGGGATTTTTGGCTCATCCCTATATTCCACAGCGAGTGGCATTAGGCCCCTTGCATCATTGGCGCCCGGAAGTGTACGAAATGCAACCCTACGTACAAACTCGAACGGGCCCTCAAAACCCAGACGCTTTTGAATGTACGTTTTGATAGTATCGCCGATAGGATAAAAAAAAATAATGAAACGAGAATCCGTGGTTGCCATCATAGGTCTTCAATATTTCTGACGACACCGCACCCTCATGTGGATGTTGATCGTCGACCCATTTTTACTTGACTTCCTTGACTCATGCTCGTTGATGGCTCGCTAATGCTTCATTAGAGTGTGCTTATGACTGACGTCAGTATTATAGATCATCCGAGAATCCATATCCTAAAAAAACCCACCCTGAATTTTATTATAAGAATAACAGTTTTTTATGCACGCTAATGACAAGCATAAGGTTATCATTATTTTAGATGTATAATTTAAACGTTCATATACAGTATCAAATGGAATCCTTAAAGTCGACATAAAAGAAAAAAACAACCTGCGACACCCCATTGTTTACGATATAATAACAATTTTGGTACGGAACACATGCATGATGCCTATATATACAATTTTGTATAGCTGTTAAATTATTCCTTAAAAATCAAACAAATGTCTTATTATAATTATTCGGAATCAAGTAGTTTGTTTCTACAACTTGCACGTTCTCGTTCTCCGTGTTCCATTCAAAGTCTGGGCAGGATGAACGTGGAATGGCTTAAATTTTCTTGCCAGGGTCTTACAAAATTAAAATTTTACATATTTGAAAAAGACCATAAATTATCAACTCATTTAAAAAGGATTGTTACATTAACATTCAGATTTATAAAGTATACCTTTGAGCTTGATTGGTTTAATGGTTGAAATGGTGGAGTGTGTGTTTAGGTGTTTTAGTTTCGGTTTGAAAGGTCGAGGCCTTGAGGGAGGTTGAGGGAGAAAAAATAGATTAGATGTGTGTAAAAGTTGTATGTATTAATGCAGGCTTAGGTAATTACAAATTCTGCGTTAAAGGGTATTTATAGGTTTGGTAATGATATACGTGTATAAAATAATTGTATCTTTATCATAAAATTTGAGAGTAAACTTTTTTTTTCGAACATCCAGTTGGGACACGACATCAAGAAAACCTTACCGTATAATGGTGAATCCTTGCACGTACCCTAGACAACGAGATGTTGACTATAGGTCGTTACAAGTATTCGGAGGAAAAACCCCAAGACTTGTCATCTCTAAGAATCGAACTCAAGACCTTGGGTAAAACCTGAGAGTGCCTCTGACCAGTTGGACTAGTCATCATTATATAAAATATATCATTTTTTGGGTAAATTACATTTTTGGTCCTGAACTTGACACGTTTTTCACTTTTAGTCACTAAACTTCAAAAATTGCAAATTCTATACTAAACTTGCCACTTTTTTCACTTTTGGTCACAACGTCAACTTCGTTAGTTTTTCTCCGTTAACTTGCCCACATTCGTTAGTTTTTTTTTTCCACTTTTCGTCCTTCCCATTATTCCATAATTAAAATTGATAATCGACCAAACTTCAGTGTAACATCCCAAACTTTTCATGTTTGACTTGTTGACTTGTCCGTTAGTTAACGATAGGTTCCGTCAAGTTTATGTGCCTTAATTGGATTATGTGATTAAATGCTTATGTGTTTAATATGTGATGATTAAAGTAAGTCGAATGAAAGTAATTAAAAGTAAAGTTATGAAAGTCAAGTGCTTGTTAGGTTGATAAGTGTCCCGGTTAGTAAGTTAAGCTTAGAATGCGATGTTTGAGAAGTTGAGGGACTTAAGGTAACAAAAGGAAAGTGATGGCCAGGGGTTTAAGGGTTAATTAGGTTTCCCTAATTCTTATTATTCAGATCTCAGTGTGTGTGTGTGTGTGTGAAACCCTCCAGCCGCTCATCCCTCTCTTCCAAAGCAAATTCCCTCCAAAACGTTTCTTGGTGTTTGATTGAAGTTTGATCAAGATCTTTCGTCCTTGTAATTATATACAGGTAATATAGGTGATTTCCCTTTGATTTGTGATCATATGAGTCAATTTTATTGATCTTGTTCCTGGTCTTAGGGTTTGGGATGGGATAATTACAAATTGTTACCGATTTCGAGTTATTCGGGTGATCAATGGAATGGGTAATGTTGGTGAATGGTTAAGGAATCAATTGATGGATTAAAGTCATCAATTGTACCATAAAAGATGTTAATTTTATGTCTCCGGGTCGATTTAAGGTATGAAAGTCGTATAGGATTCGATTGGGAGTCCAAAAGGGTTGAAATCTAATCTGGTCTGCGATACCGCCGATACACACCACGGTACCTTCGTGACCACTGTATGGTCTTTTGTTTGGGAACACGATACCTTCGATATACACCACGATATTCACCACGATATTGTACATCAGAGTGTTTCAAAGTACGTTTAAGTGTCTAGTTGACTTATATTTCAATCATTATTGTATCATAGGTTGTCGGGAACACTTGTCAAGCACGGTAAACTCTATTGTGATTGTTGAGTACTCCATTGAGGTAAGATACATGACTTTTCTCACGCTGGAGGCACAACAAAATGTGGTTTTCTATAATTAACCTCTTAATCGGATTATCTTATGTGTGTTGGGTTTTCCGGGTTATGCGGGAGGTTATATGGGAATGTATGTATGTTGAAATGACCTATGTTGTTATGTTGATGTTTAAAGTAAAAGTAGTTATGTGCATAAGTAGTGTGATGACTTTAATGATGTTGCTATGAAATGATTATGATATGTGTTGTTGATAATGTCGTTGATATGCCTTAATGTTGATATGTGATGGATTATATGTGGCACTTAAGTATGAAATGTCTAGTTCACTAGATACACGTAAGATATGTTATGAGTTGTGCACGTTAGTGAGATTAAATGTTGAAGTAGATGTGACATCAATTAGGTAATGAATATACCTAAAGTTAAAGTAAAGTGTGAAATGTGAGAAATCGTTCTAGCCTTAGTGTTAGTGCGTAAAAAGTAAAGTAAAGATGAATAAAAGTGATTAGTTTAGGTGAAAGTGTAGCCTAAGCTAATAAAGATAAGAAGTCTCGAGCATAAGTTGTGTTAAGCTTAACCCGTGCTAGTTGAAAAGCTAGTGCGTATGTGGTCGCTTGAGTGGCTCCTTGCGGCATAGTTACGTTGATCTAGTATTTCCGGGTGGAGTGACTAACCATCAATGTTAAAAGCATGACGGGATACTATAAGTGGTCGCTTGGGTGTCTCCTTGTGGCATAGTTACGTTGATATAGTATTTCTGGGTGGAGTGACTAACCACCAATGTTAAAAGCATAACGGGATGCTATGGAAATGACATTGCCTTTCCTAAAAGTTAAGACGTGGGAAATCGTGCTAGTTGTATTACTAGTGCGTAAAGATGTAATAAGTTGATAAAGTTGATTAAGTTGAATAAGTTGATTAAGTTGATAAGTTGATTAAGTTGAGTAAGTTGATCAAGTTGAATAAGTTGATTAAGTTGATAAGTTGATTAAGTTGATAAGTTGATTAAGTTGAGTAAGTTGATCAAGTTGAATAAGTTGATTAAGTTGATAAGTTGATTAAGTTGAATAAGTTGATTAAGTTGATTAAGTTGATTAAGTTGATAATAAGATATGTGTGAAAGAAGTATATGTGCTTTATGTTGTGAGATTTCAATGTGACGTGGGAATAAGTAAGATATGTTGATAAGTATGATACATCGTTGAATAGGCACAATTAGGAGTATATACTCTACATGTGCTAATATGTATACGTGTGACATATATATGTGTGTTATGCCAAGATATGAGATGTTGATTAAGTTGTAAGTATATGTTAATGATAGTTGATTGTTGTAAGTATATGTTGATATGATTTGAAGATACGTTTGCGTTGCAAGTATATGTTGATATGATACGAAATGTGAATGGATGTGGGAAAAAGGTAAGGATGGGATGATCTTTCGATGTTTGTGGATGAAATGTAATGTGATCATGATTTGATGTATGAAATACGAAGAAGTTTTATGAAAGTAAAATGAATAACGTTTTATTAAAATGTGTGTATCTTACTTAGCTAATTTATTAGCTAACACTTGCTTTTATGAAAATGTTGTGTCCTTCAGGATAAGTAGGTTTGAGCTAGAGAGAGATTTAGCTCGTGAGATGGGTAGAAGAATAAAGGAAGATTAGCATTAGTTTCCCTATGCTTAGACTTCACCTTTAGCCGTTGTTCGGCTACTCTATGTATGATTTAAGACATTTGTAATAATGTTGCCGTTTATGTTGGAGCCTTAACTTGGATTTCATTATATCGTTTGATGATGCACTTAGTAACACCAATTTATGAAAGGTACCATCCGGTTACGGATGGGGCATTTTAAAGTGATCTATTTCTGCTACGTTTTTAAACGCCGTTTGGCAAAGTTTTTGAAAATCCAGGTTTTAAAATGACGGGTGTTACATTCAGGGATGAAAAATTCAATTACCTAAACTTTTCAATATATATATTTCATTCGTCCCATTTTATATGTTATATTTTGATTTTTCCTTAGTATTTTTACTTTAGATTTTGACCGTAAATTTTTTTGTTTGAATTGTATAGTAGTTAGTGTATATCTATAACCCCTTATAAAACATATTGACCTCTCTTATTTTAGGAAATTCAGTATTTTTTTATACCCAAAATACCCTTATTTCTTAATCCTAATTCCCCTATACACCTAATCTATACTTTTATACTATTTAATAAATAAAACAACTCTTTCTTTAAAAGTTATGGAGGAATTATCTAAAATACCATTAATGATTAAATTACAATATCAGTCATTTATCCAAAATATCTCCATTAACCTTTTACATCAATTAACTACACCACTCGACACCGCATCCACCACCAACAGTCGCCACCACCACCACACCGTTGCCGCCACAACCACCGCCGCATTGCGTGGGTACCGTGCTAGTTATATCAATGAAATGTACATTTAAAACTCAATACATTTATATTTTTATAAAAAATTTATATAAAACAAACAAAAATATTTACGGTTAAATCATAAGGCGTTATCGATCATTCAGAGAAAAAAATATAGAACACATTACTCCGGATAACCGTAACAAAATCTGATTTTTATTTTAGCTTATCAATAGTTAATACAATGAATTAAAAAAAATATAGAAATTTATATAACACAAACAAAGATATTTACGGTTAAAGTAGACATAAGAAGATTCAAAAGTTCAAACACATAAAAAGAAAGAAAGAAACTGCTCAGTGCCGCCTTCCGCGGGTTTTGAGTCTCAATACCTCGACGGTGTATGGGGGAGGTTAAGATGTAGGCAGATCTTACCTCTACCTAAGTAGAGAGGCTGCTTCAATTTTCTACCTAAATAGTAGAAAAGGCCTTCCAACCTTTGCATGGGATGAGGATCGAACCCATGACCTCTGTTTTCAGAGTTCAGGGTGTTTACCACTGATTCAATCATGCTGCTTATTCAAAAATTCAAACACAATCACTAAAAAAATCTAATTTTATAAATAAAACTTTCAACTAACAATTATTTCATGTCATTCCAAAAAGGAAAATTTATTTTATCTAATAAAAGTATGCCCTATGATATGGGCAGAAGACTTTGACTATGTTGCATTCAATTCCTCCATAAAATGATACATGCATATATCGTAGATGTAATGAAACACATCACGTACCACAACACAAAACACCATCAAACACAAATATATTAGAGATACAAAATTCCCTATGTATTTTTTCTTTTCTTTAAACTCTGTAAACATTGCAAAATTATAGTGGATTGTTTTCCTCACCCGTGGTTTTTTCCGTTTTGGGTTTTTCACGTAAATCTTGTGTCTCTTTACTTTATTATTTGTCTTTTGTTATTATCAGGTACTTATTACACTTGATATATTAATTCTATTCCACATCAAACTAATATTACTATAAGTTTCTCCCGATTCTTGGGCCTGTTATCACACACACGTTTACTTCACTTGGTTTAAAACCTTAAAATGAGAACGTGCACTAGAAACCGAACGCGTCGGAATTCCTTATAATATTCATTGACTTTCTATAATAACTATTAAAACCGTTAAGTTGCAACTATATTATTATTATTTAAATCTACTCTAACGGGCCTGCAGGTTATAAAAATCGGCTTAATTAATTTACGTGTATATATACACACACATTAGGGTACTATAGTATATACGGAGTAGTATACTTACATTTCACCTTAATTACCTAGCTATATTTCACATGGACACCAAATCGCTCTCCAGCCTCATCGATTCTTACTCTTTCAGCGACCACAAGGTTGATGAGGTAAAATGGCTTGAAAGCATGAAAAACTTCTTTGAAAAGAACCATAATAATAACAAGATCCAAAAACCCCACATTTCAATCTTTAGTGTCCCGAAAGTCCTCTTAGCCACCCATCCAGAATCCTATATTCCCCAGCAAGTGGCATTAGGCCCCTTGCATCATTGGCGTCCCGAAGTGTACGAAATGAAAACCTACAAACTCGAAAGGGCACTCAAAACTCAGACGCTTATGAACGCACGTTTTGATCGTATCGTTGATACGATGAAGATAGAGGATGAAAAGAGAATCCGTGAGTGCTATCATAGGTTCTTGAATATTTCTGACGACTCCCTCATGTGGATGTTGGTTGTCGACGTCGCATTTTTACTTGACTTCCTTCGGTCGTACTACAATAATATGGAACAAGGAAGCCGCCGCCGAGTGTGGTTGATGGAGGTCTCTAGGAAGAAACTTTCACATATAGTGATTCTTCGTGATTTGGTGATGGTTGAGAATCAGATCCCGTTGTTCTTGGTCAAGAAGATGTTGGATCATCAATCTGATATTAACGACGCCGATGAAACACTGAAGTCGATACTGACAAGGGTGTACAATGAGATTTCTCCCTTTAAATTATTTGGAATTTTTCCAAATGTTGAAATTGAAGATTGTGATCACCTACTTGATTACATGTACCGCATGACAGTACATGACTACATCATCAAAACCGAACATGATGAGATGGAGAACCATAATAATAATGAAACCGGCCGAACTACTAGCGGCGTGGAATACGATTCCAAAACCAATGGAAATGTGCCGCCACGTGGTGATCTTGAAAATGCCGTAGACGAAACCGTGAATTGTATCTCCCATTTAAATTGAAAACGTCTACAAGCTGTCGGGAAATTAACAGGTATGTTCAAGAAACAGGCTAAGAACATGGCAGACAGTTTGGGAGATGATAAGAAGAGCCACCACGAGGGGCCATTGGTCGATGAAATCACGCCCATCGGTCACAAAAATGATCCAAGCAGGGTTCACGATTTCACCGGTGAATGGCAGTATATCAGCAATTGATTTTTGTGACAAAACATGTACACTTTACCTACCAAAAATCGAATTGGACGAGAACACTGAAGTAAACTCAAGTGATATCTAGATTAAACTCTCGTAAAAGTGATCTCCATAACCATTCAATAAGTGCCTATTTATAGGCTTACAATGACTCAACATAAACAGAAAATTAAGCAACTAACTAACGAAAAATCTGCTAACAACTTGGACTTGGACTCCCTACAAACTTGCTAACAACTAAGACTTCTTCATGCGACTTATTCAAACACGTTTACACGATCACTTGTTACTCAGATGACCGTTAAACTTTATTCCACACGTGCATGTTACTAATCCATATCAGCAAGTAATCATACTTCAATATCCTCCCCTAAACTGAACTTCTGCAAGTTTAGTTTATCTCGACAACTCCCATTGCCTCCCTTAGTTTCTTGAAATCTTCCTTCTTCAATGGTTTTGTCATGATGTCTGCTATCTGTTGCTTGGTATCACAGTATACTAACTTCACTTCTCCATTATTAACCATGTCTCTCAAGAAGTGATACCTGACATGAATGTGTTTAGTCTTCCTATGCATAACTGGATTTTCTGATAACTTGATGGTTGATGTGTTGTCGCACATAATTTTCATAGTATCTTCTAATTTTTCACCTAAATCACCAAGCAATCCCTTTGTCCATATAGAATGACATACACAATGAGTAGCAGCAACATACTCTGCTTCAGTTGATGATAATGTCACTATTTCTTGTTTTCTTGAACTCCAACTAACAGCAGCCCCTCCATACAAACTGACATACCCTGAAGTACATTTCCTGTCTTCCACATCTCGTGCATAATCACTGTCAGTGTACATGCTTAATCCTTCTTTTCTTGTACTTGAGTAAAACAATCCATAAGTGCTTGTACCCTTTAGATACCTTAATACTCTTTTTGCAGCTTCCCAATGTTCCTTTCTTGGTTTGCTCATAAACCTGGACAACAAGCATACTACATAAGAAAGGTCCGGTCTGGTGACAGTGATATACATGAGACTGCCAATCAGTCTCTTGTAATTAGTTGAATCACATTCCTCCCCTACTCCATGCTTGGTTAACTCGATGCCCTGAACAATTGGATTTTCCACAGGGTGGCAGTCTTGCATCTTAAATCTTTCTATTACCTCTTTTGCATATTTCTTCTGCCCAACATAAATGCCTGCTTCAGATTGCTTGATTTCTATGCCCAAGAAATACCTCATTAATCCCAAATCAGTCATTTCAAATTCTCTTTTCATAGACTGCTTGAACTGCTCACACATGCTACTGTTTGAGCCTGCATAAATCAAGTCATCCACATACAAACTTACTATCAACATGTTTCCCCATACGCTTTTAATAAATAAAGTGTTATCATATCGACTTTGCTTGAATCCTTCTCTCTTAAAGTATCTTTCAATTCGATTGAACCAGGCTCTAGGAGCCTGTTTTAATCCATATAAGGCCCTCTTCAGCTTGTACACTTTACTTTCTTGACCATTCTTGATAAATCCGAGTGGCTGTTCAATGTACACTGTTTCTTTCAATTCACCATTTAGGAATGCGCTTTTTACGTCTAATTGATACACCTTCCACTTTCTTTGTGCTGCGATTGCTAACATGGTTCTTATTGTGTCCCATCTGGCCACTGGAGCAAATACTTCTTCATAATCCACACCCTTTTGTTGAGCATACCCCTTTACAACCAGCCTTGCTTTATACTTATCAACCTTACCTTCTTCATTCATCTTAGTCTTGTACAACCATTTCACTCCAATTGGCACTGCATCTCTTGGAGTTGTGACCAGTTCCCATGTGTTGTTCTTTTCTATGGCATTGAATTCTTCTTGCATAGCTTTCTGCCACTTTTCTTCTTTGCATGCTTCTTCATATGATGAAGGATCTCCAAATTCTGTGTACATAGCATATCCTTCATCTTCTTCATCATCACTTTTGTCACCTGTTTGATAGTCTTGCATCCAAATAGGCTTTCTTCTGATTCTTACATTCTGCGGACTATTTTCCCTTTCTGCAGTTGGTGAATTTCTTTGATTTTCACTTGTATCTGCACCGTTTGTTTCTTGCGATGTTACTGATGTTGCTTGTGTAGGTGGTGTTACATGAGATTGGTGCTCAACTTGAGCATGATCAGTAATATCACCTTGTTCTGTCACTTCTATTACTGCAGTAGGCATTTCAGTTTCCCCTTCTACTACCAGATCCTCACTTACTCTATTCTCCCAGTCCCAATGCTTATCTTCTTCAAATATCACATCCCTACTTATGATGATCTCTTTGCTTACGGGATTGTACAACCTATAGGCTTTAGATCCTTGACTAACCCCAAACATAACACATTTTTGACTTCTTGCATCCAGTTTTGTTCTCATTTGAACAGGTATGTGCACATGACATATGCATCCAAAAACTCTCATATATTCCACATTAGGCTTATTTCCTGACCACATTTCTTCTGGTACTCTTTTGTCTAAGGCCCTAGAGACACACCTATTTAATATGTGACATGACCAGATGGCAGCTTCAGACCAAAAGTGTTTTGGAACTTTTGTTTCAGCTAAAAGGCATCTAACCATATTCATGAGAGTCCTATTTCGTCTCTCTGCCACCCCATTTTGTTGTGGGGTGTAGGCAGTGGTCAGGTGTCTTTTTATGCCATGAATTTCACAGAATTCTTTGAATTGTTGAGATGTAAATTCTCCACCTCTGTCACTTCTAAGGATCTTAATGGTGTCTCCTACTTCATTCTCTACTAGAGCCTTAAATCTTTTAAAATATTCAAAGCATTCACTCTTATTTACCAAAAGATAAACCCAGGTTTTTCGAGTATAGTCATCAATAAATACCAATACATACCTTTTTCCACAATAAGAAGCTGGTGTGATGGGGCCGCACAGATCTGTGTGTACAAGTTCCAGTTTCTTACTTGACTTCCAGTTTGCTTTCTTTGGTATTGGTATTCTGCTTTGCTTGCCTATGTTGCATGTTTCACACACTTGAGTTTTTCCACAAACCTTTGACATTCCCTTTACCATGCCTTGATACTGCATCATTCTTAAAGCCTTGTGATGGACATGTCCCAATCTTTTGTGCCATATATTAGTATTCACCTCTTCTGTCACTTGCATGCACTTGCCACTAGAGACTGAACTATGTCCATACACTATAAACATCCTATTCTTTGCCATCTTAGACTTCATAATCAGTCCTCTACTTGGATGATAAACTTGGCACACTCCATGATTGATAACTACTTTTATCTCCTTGTCCTGCAATTGTCCTAGACTCAAAAGATTTGAGGTTAAACTAGGTATGTAGTAGACATTGGTGAAAGTTTGCTTAATGCCCTCAATTTGAAAGGTTACATCACCAATTCCACATACTTCTAGTTTCAGTCCATTTCCCAATTTGACTGTATTTCTGAACTTCTCATCCAATCTGGTGAACCAGCCCTTCATGCCCGTCATATGATTAGAACATGCTGAATCTAAGAACCAGAATCCATGCTCTACCTTTTTCTCCACTTCACCTTTAACCATCAACAGCAAATCTTCATTTTCATCAAATTCTGTGTAGTTGACAGTTTTGTCTTCTTGGGGGCACTCAAACTGAAAGTGTCCAGTTTGATGACACTTATAGCATTCAATTTGAGTTTTGTCAAAGCTTGTCCTTCCACGACCTCTTCCTCTTCCTCTAGTGATGCCTCCTCTTCCACGGTTGTACCCTCTACCAAAGTGGCTTTCATCCACTTTCAAGGCATGCTCATCTGTATCCTTCTTCACAAGCTTCTGTTCTTGCACCATCAATGAGCTTTGAAGTTCATCGATGGTGAATGTATCTAAATCATTTGCCTCTTCAATTGAGCACACTACATAATTGAAATTTGGTGTAAGTGTTCTCAATATATTTTCTACTATCTTCACATCATTCATGTCTTCACCATTATTTCTCATTTCATTTGAGACAGTCATGACTCTTCCAAAATATTCAGCTACCGATTCTCCTGTCTTCATTTCTAAGGTCTCAAACTGCCTTCTTAATCGTTGCAGTTGAGCCCTTTTTACTCTGTCGTTGCCTTTGTACTTAGTCTTCATGGCCTCCCATAATTGTTTTGCTGTCTTCTTCTCTTTGATTGTGCATAGTATGCTTTTATCAATCGAATAGAAGAAGAAATTCATGGCCTTGTGATCCATGAGTTTCATCTCTGTTATCTCTCTTCTTCTTGCATCTGAGACCTGATCTCCTTGGTTGGGCTCAACGTAGCCTTTTTCAATGGCTGGCCAGTACTCTTTTGACCTTAACAGATTTTCCATGACCATACTCCAATGATCATAGTCACCTTCAAATTTGGGTATAGGGAACCCTTGTGACGAACTTCCTTCTGCAGCCATTTTGCCTCACTCCAATATCTCTTATTTTAATTCACACGAATTTCTCTCTTTTGTTTTGGCTCTGATACCACCTGAAGTAAACTCAAGTGATATCTAGATTAAACTCTCGTAAAAGTGATCTCCATAACCATTCAATAAGTGCCTATTTATAGGCTTACAATGACTCAACATAAACAGAAAATTAAGCAACTAACTAACGAAAAATCTGCTAACAACTTGGACTTGGACTCCCTACAAACTTGCTAACAACTAAGACTTCTTCATGCGACTTATTCAAACACGTTTACACGATCACTTGTTACTCAGATGACCGTTAAACTTTATTCCACACGTGCATGTTACTAATCCATATCAGCAAGTAATCATACTTCAATAAACACAGAGGTCTATTTGAGAAACTTGGTAGCATATGAAGCTTGTGTTGCATCAGAACCATTGGTGCTGGCTCGTTACACCGAGTTAATGAATGGGATTATAGACACAAAAGAAGACGCCAAGTATTTATGTGAAAAGAAAATAATTATCAGTCGTTTGAAGAGCGATAAAGAAGTCGCGGATCTATGGAATGGGATGAACAAGTCCGTGAAATTGACAAATGTGCCCAAAATCGATACCGTGATTAGGAATGTGAACTATAAATATCGCAAGAATTTGAGGGTGAAAGTAAAGAATTTTTTGAAGAAACATGTATATAAAGCATGGAGGTGTCTAACATTGATGGCTGCTTTGTTTATGCTAATACTAACACTAATACAAGCTTTCTGCTCTGTTTATACATGTAATCGTGTTGTGTACCAGGTCTCAAATACAATGCCATCTCCAGGGAGTTAACCTACATATATATTGTATATATATGTGCGATCGAGTTTATTTTATAAATTATTAATTTGGATCATATTTAGTTGATTTGATGAGGTATTTTAGTGTCTTTTTGTTAAACTTTTGCAAAAATAGACATTCAAACTTTTTCTTTTTAAAACAAGCTAGTGAAGCCGGCTTTGCCATGATCAGTTAAAGACCGGAGATGGTAGTTTCGGGCTTTGAGGACGTGGACTTGCCAGGGGTGTTAACGGACAGATAAATACCACGCCAGTTCAACTCCTTGCAACGCTCCAAAGGTTTTGTTTCCCATGTGTTAGATGGGTTTAACGTTGCTAAGACTCTCTCACCACATTTACATGTAACATGATTCGAACCTAAGACCTCCAAGTGGAAACCACATTGTGGAAAATCCCTAACCACTGGGCTAACACCCCAATGGCAAAGATAGTTAGAAGTAATGATGTGACTTTAATTTTATTTTTATTTTCATTTTACTTGTCTTTTTTGAGTTTTAATATTTTTTTTCTAGCCATTATCTGATTTATTTCTGTAGCTTGTAATTTATAAACACTATTTAAATGTTCATTTCGATCTAAATAATGGTACATGCATAGTTGTTAGACTCTTACGAGTCGAGTCGATTTAGACCGAAAACGAGGCGACTCATTGTGTGACTCTTTTTTCTCCTGACTCTTACGAGTCGAGTCGATTTAGACCGAAAACGAGGCGACTCATTGTGTGACTCTTTTTTCTCCTGACTCTTACGAGTCGAGTCGATTTAGACCGAAAACGAGGCGACTCATTGTGTGACTCTTTTTTCTCCTGACTCTTACGAGTCGGTCGATTTAGACCGAAAACGAGGCGACTCATTGTGTGACTCTTTTTTCTCCTGACTCTTACGAGTCGAGTCGATTTAGACCGAAAACGAGGCGACTCATTGTGTGACTCTTTTTTCTCCTGACTCTTACGAGTCGAGTCGATTTAGACCGAAAACGAGGCGACTCGTTGTGTGACTCTTTTTTCTCCTGACTCTTACGAGTCGGTGTGAATTTACGAGTCGACTCTTACGAGTCGAGTCGATTTAGACCGAAAACGAGGCGACTCATTGTGTGACTCTTTTTTCTCCTGACTCTTACGAGTCGAGTCGATTTAGAGCGAAAACGAGGCGACTCATTGTGTGACTCTTTTTTCTCCTGACTCTTACGAGTCGGGTGTGAATTTGAAACGACAAGCTAGTGAAGCCGGCTTTGCCATGATCAGTTAAAGACCGGAGATGGTAGTTTCGGGCTTTGAGGACGTGGACTTGCCAGGGGTGTTAACGGACAGATAAATACCACGCCAGTTCAACTCCTTGCAACGCTCCAAAGGTTTTGTTTCCCATGTGTTAGATGGGTTTAACGTTGCTAAGACTCTCTCACCACATTTACATGTAACATGATTCGAACCTAAGACCTCCAAGTGGAAACCACATTGTGGAAAATCCCTAACCACTGGGCTAACACCCCAATGGCAAAGATAGTTAGAAGTAATGATGTGACTTTAATTTTATTTTTATTTTCATTTTACTTGTCTTTTTTGAGTTTTAATATTTTTTTTCTAGCCATTATCTGATTTATTTCTGTAGCTTGTAATTTATAAACACTATTTAAATGTTCATTTCGATCTAAATAATGGTACATGCATAGTTGTTAGACTCTTACGAGTCACGAGTCGACTCTTACGAGTCGAGTCGATTTAGACCGAAAACGAGGCGACTCATTGTGTGACTCTTTTTTCTCCTGACTCTTACGAGTCGCGGTGTGAATTTGAAACGAGTCACTACGAGTCGCAAACTTATGATTGTTGTAGTTTGATAATATGGTTATATATTATATATCATGGTTTTAGGTAAAATAAAACAAGTATTAAAGTAAAACAAATAAAACAATAGGTTTCTCTTCACTGAAATCACCGTGCATCATGAAAATTATCGTGCATCAATTGCTTCGTGAATATTCGTGCATCAATTTAACCATGATCTAAGGGTCAAGATCTTGTCCTATTTGTTTTATTTTAATACTTGTTTTACAATATCCAACCCCTATATATCATATTTATGGTTACATTATTTTGTATGTTATATATGTATTTTTCATTCTTTTTATGAATTTGGAGATAAACCGTAAAGTATATGACTTAAAAGTATCGAATATGTGATATTTTGGTGATGTCTTATAAATACGTCACATATATATAATTATACAATATTATGTAGTATATACAAATGTCCGGACTCTTACGAGTCGAGTCACGAGTCAAAAATCAGGTTTTCGAGTCGAGACAAAAGTTACGAGTCGACAACTATGGGTACATGCATGCTATTCTATATATATAATAAAACCTATACCAAACTTTAGGGTAAAAAAAGTCTTTCGTTTCAAAATTAATTTCCTAGGTACGTAGAAAATAACACACAGTTTAAAAAAAGTACAATTACAGTGTTATTAATAATATTTGACTAAAAGTGTTTTCGTAATGCACCATTGCCGAATGTGTTTGAGGTTGTTTTGCAAGGACATATGGCTAAAAAATTGGGGTGATATCGGCAACGTCCATGATAGTTATGTTAGAAAGAGTTATAATTAATGGTATTACCTCCTATAGAATAATGATTATCTAAGAACTATAAAAACAAAGGATACCAAAACAATTTTGTACCACACGTTTTTTTTCTCCTTTTAAATTATAAGAATTCATCTAATACATTCAAAAAATTTATCTCAAAAACCGTATATCAATAAGTTAAAAAAATTTATATGGGTGTTCTTAAAATTACATTCTTTTTCATTAGAAAAATTATCCGATGTACTGATTCAAGAGAAACATAGATTGTTTTCTAGCAGATTGCACTATGCATCTGCAGTTGATCATTTAATTGTATAATTAGACTAACGTATAATGGGATGGTCTTGGAGATCTCGTAGTTTAAATGGGTGTCGTACACATGATCTATCATGTGTTACGCATTTTGTTGAACTAAGTTTTCATGTGGTTAAACTAGTAATTTACATGTCCCGCATTTGCGGGACTTCAATTATTGTGTATGTGTTTGGTAATTTACATGTCTCGCATTGGCGGGACTTCAATTATTGTGTATGTGTTTGTTACGATGCGTTTTCAAAAACAAAAGAAATACCAAAACCGAATCATAGATATGTTTTCTTCGAAAGTCACGCTTAAAAGTTTGTCATATCTAATTAAAAATATAAATCAATTTTTTCTTTTAAAAGTAAAGAAGTTAAACTTTAAAAAATAAAGAAAATATATTATAAGTTAAAAAGCCAAAAAATAAAATAAAACACCAAAAGTTTCTATTAGAATAAAAAAAGAAGTTAAAAGCTAAAAAGTCTTTTCTATTAAAAGAAAAGAAAGTTAAAAGCTAAAAAGTCAAAAAAAAAAAATAAAAACAATGGAGGAAGCTGTGCTGCCACAAAGGAAATTCAGTAAAAACAAAGCTATAAAATAGTAAATGCCATCCATTGGTTTCGAACCAAAGACCTTACCTATATAGGCTTTTATCCAACTCTACTAAGTAGCTTTTTGTTTTATGTTTGTCAAAATCACTATATAAAGTAATTAATGGGAGTTACTGTTCATCAGTGGGGTACTGTTCATCATTCCATTTAAGTTAATATAAGTTATATAATATTAAATTTTTTCAATTATTTATAGAAAAAAATTTCCATCAACCAATTCCCATCACATTATTTATATATATTTATTTTAGAATCAATATAAGTTATAATTTAATATTTTTATACACAAATATAATCGAAGTATAGAAAAGAAAATAATAATATGCAAACAAAATTTAATAAAAAAATATTTTAAAATATAAAACAGGTTTACAATTTGATATACGACTCGAGTAAATTCAAATTCAATTGAATTAACGAGCCGAACTCCTATAAATTAAACAAAGAGAAAATCCTTTTATCTAGTTTTTTAATGTGTTTAACTTGAAAAAAAAATACAAAAAAAATTACTTTTTCTAACATATAGTTTTTTTTTTGAACGGCAAAAGTATGTATATTATAAATACAGGCCAACTAGCGAAATACTAGAGACCAAAATTCAAGCTATACAAAAAAAAGTCTAGAAGTACAACAGTGAAACACAATCTAGACATAACACGATCCCAGATAGACCAAAACAAGGAAAGCAACAGCAAGTACAGTAGTGTATCACACAAGAGCCCGAGCAGATGATAGGTCAAACACATCCCTGAATATCGATTGGATTTTTGAGCCATTCTTCCCACTGCACTTTATCTTTTCTTTCCCTGCTATTGTACCAGAAGAATGCAGTGTTAATAATGGTGTCAACAAGAACCATATCAAGTTTCTTCGAAGGCTCAAAAATAGCTTCATTTCTAAAATGCCATAACTCCCACAAAACCGCATAGATAATAATAGTAACTTTGTTTTTGCCTTTAGCATTAAGTTTCATCGAATCCACATGATCCAGCAAGTCAATCAAGTCGAGATCATGAGGAATATTAATACTCAACCATCTGGTAATGGAATTCCACACTTTGAGGGCAATTCGGCAGCCAGTCATCAAGTGATGAAGAGTTTCGATACCATTATTACAACATGGACAAACCAAAGAATTATCATGTATCCCTCTAAACCACAAATTGAATCTAGTTGGAAGCCTGTCTTTTAATAACCTCCAGATAAATATGTTTACCTTACGGGGAGCAATTTTGTTCCATTTTGTTGCAATGTAGTGCCTGGGCAATTGAACGTTATCAATATGATTTCTGACACCTTTAACCGTAAAATCTCTATCTTGGTTGCACTCCCAAATCCAGTTATCAGAGATATTGACGATGGTCACATTACGAATGCAATCACACATTTCAGCCAAATAAGAATCTTCCGCTCCACTCCTAATATCTCTACGCCAATTCCACCTAAAGCTCCCTCCATCCCATCTATCAGCAACCACAACATTCTTATCATTCTCCAGATTGTATAATCTTGGGAATCTAGAAGCAAGCGTAGTGTTGTCAAACCAAACATCTTTCCAAAACTTAGTGTCTCTCCCATCTCCGATCTTGCGTTTGATAGAGTTACTAAGGAGCACCCCTTTCGAGTCCAACTTCTTAACCAATTTGCATATAGAATACCACGGACCAGGTTTATGTTTGTTGGTGTCGAGATCTTCAATCCCATGAATTTGTTTAACAACTATAGCCCAAAGCATGTTAGGGAAGATATGATATTTCCATCTCCATTTATAAAGAAGCGCATTGTTAAACGCTTTGAGACTTCCAAAACCAAGCCTACCGTTCTCTTTGCTTGTCAGCACCAAGTCCCACTTAATCCAGTGGATTTTAGAGTCATTTACATCCGCTCCCCAAAAGAATTTAGAACGCATGGATTCCAACCTATTACAAACTTGGGCAGGCATAGTAAATAGAGATAAGTAGTAAGTAGGGATTGTACCTAGAACAGAAGATAAAAGGACGGCTCGACCACCAAAAGAGAGCATTTTAGCTTTCCAGCTAGATAGGCGTTTAGAGAACTTGTCAATCACAGGCTGCCACGAGCTTACCCGGTGCATATTAGCCCCAATGGGAATCCCAAGGTACATGAAGGGAAGACGATCTCCCTTGCACCCGGCCATGTTAGCAAAATGTGACACTTCATTATCATCGACCCCAATTCCATAAAGTTTGGACTTAGCAACGTTGATTTGAAGACCAGAAGCTAAGTGAAAGCAATCGAAAATGTCCAAAATATGAATAAAATTAGTTTTGCTCCATTCTCTAGTGATTATCACGTCATCAGCGTAAATAAGATGAGACAAAGAGATGTCCCCAATTTTAATGCTATTGAACCAATTAGCCTCCTTAGCGTCTTCCATGGCTACATGAAACCCTTCCATAGCCAAGATAAATAAAAAGGGAGCAAGCGGATCACCTTGTCTTAATCCACGTTCAAAGGAAAACTCAGTAGTTGGACTACCGTTAACCAAAACAGAAGCACGAGCCGACTGGAGACAGGCTTTAATCGAGTTCAAGATTTTTTCTCCAAAACCCATAAATGATAGAATAGACCAGAGATAATCCCAACTAACCGTATCGTAAGCCTTAGCAATATCAACTTTAAAAATCATGACCTTTTTCTTTTTTCTCTTGAAATGATGGATGATCTCATTTAAAATCATGGGTCCATCCAATATTTGTCTGTCTTTAATAAAAGCAGATTGGACCGGATCAACTAAATAATCAACCACCAAGGATATTCGAGAGGCCAAAATTTTAGCAATAACTTTATAAAGAATACCAATAAGACTAATGGGACGATAGTCATTAACCCCTAAAGGGGAGTCAACTTTAGGAATAAGGGAAATGAAGGAGGAATTACACCCAACAGGCATAGTCGCATTGGCGAAGAATTCTTTGACTGCATCAAATAAGTCCACATGTACAACATCCCAGAATCTTTTGATAAAACCAAAAGTAAAATCATCCGGGCCAGGAGCTTTTTCACTTTCCACAATTCCAGACGGCTTCTTTAACTTCCTGAATAGAGATCTCGCCTTCCAAGTTAGCAATCTGGTCTTGATTGAGAGATTTGAATCGGTTGCTTCGACCAGAATAAGGAATGGAACTTACTTTAGAGAATTTGTTAGAGAAATGATTCAGGAAAACATTTTTTATAGCATGAGGATTCTCTAACCAATGACCATCAGATTTAACCCCTGTTATAGATAACTGTCTTCTTTTCTTGTTGATGATACCATGGAAAAACTTGGAATTCTCGTCAGCGTCCAAACACCACTTCACCCTAGACTTTTGAATACAATCTCTAGAACTATTTTCCTCTTCAAATCGGATTTTATGAATAAGATTATTTCGTTCAATGCCGATGGAGCCGTGCCATCATCAATCAATCTATCCAGATCAGCAAGCCTTTTCCGCACATCATAATTTTTGGCTTGATTGATTTTTCTCACCTGGTCCCAGGATCTTATTGCGTCTTTCAAGCCTTTCATCTTGTTTTTAAAATGTACCATAGCAGACTTAGATCTCTTGGTATTATCTTTGGTCCAGAAATCTTTCACTAGATCATCAAACCCCTCATAATTGAACCAAGAGTGGTATAATTTGAAAGGGACCGGGCCTTAATCAGCCACAAAATGTCGAAGGATGATAGGATGATGATCAACAAAAGTACGATCCAACACAGTAGCCGACATCGAGCTAACCTTGGCCCATAGATCTTGCGACATAAGGAATCTGTCAAGTTTACTTCCTTTCGTGCAAGTTTTATTGACACGAGTAAATTTGTACCCACCCATGGGAATATCGACAAAATTTCCATCAGCTATAAACTGGTTGAACGAAGCCGCATTAGGAGCATAAAAGTTGGTTCCAAAACGCTCACCTGCATGCCTGACAGAATTGAAATCACCAAAAACAAAGTAGTTCCCAGGGTGAGAATTCATGAAATCGGTTATAAAGTTCCAAAGCTCTTGTTTGCCGGATTCATCTTGAGGAGCATATACATTAATCATGAACACGTCCAAATTAGAAACAATCCACCTGCCTTTGACAATAAGGACATTAGTATAAGCAAACGTTCTATGCAAGGAAAAAGCACCAGGATCCCAAATAGAGAGGATGCCCCCCGAATGTCCCGACGAGAGAGAACAAGAAAATTCAAAATTAGAGTTCCCCCAAATAGCCCGAATACGAGAGAGATTAACCGACGACATAAAAGTTTCTTGCAACCCAATGAAGTTAACAGCATACTTACAGGCTAACTTAGAAATTTTGGAGCATTTAGAATTATATTTACCCCCGATCCCACAAACATTTAGAGACAGAGTATTCATTTGAAACCATAAGGTACCCGCTCCATCCTTAACTGATATTTGCCATCATTAAAATCCACAGGCATTTCAAGATTGATGATATTACCTAAATATTTAACACGTTTCAGATCAAGATCTAACAAAGATAGTTTAACAAAGATAGTTTAACGTGGAAAAAACATTAGTTTAACGTGGTACGAGGAATCCAACGATACATAAATTAATTAATATTGAATAAATTTCCCCTTGCAACTTGGTGTAGTCGTGTAGATCCGATCTCCCGTCTCCATTAATTTTACTTGTTCCACTTGTTATATTTAATGATGTCATTATTTTTCGGAAAGTCAAGTCTAAATTTCATCTTTGTATAATATATACACCAATTAATAATCGCAGCCCGTAGCCCGACCATTGTTTTTTGGTATCTCGACCACACCTACTATTTGCAGCGATAGTCGCTGCAAATAGTTGGATATGGACAAAACACCACTATTTGCAGCGATAATCGCTGCAAATAGTTGGTCGACAACACACCTACTATTTGCAGCGATATCGCTGCAAATAGTTGGATATGGACAAAACACCACTATTTGCAGCGATAATCGCTGCAAATAGTCTGGTCGAAATACCAGATTACTGATCGGGTCACCAGGCGCCTTAATAATTAGTGAAGTAGCACGTGCAATGTCCTTACGATCTGACTATTTTTTTTTTTAAATAAACAGCGGATAATTAAATGACTAACACCCCAAGTTTTGTGTGCATGCGGCGAATTTTAGCAACTTTCTAAAGGGTTTGTTTTTTCATGTGTAGATGGATATAGCGTAGCTAAAACTATTCACCACATTTGTATGTGCCAGAACTCGAACCTCTAACCCCTAGAAAAAAACACAAAATAGAAAATTCCGTAACCAGTGGGCTATCACCCCAATGGCTTTACGATATGACTTTTTACGATATGACTTTTAATCTATACTAATTTATATGTTGAAATTTTTCTATTTTGTATGGAACTATTTGTTGAATTTTATTGTCACTATATTCTATATAGAACATATTTTGATACGCTTTTATCACTACAACAATAAATTCATTTATTCACACTTACTTTTAAGAAAATGTGAAAAAATTTCTTAATATATTCACACTTAAAAATGTTTAAAAAGTATACACGTGTAAAAGTTGAAAAAATTTAAAAAATTATATTTTTCACACTTATATATGTGGAAAGAAAAAATTCACACCTGAAAGTGTGAACAAATGTCAAACATATTCACACTTAAAAGTGTGAAAGTCAAATTGTAACACCTAATTTTTTCACACATTTCTTGTGTGAAGAAATTTGGTGTTACAAATAAATATTTACATTTCTAAGTCTGAACAATAATTGATATAGTTTTACACACTTGGAAGTGTGAACTTTTTTTCCGCACATATATAAGTGTGAAAAAGTTATGATTTTTCAAAATTTTCCACACTTTTAAGTATGAATACTTTTTAAACATTTTCAAGTGTGAACAAATTAAAAAATTTCACACTTCTTATAAGTAAGTGTGAATAAATGACATTTTTGTTGTAGTGTATGTATAGTATCTACGCAATAAAATTTATAAATTTTGCGATTGTATTTTTATTTATCTATCTTAGTTTAAGTGATATATTAGGAATTACGAACGGTACAAAAATGTATTTAGCCATTTTCTAGTAACAAGGCCACGTACAATTATTTTGTGATCATATATATGCAACGATTGTATGCATCATAGTTGTAAATATACTCAGAAAAAATTATGTTACTTATACATGTTGTGTATGGTAAAAAATTATTATGTACACATCCGCTATTCCAATAAAAGATGATCATTGGCCCCTTTGCGAGCACCGGCCAGCTAGCTAGCCGAGTTCGTCAATTCCATTGAGTTTAATCTTGCAACCGTACTGATCCCTGCCTAGAAAAGTACCAACCGGTTGAGCAGGGTCGGCCAGCTCGCATCCTAACTCCTAAGAGTTAGCAGAAATGAAATTATCAAATACCCTATAGCTAACTTGATGGGACCCTTCTCCACCTCCTATATATAGTAAACTCACATATTAGTATCATGGCAAGGAAGCTAGAAAGAGCAATGGATCAATACAAAGGCTCAGATGTAGACAAATACAGATGTTTCATGAGTGGAGAAGGTGAGAAGAACACCACATGGAGGTTGGGTGTACCCCCTAACTTTGATGTGGTCAACAAACTCTTTGAAGAAGGCAGAACCAAGGTTTAGATATTTATTATATATCTTTCTATATATATTCTTTAAACCACAAACTTAATTTGTACCTTTTTTTTTCTTGTTTGAGAATTCACTAATATCTCGAGTCAATCGCTACAAAATTGTGTGTCTCTCGTCTGTAAACTAATTGGTAATTACTTTGGTTGGTATGCTAGATATGGCCTCCGGGTTCATTGGGAGAGCAAGTTCAGAATCTGGTGAAAACATGGGAAATGGAGCTAGTCCACAAACCAAATGGCAAAGATATGAAAAGTACTGATGCTGAAAAGTTAACTATTTATATTAATGGTAAATCTCCATACAAACAACATCATCAATTTAGTTATATATGATTTTTGCCAAGTGATAAACACAACATATAATTGCAGGCAGGAAAGCAGAAGGTGGGGCTTACAATATGTTTCTTCAAACATCATTGCCAGAGAAGCTACGAGTGTATGATCCTAAGAAGGAAAGTACTGAATCGGCTCATAAAATCTTCGTCGATACTTTTCCAAAGGGTTTTGCAATGGAGGTTCTTGAGGTTTACTCTGGTCCTCCAGTGATTGCTTATAAGTTTAGGCATTGGGGTTACATGGAAGGTTCATTTAAGGGCCACTTACCTACCAAAGAAATTGCAGAAATGATCGGTGTCTCCATATTCAAGGTGAGATCTATTAACTTTATAATCATATTTACCATATTTTTTATTAAATTTCTAGTGTTAAGTATATAATGTTCTGTACCTGGGCATTCTTTTTTCAGTTAAACGAAGAGTTCAAGATCGTGTCGGCGGAGTTCTTTTATGACAGGGGAGAGCTGCTTGCAGGTCTGATCAAGAATGGGAATACTACCATCCCCGGTGACAGTAACACTGATTTGAGCTCATCAAAGTGCCCCTTTTCTTGAAGGGAAAAATTAGATGATTTTGCAGGGTTGGAATAAACAAGTCTTTGTTTTCTTTTTGAGTGGTTCTGTTTTCTGTATGAGAGAAATATTCGCGTCTTCCATGGTTCCGAATTTATGAACAATAATAAAACAAACTTGATTTAATTTACTCATTGTTCAAAGAAAGGAATGTGCGTTTTAGAGTTCTTTCACTTGGGAGTGCTTTACTCAGACATTTACAAACTTAGAGTAGAGATCAAATTGCACTTGATATAATTCAATTTTTGATGATTATATAAGCACTTCAATTACTGTGGAAGTTTGGATGTATGGATTTGAATGATGACAACATTATTATTGCAAGTTGATTAGCTTAGTCTTTTAGAGTTTATTTAAGTTCTTGAAAGTTTATCATGCATTGTCCAGCCTTTTTCCAAGAATGTCAAACTGGGATCAAACTGTCAAAATTCGGGTAAAATCCTTGAAAAAAAAGGCCAAATCAACTAGTGCATAACTTTCCTAAACCAGTCAGCAGGGTTAGCCCAATATATTTATATATGTATTGTGATGCAGGCCCAACTCAAACTGAACCATGGGCAGGCCCTAGGGGAGCATCACGTATATGAATGAAATAGAAGTATTATAGGATTGGAAATTTCAGACAATGGAAATACTAATCCCCGGATAAGAAGAAAATTAAGCCAATAAATTTGATCCAAACATTAAAATTTTGGGAACAAAGTTTGTTGGTGAAGCATTAAGAGCCCAGTCTCATGATGTTAGGAAGATTGAAAGGCCCATGTTATGTATTTGGCAATATAAATGGACGGATGGTTTTCCAAATGAGCCATGTTTGGCCGAAGTCATGCTTTAAGACATCATTCTGTAGCAGGGGTCTATGGTGTATTCAGATGCAAATTCAGAGATGTCCCGAAAGTTGGGAGGCCAAATGACTGATGCAGTAATTGTTCTACAATGTAACTCAAAGACACGTTACACGTAAGAAATACTCCCTCCGTTCCATATTAAGTGTCTGTTTGACTTTTTGAGTCTTTTTATTTCAACTTTGACCGTAAATATTTTTGTTTGTGTTATATAAGACTTGATATATATGAATTGATTGAGTTTTAAATTTACTTTTCATTGATATAAGTTTCATCAGCTAATATATAACACAAATAAAGATATTTACGGTCAAAATCGGAAGAAAAAGACTTGACCAGTCAAAATAGGACAATTAAAATGGGACGGAGGGAGTACAAAACTAACTCACATTTTTATTTGTACCACATATATTAATTAATCTACCACAATAGTGTTCTAAAAGTTGTATTGTGTAATAAATTTATTAATACTTGTGATACGATAATCGTTTCTCATTTTCTATTGTCCCTAAAAGTGTAAACTGTAATGTAATACTTTTACAGTTTTTTACTAGAATATAAGTGGGCCTATATTGGTCACGCTTACTTTTTTTGTAGACTTACTTTATTACTCGATTTTTTATAGGCTTTACTTTACATAGTTATCTTGGGATCCCAAATGTGCCCTGCATGACTACATATTTTTTCTTTTTAATACATTTTTCATTGTATAATAAATAGTTATACATTACGAGTATATTATAAGAATGTATTTAGAAAAATGCTGAAAACAAAAGCCGTAACAGGTCGTTAAAAAATTAAAGTTGTCTTCAAAATATTTTGGATTTAGTTTATCTGGTTGAAAATGAAAGCCGACATGTTTCGCTTGAACCAAAATATAATAACCACATATTCTACATACATACTATTCAAATTCATAAATCCGAATTGAACATGTATAAAAAGAAGATAAAATACATGATAAACATGAAAGTAAAAACTAAAATACTTTTGCCAATAATTAAACTAATTTAAAAACACGTTTAGAATCATAAGTTGCTGACATAAATATTCAAGATTTTCAATTTAAAAGTGTGACCATGTTGGTCTTTGGATTCAAAGTAGTGTGAACTCTGAACACAAATCAGATATATTCCACAAAGAAAATGATCCCAAGTGTTGTGGGGTTGCATACATGATCCATCCATGCATGGATATTGTCTAGATTGTTTTCTTACATGGGTCCATCCATTTTGGTCCACATCCTCCGTATCGAACTCTTAATTCAAAGTGTTTTATCTTTTATGCATTCAGTTGGGGATCCATGCATTTTGCATCATTTGAATCTTGGTATCATTAAATTTACATTATGGGAATGGTAATGAATTTTTCAAATCTAACATACCATTTTTAAATATTAATTTTGTTCCTACACTGTATATTATGAAAAATGCTTAACGCAGCCTTTGGGCCGGCACTTAACCAGATGCGGTACCAGAAAAAAATTCCAGTGGAGGCAAAATAAAAAAATCCATGAAAAATAAATATAAAAGGGGGCAAAATGTTAAAAACCAATAAAAATTTTAAAATTCCATAAGAAATTTAAAAATACATGACAAAATCTAAATTTCGAGTAGGGCATTGGCCCCCCTTGCCCCCCCATGTGGTACCACCTCTGCACTTAACGTGCATAAAAAATTTGTACGTTCTATATCAAAAGCTCACCCCCTGATTTTTACGGTAAGTGTACAACTATTTAATGCACTTTAACTGTAGCCCAAAGGGCTGCGTTTAGCAAAACCCATTATTTTTGTTGCTATCTATTTTTATACCCTCATTTCAAAATCCAAACTCCAAACACACCGTTAATTAACTCATAATCTAAAAGGCAATACATAAATCATATATTATTACTTACGTTGGAAAATAACGACGTACAAGACTTCAAAATTCAGAAACGATTCTAGGTGGACATATGCCCATAAATTCTGGAGCCAACCAATCCTTTTTGGATTTTACATTGATTTTTTTATTTTATTGGCTTTTTGGATTCTACATCATCACGAGTAATGTAACTCGCAACGTGCATATAGTGTGAACACAGTAAATATATATATATGAATATGAAAGCTAGTAAATTAACAACTACAAAACAAAAAATCTTAAAACATTTTTGAAACTGGTCTTCAAGAATATGACATTGTGTTTGTATTCGTCTCCCCACCACTTGCTTTCGACCCATGTGTTTCTATGCATCTGTCACATTGTAATAAATTAGTTTTTCATTTTAAAATGAAAATACTAATAATCATATACGGAGTATTAAATTGATAGGAATTCCGGCCAATACCATTAATTGTCAAAGGTTTGTCTAAAAAAATACATATTTATTTATTTGTCAAAAATATGCATATTTCTTTTATCTGTCTTGATTCAGTACTATTTGTTTGAATAACTGAATTAGTCATTTGTCAAAGGAAGGATATTCATTTATGTGTCGTTATTGAAAATAGTGAATTAGATGGGCTGGCTACATTGTTTCTAAATATCCTTTTTTTTCCAAATAGCTATGTTCATAATAATAACATATAGTGCGCATCAATATCTATTAATTAACATGGCGAAGCTTAACTTTAGACAAATAATGTTAGAAATCCAAAAATGGTGTTAAAATGCAATTATTTTAACAATGGAAGGAGTATTAGTGAAAGTTAGTCAAGTGTATAAATACTCCTTTCCATACCAAAAATTGTAAGCTTTTCCCCCATTTCATTAATTAATCACAACAATTCAACCATATTTCTCTCTGATCTTCATCTCTAACCTCCAAAACACACACTTCACCTTTTCACACACTAACTCCATTTTTGCACAAATCTAGCTCAAATTTCTACTTAACAATTGGTATCAGAGCAAAATCAGTTAATCTGAACGATCCATAGCTCGATTTGTTGCAATTTTCATTCAATTTTCGAATTTTTTTTCAAAATCGTTTTCACTGTTCATCAAAATTCACACTCTCAAACCACATAAAATCACAGTTATTTGTTCACCAATAGATTCGTGATAGTTGTAAACATAATCCTGTCAAGTTTCAAATTCCAATTCGATCTAAATCTCGAGATTGAATTTTTTGATTTTGGCGCGATTTTTTGGGTTTTGAATCTGTTGTGTTTGGTGTTGAATTTTGTTCATAGATTTGTTGCGGAGGTGAAACAAACAGTTTGCAAGTTATTTCGTGATCTAACTCCCACTAATTCAAAAGTTATTGAAGCTTTTAAAGTCATTAATGGAGTTTTCTGGAAAACTGTTAAAATGATGAAGATGAACCTAAAACGATCTTCACTAAGACGATCTTCATAAGATCGTTTTGGTATTTGAAAGTTAATTGTAATACCTGTGCTGTGTGGATTGTTGAGTTGAGAAGTATTTGTTTTTGGCTAACTAATCCAGAAGGATTGGTTTGGTCAATACAAATTCTTGAAAAGAAAACAAGACGATCTTCAACAAGATCGTCTCATTTCTTTTGAAGTTAAGACGATCTTCAATTCAAGACCGTCTCATTTCCTGATCGTTTCACTTTTCATACTTAGCCAAATTTCACCAAAATTTCCAAGACGATCTTCAATCAAGATCGTCTCATTTCATAACCTTATCAAGATCGTTTCATTTCATAACCTTACCAAGATCGTTCCAATTCCAATTCCAAAAAAAAAAAAAAAAAAAAAAAAAAAAAAAAGTCTTTTGGCGGGAAAAATAATTTTTGCCCAGGATCTTAAAAAGGGATAATTCATGGAGATTTAAAATTTGATAGCGTTAAAAAATTTTTAGGCCAATTTTCATCCGTTATCGACGCGGTTTTGGCGAAAATTTTTAGAAATTATCAAATTTTTCCTATGATCATGATATCCAAAGTTTACATGAAATTCTAAGTTTCGTGAGAACATATTTCGGCGGAAAAATTTGGAGGGAAACCTGAACCTGAAGTACAAAATCTCCAAATTTCAATTTTAATTCTTTCACTTCAATTTCAATCACAACTACCTTTTCATTTCATTTCACCCTTTGCTTAACAAAATGTCAATTGAAATATCCAAAGATTTTATTCATTCCTTAACAGAAGATTTAACGGGCTTAGAACCAAGTTGGAAAGAGATACATTATCATGGTACTCAAACTTGTTCATGTGGTGACAAGTATCGTTCAACGAATTGTATTGTGGCTGAATATGAACGAAAACAAGCTAATTTGGAAAAGCTTCTTAATATTTTGGAACAACACCACAATTTCCAACTTGAAGTTCAACATCTCAAAGAAGAAAACAAAGAGCTCAAACATGCAAATGATCTAAAGTTTCCAACATGGAAAGTGTTCAAAAAGAACATGATCTTTTGCAGTCCAAGATTTCAAAAATGTCAAAAGAATTGGAAACTTCCAACAAGAAGCTGAATGATAGTATCTTGGAGAGCAAATCAAGAGAACTTATTTTGCAAGAGAAGATTTCAAGTCTTCAAATTCAGTTACAAAATGAGACATCCATTTTCTTAACCATGGAGGGAAAATTCGTTGATGAGATGAACAAAGTTGAGAAGGAGAGACAAGATGTTTGCAACAAAATCAAGATTCTTGAAGAGAATTGTTTACAATTGCAATCAAATGAAACATCTCTACAAAAGAGAATCTCTGAACTTGAGATGGAATTGCAAACACAATCAACATCTTGTGACACTCAAAGTGATGATGGATCAGTTTATCATGATGCAAGTCCAATACTTCCAACTAAACTTGATGCTCCAAAGAAAGTTTGCACTGAGTCCATCCCAAAGAACTCAAAGATCAAAGTTTCATCACCTGCTGAACGTAAAGCTTCTCAATTTACTAACTATGCCTTATTCAAGGATAGAAAGTATTCTTCGAAGCCTACTATTGATGGAACACAGACTCTCATTCCATTCTTATCATTTGAAGACAACTCTCAGTTCATCTCTCAAGCAAAAGCTCAGTTGACCAACATCAAATGGAAACCTGTCTACAAACCAAAGTCAACTGAGTCAAAGACAATCAAATACTCACTTTGGCAACTCTATGAACTTGCACCAAAACCAATTACCGTGCAAAAAGTGAATGTCTTTGCATCTCCACTGCGTCCACAAAAACTCAACTTTTCAACAACCTCGAGTTTTCACCTACCATGGACTGCAGATTCTATTCGTCGAATCGATGACACGTACATTTGGAATGTCAAGACAAAAACCGTTGGGCCTACACAAAAATGGGTCCCAAAGGTTGTTTGTAAGTGATTCGATGAAATGGCTTATACACATGTCAGTGTATAACCCGGGCTAAAGATGTTGTTTATTGGACTACTACTTCATAATGGTTGATTCCCCAGTTTCGACTTCAAAGAGACATGATGAACATGTAGCCACACATTCATCATGAGGGGAAGAAAGAGGATAATGAAGTCGAACAAGTTTGTTTGCTTTCTTGAATTTTGATGGGAAGAAAGAAGAATTCATCTGTTGAGGGGAAGAAAGATAAATTGTTGACTAAAGTGATCCCCAAAATTTCTTTATGATAAGATATGTATGATCCCCAAATTATTCTTTGAAGATAGTTATCGCCAACGTGGTGGGTACGCCGCGGGTACACCCTATACATAAGCGTTGGTAGTACGCAAATATGACTGTTTGATCGAGGGGAAGTTTGTGATGAAAAAGATGTTTGTCCAAATGCTTCAAGAGAAAGATTCATTAATTAAGGGGAAGTGTGACAAAGTTAAGATTGTCAAGAAGAGGCTATCATGTTCAAATCTAAAGAGCCAAGATCAAGTTTCCGCAATGCTCAAACTCTGAGAAGTTCAAGACTTAAAGATACATCTTTAAGGTAAGTGTGAAGATTAAAGACGTAAAGACAAGTTTGATGGAAGATCTTGAAGACAATGAGAAAGATTCGAAGACCTTCATCAACAAATTCGTATTTATAGATGATATCTTGCATGAATTACATTTCAACACCAAGGGGAAGAATGTTAGAAATCCAAAAATGGTGTTAAAATGCAATTATTTTAACAATGGAAGGAGTATTAGTGAAAGTTAGTCAAGTGTATAAATACTCCTTTCCATACCAAAAATTGTAAGCTTTTCCCCCATTTCATTAATTAATCACAACAATTCAACCATATTTCTCTCTGATCTTCATCTCTAACCTCCAAAACACACACTTCACCTTTTCACACACTAACTCCATTTTTGCACAAATCAAGCTCAAATTTCTACTTAACAAATAACCATAATTCAAGATTACTATTTACTATATTAATGCATCTTCGTTAATCCTCTTTATAGTTAGTTGATGCTGACTAATCTATATATGGATGCCATCTTTTTTTATTGATGACGTATTGATATATTTATGTGATGATGTCAAAATCTTATATATGGACAAACATGTTAATTTGGTCCACAAAGTTTGAACATTCTTAATTGACACATGCGTGATCACATAAAGTCCTTACACCCAACTTCCCAATTATATATATACATTTCCCGTGGCCTGGGTTCCTGTAGCGGCTACAGTGCCGTCATGACGATGACGGCACTGTAGCCGCTACAGTAACCCAGGCCACGGAAAATGTATATATATAATGCTATCGGTTTATATCTTGCAATATTCTAATAGAGATAGAGATGCTATCATTTAATTAATTAGAAAAAAGTTATATTATAACAATCACTTATTACATTATCAGGACGTACACTTTTTTTAAAAATAAAAATCATACATAGACTTGGAGTCTCTTGATGAAGGTTTTGGATCCTGGGAGACCAGGGTTCGAATCCTGAAATCGCAGGGTTTACCCCAATTTAAATGTCGTGCCTTCGTGCGGTTTAATTGGGGGTTTTCCCCCCATGTGGTCATGGTGCAGCGGTTCTGAGTTGTCCTAGCGCGGGCCCGGTTAAGACAACGTATGTCTAGACCCTCAGAAATTCGTCTTTCCAAAAAAAAAGACTTAGTAACTTACAATAAATTCTCACAAGAATCAAAGACATATATCATCAATCTAGGCATATCATATTTCTCTCCAAAACATTCATCTAGCTAGATAAACATATACAACTAGCTAGTCTATATATTCTATTCCATGATGAAACCTTTATTTGCACCAATAGCTTATCATCATAGTTATCACATGAACCATTCATGCTGCAAAGTTATAAAGTAATTATAAACATGTTAGTTGTCACAACACCATTCATCTTTGCTTTTCATTTCATGTGATGGGTCTCATCTCTATTTTTGATCCAAGCTCATAATGAAGTTTTCAACAGATATATATACAAATGATACAAATTATGATAAAATCAAGTACTAAATAAGTACTAACCTCTATTTCTTGGTTGGAGGTACAATAATGTGGTCAGAAGATGAGACTTGATTCTTTTTTACATTTTTTCCACCAGATGTTATATTGTGAATTTTCTCTTTGAATTCTTCATATATCTTCTCTTTTATTTGACCTCTCTTTGGTGGAATCATGGTTTTTCTTTTCTTTTCTCCACTTTTCCCTTTGCCTTCCATTTTCTATTATAGAACCTTGAGAATATTGAACAAGACTATTGTAACAAAAAGAGTACAATTGTGCAAAGTATATATAGAGATAAATAAGATAGAAAGTGAAAGAGAGATTTTTTCAAATCTTGATTATTGTTTGTGAATGAAGTGGGTCCATCATATGGTTTTATTGGTGTTACCAACATACTTATTTATGGTTAGACATATCTTTCAAAGATATGTAGCCTTTGAAATCCAAAACTGTCATGCTATACTAACATGTAAGTTAACAAAGTTGGATTCCATGTCGTTTTGGATTTATGCCTTTTTGTTGTGGAATATGAGTTGGCATGTTCACTGTTCACAAGTCACTAAAAGCCATATAAGCCTCTCTCCCAACAGTTTGGGCGAGGTCATACAAGTGATTTTCTAAGTAATTAACTTTTGTTATACATAACAATATATTCATCAGACAGTTATATTGTACAATTATTTACCAATATATTAAAACAGGATTGCATACTTCTTAAAGCGAAAAATGACGTAATCTTTGATCGATATATGTGTTAACTTAATCTAGCCTTATTAAATTATAATTACAATATACCATATATATAAAAAGTATTAATTAATTAATATAATATTCTATGTCCTTAAGTTAATCTAAAACTTATTTGTTTTCGTAACTTGCAAAGTTGCTACCATGTATAATTTTATATCGATTGCATATCTCTTTCCTTTAGTTTATTCGAATATTAAGGTCATGTATGTTAGAAACGAGATTTTTCCAGGATCAGAATTGGTTCATCATTTCCTAAAATACATGATCTCGTCTTTGGCTACAAGAAACGGATCGACTCAAATCAAGACCTCGATTTAGTTACCATAATTATAGCATAAGCTTTGTGTATAAATAGGGGCTTTGTGTTTCAATGTAAATCATCAGAAACATAAATAAAAACCCTCTATTTAAGTTTATATATCTTGTCATGGTATCAGAGCAGGCGGTCCTGCATTCATCATCTACCGTTTAATTCCCAAAACCTAAACACCTAAAATCGAACTCAAGCCACCATGGCTGATGAAGCCGGCGGCAGTGGTTCAGACTTGGCATTACAACTAGTAAATTTCTTACAAAATAACACTAATCAACAGCCCCAAATTCCAAAGCTATCCGATAACTTACAAATCAATCTCAAGTTAAACAGCCAGAACTACGCACTATGGACTCGAATGATTCGAGTCGCCATAGGCGGAAAATCAAAAACCTTAATGAATCATTTAACCGAATCACCACCAACAAAAACCACATCAGAAAAATATGAAACATGGGAACAAGAAGATTTAATTGTGTTTTCATGGCTCATTCAAAATATCGAACCGACAATCGCCGGAAATCTCACTGAATATCCCACTGCCAAAGCATTATAGGATGCCTTAGTAATCACATATAGCAGTGGGAAGGATAAATTACAAACCTTCAACTTACATGTCAAAGCTAACGAGCTCAAACAAAGCAATAATAGCCTCGAAGATTTCTGGATCTCGCTTCAAGGGGTGTGGGGTGAAATCGACAGAATCGATCCAAACCCTATGAAGTGCTCGGAAGATATCAAAACCTACACAACAATCCGATCTGAACAAAAACTTTTTCAGTTCTTGAATAGATTAGACCGAAAATTCGAATCCATAAAGAGAGAAATCCTTCGGGTTGACCCTCTTCCTTCAGCAGAGGCGGCGTACGCCACCGTTCGCAAAGAATCTGCTCACAAGAATATTTTAGGAACAACTAACAATGATTTACAGGGCATCGCCACCGGTCTTGTCGCCGAAGAAATAGATGGAGCCGGATTTGCATCGAAGGGATTTCGACAATTCGACGGCAGGAAAAAACAAGCCATCAAAGAAGATAAAACCCATCTTAAGTGTGAAGAGTGTGGCATGAATCGACACACAAAGGACCAATGTTTCGAACTCATTGGCTATCCCGAGTAGTGGACCGAAAATCACAAAACCGCAAGCAAAAAGGGAAAGAAGAAAACCCCTACCGCCAGTACAAGCAACCCCATAAAAATTAGCAATGATCGCCGACAAGGAAGTGGCTTTGGAGGGGTAGCAGCGGCGGCCGGAGAAGAAGAGGGAGGAGATTTCTCGGTGGTGACAGGTACCAAGGAAAGAGGGGATAACCCTAATTTCCTTGAACTTTCCCCTTTTGTTTACAATATACAGCCGATTGAAAAAAGGAATAGATATAAGGAAAATGTTTTGTTTTTTTCACCTAACAAAATCGGTCCAAACACCCCCTCTAAAACCGATCCAAATAATGGGCTTAATAATTATAAAAGCCCAAATCTTCATGGGGAAGCTTACATGGTCCAAAACGATAAATCTAATGGGTCATGGATTTTTGATTGCGGAGCAATGGATACAATGACTTACGAGTTATCCGACTTCACAAAAACGTCAAAACCAGGAGAACTCATATCCAAGCAGCAAATAAGGGAAAAATGGATGTAAAAACCGGAGGAACAATTAAAATTTCTCCGGAAATCAAATTGTCTAATTGTCTATATGTTCCTTCCTTGTCACACAAACTTTTGTCAATAAGTCATGTGACAAAAGAACTTAATTGCTCAGTTCTCATGCATCCAATTTTGTTTGTTACAGGATATCAGGACGGGACGGATCATTGGGCGTGGCACTGAGAAAGAGGGACTATACTATGTGGATGAAGTTAATTCAAGTGGAAGTGTGATGCTAGCTCATGGAACAAGTGAAAGAGAAGCTTGGTTATGGCACAGACGACTGGGACACCCTTCAGTTAGTTATTTACATACCTTGTTTCCAAAACTTTTTCCTTTAAATAAATCAATTTCTTGTGAAACTTGCATTTTAGCTAAAAGTCATAGACAAACCTATAAACCAAGCAATACTAGAGCTCAAGTTCCTTTCTCATTAATTCATTCTGATGTGTGGGGCCCTGCCCCAGTTCTTGGGGGTCGAAATTTCCGGTATTATGTTATTTTTATCGATGATTGTACCCGGATGACTTGGATTTATTTTTTTAAAAATAAAGCTGAAGTATATGATAGGTTCACTGTTTTTTATGCCATGATTCAAACCCAGTTTCAACAGTCTATCAAAATTGTGAGATCTGATAATGGTGGAGAGTATGTCAACTCACAAATGAACCAATTTTTCAATCTAAAGGAATAATACATCAAACCACATGTCCACATACCCCAGAACAAAATGGTGTTGCCGAACGAAAAAATAGGCTTTTGTTGTAAATGACTAGAGCTCAAATAATTGAATCACATGTTCCGAAACATTTATGGCCAGAAGCTCTAGCTACTTCCACTACCTGATTAACCGACTTCCAACAAAAATTCTTAATATGAAAACTCCCTTAAAACCCTCACTGAATACCATACACTCCCACCGGCATTGACTCTCCCACCTAAAGTTTTCGGATGTACTGTGTTTGTTCATGTTCCAAAGTTGTATCGTGATAAACTTGATCCATGTGCTGAAAAATGTGTTTTTGTGGGGTATGGAGTCACCCAGAAGGGATATAGGTGTTATAATCCAAAAACTCGTCGTATGTTCACCACAATGAATTGTGACTTCCTTGAAACTAAGTATTTTTACTCCTCACCACACAGTGGTCAGGGGGAGGAACAGTATGACACACTGTGTTGGCTAGGGTATCCTTCAGGAACAAGCTCTCAAAGTCCTAGTACTACAGTTGATACAGAGGAATCCAAACAGGAAAGTGAAGAACAGTCCCTTCAAATCAACAGTGTCACCGAAAATGTGAGTCCAAACCTGGTATTCGAGGTAAGTGATCCTTCACCAAATATCCCACTTGAAACTGCTATTCCAGATTCCACGAATGAAAGTGTGCAGGAAAGTGAGAACAAGTTGAACAGGTTGCTACAGAGGTACCAGAAAAATATGTGCTTCCAGCAAGATCAACCAGAGGAATTCCTACAAAGCGTTATTCTCCAGAAAGAACTTCCAGAAGTTCTAGATATCCTATGGCTAACATAGCAATAGAGAATCTTTCTAAAGAAGCTAAAGCATTTGTAGCAAGTTTATATTCAGAAGAAATTCCATCAAATGTTGATCAAGCTTTGAAGTTAGGAAAATGGAAAGATGCTATGAATGTTGAGATGGATGCACTGATAAAAAATGAAACGTGGGATAAGTGTCTTTTGCCACAGGGAAAGAAACCAATAGGATGCCGGTGGATCTATACAGTGAAATATAAACCAGACGGTGCAGTAGAAAGATATAAAGCTCGGTTGGTTGCTAAAGGATACACTCAGACTTATGGAATCGATTACTCTGAAACATTCTCTCTAGTTGCAAAGATAGATACAATAAGGGTCTTGTTCTCAATAGCAGCAAATCAAAGCTGGCCTCTTCATCAGTTTGACGTAAAAAATGCGTTTTTACATGGAGAGTTAAAAGAAGAAGTGTATATGGAGCCCCCACCTGGTTTTTCTCAAGATTTCAAACATGAAGAAGTCTGTAAATTGAAGAAATCATTGTATGGACTAAAGCAATCACCCAGAGCATGGTTTGGCAGATTCATAATGGCAATGAAAAGTATGGGTACAAACAAAGTAATTCTGACCATACTTTGTTCCTTAGTAATAAAGGAGATCTTATAACATGTTTGATAATCTATGTTGATGACATGATTATCACTGGGAATGATGAAAATGAAATCAAGAAGCTAAAAGAAAGTTTATATGCAGAATTTGAAATGAAGGACTTGGGAAATCTAAAGTATTTCCTCGGACTTGAGGTGCTAAGATCACAGCAAGGGATATTTATTTGCCAGAAGAAATATATACTAAATTTCCTATCAGAAATCAGGATGATTGATTGTAAGCCAGCAGATACACCCATGATTGTTAATCAAAAGTTGTTTATGAAGACAGATGCTGAATATGCTGTTGATGTAAGCCAGTTCATGCATCAACCTCAAAAAGAACACATGGAGGCAGTCTTAAGGATTATCAGATACCTCAAGGGAACGACAGGTCATGGAGTATTGTTCAAGGCAAATGGTCATCTCAACATTCAGATATATACCAGATGCTGATTGGGCTGGAGATAAAGGGAACAGGAGGTCAACTTTGGGATATTTCTCTTTGGTAGGAGGTAATCTTGTTACATGGAAGAGTAAAAAACAGAAAGTTGTTTCCCTATCAAGTGCTGAAGCAGAGTTTCGAGGTATAGCTAAAGGATTGGCAGAGGCATTGTGGCTAAAAAAACTTGTGACATAACTAGGGTTCGCTCCAAAAGAAAGTATTCAGATTATGAGTGACAATGAAGCAGCCATTCAAATCTCAGAAAATCCAGTGCAACATGACAGGACTAAACATGTGGAGGTTGATCGACATTTCATCAAAGAAAAACTTGAAGATGGAATTATTAAGTTACCCTTTGTCAAATCTGAAGATCAACTTACAGATATCCTAACTAAAGCAGTAGGAACTGCCATATTTCACAAATGTATGGACAAGTTGAATTTTGGTGATACCACTATTCAACTTGAGGGGGAGTGTTAGACACAGATTTTCAGGATCAGAATTTCATCATTTCCTAAAATACATGATCTCGTCTTTGGCTACAAGAAACGGATCGACTCAAATCAAGACCTCGATTTAGTTACCATAATTATAGCATAAGCTTTGTGTATAAATAGGGGCTTTGTGTTTCAATGTAAATCATCAGAAAATAAATAAAATCACCAATTTCAGTTTATATAACTTGTCATGGTATCAGAGCAGGCGGTCCTGCATTAATGTATATGTTTCCTTCAATGTTAGTACCATCTATTGAGTTGGGACTTACAAATATATATAATAACTTGGTAACTAATTCACTTTATTGGTTAACAAAATATTTGTAAAAAAGATAAAACTCAAATATTTAATAAATACGTTTATAGTTATAACACTTATATTTGTGTTCATAGAATTATATTCCATATGACACATAAGTAATGTACTCAAAAAGTACATGTAAATCGTCCGTACATCATACGGGTATTAAAACTAATATGATGTATATAATGTTATGTATGGTAAATATGTATTGTGTAGGGATTACTATCCTTTGTGACACAATAACCTATTATTTCGTGTGTCATTTTTTTAATAAAAACATTATGATTAATAGGTAGAATAATTGAAAATATACATTCGTTAACCCAAACCTTTCATCAATCGCTCGTCGTCAAACCAAAGCTCCAAACTAACTCCTCCAAGTGACGATCGAGCTGGTGCCAATCATGTCTCCAAACGCCCGTTGGGAGTGTTGTATAGAATTTAGAAGAGAAGAATTGGGAAAATATTTCTGTTATTGATTAATTAAGAAATGAAGCAGTTACAGAGTTATATATATACATACAATCGATTCTATATCTATATTTTGTATCTAAATAATTAACCGCCTAAATAAACATTTAAACTCTAACTAACTCTTAACAAACTCCTAATATTTACAATTTTGGTCCTTCTAATTGCTAATAGTTACAAATAGCTATCTAACTTCTATACACCCCCCTCAAGTTGGAACCTCTTGTAGTCCCAACTTGCTGCTCAAAAACGAATGATGTGAAGATCCCAAAGCTTTAGTCATAATGTCAGCTAATTGCAAATGAGTAGGAATATAAGCTGTCTGCAGAAACCCTTCTTGCACTTTGTCTCTTGTAAAATGGCAATCAATATCCAAGTGCTTGGTTCTGTCATGGTAACATGGATTTGCAGCTATTTGCTGAGCTGCCTTATTATCACAAAACAAAGTTAAAGGAACCTTAACAGGAATATGCAAGTCCTTTAACAAATATGTGAGCCAAACCAATTCACAAGTGGTAGCTCCATGCTCCTGTACTCTGCCTCTGTAGATGATCTTGAAACAATTGTCTGTTTCTTAGTTTTCCAAGAAACCAAAGCATGTCCTAAGAAAATGCAATAACCAGTGAGTGATCTTCTTGTCATCAAGCATGAAGCCCAGTCTGCATCACTAAAACCAGTAACCTTAAGCTGCTGCTGAACAGGATAAAATAAACCCTTGGAGATGGTTCCCTTCAAATATCTCAACAAATGAATTGCAGCCTTCATGTGAGGTTCTCTAGGTGTAGACACAAATTGACTCAAGTGTTGTACAGCATATGAAATATCTGGTCTGGTCATTGACAAATATAATAACCTTCCAATTAATCTTCTATAAGTATCTGGTTTAGACATTAATTGACCCTTGTCAAGAGCCAATTTGGCATATGTAGGCAGAGGAAAACCAACTGGTTTAGCAGCAGTCAATCCTGCATCTTTGAGAAGATCCAAAGTATACTTTCTTTGATTGAGATAAGTTCCTGAATCATTTCTGCACAATTCTATACCAAGAAAATACCTTGCCAAACCTAAATCCTTTATAGTGAATTTTCTGTCCAAAGCCAATTTAACACTTTGAATTTCACTATCATCATTCCCTGTGACAATAATGTCATCAACATAAACCAAAATAGCAGTAAAGGAGTCCCCCTTGGCTTTGACAAATAGAGAATAATCATGTTTAGACTGGTCAAAGCCCAATGAAACAAGAAATTTGGTTAACTCAATATTTCATTGTCTGGAAGCCTGTTTTAAGCCATACAAAGACTTATTAAGCTTACACACTTGATTAGGCAATGCTTTTGTGTATCCTTCAGGGGGAAGCATGTATATTTCTTCATCTACAAATCCATGAAGGAAAGCATTATTTACATCAAGCTGATGTAAAGGCCATGCTTTTGAAGTAGCAATAGCTACTAAGACCCTGACAGTTGTTGCCTTAGCAACATGTGAAAATGTGTGTTTGTAATCTGTGCCCTCTTGTTGGTTAAACCCTTTAATAACCAGTCTTGCTTTAAGTCTTTCTACTGTCCCATCTGGAAGGTATTTTGTCTTATAAACCCACTTTGAAGAAATTGCTTGATGATTAGGGGGTAAAGTGGTAAGACTCCAAGTATCATTCTGTTCTAAAGCCAGTAATTCCTTATTCATGGCTTCTACCCAACCTTTATCTTGTGCTGCTTGAGCATAATTTGATGGTTCAGAGAGATTCTCCTTTTGATATGGATTATGAAAATGAGATTAATGGTGAGCATAGGTCCGAGTTGGATCAAAAGTTAGTGGCTGCTGTGTGTACTGAAATGTTGAAGATGCTTAAGGGAAATCATGTTGTCATGGGCCAGAATACTGAATGTGGTAAAGCTGTTCAACCACATGCAGGTATGTCTTTTCATGCCAGACTACAAGCCTTGGTGTCCATTGTTGATATTGATTATAAGAAAGATTGGATTAATGATACATGAGCCACAGACCATATGTCACCTCATTTAGAACTATTTCATGACATTATTGACCTCAAACATCCCATAAAAGTCAAATTACCTTGGCGATATGCAGCGGATCATTAACTAACGCATCAGCATTAACAGCCATGGATGATTATAAGAAATTTATGAAGAATTGGAATATAAAAGTAATTTTGTTCAAATTGAAACCCTAGATTCAATTCAAGAACAGAAAAGCAAAAGAAATTGGGGAAAACCGCCGGAAGATCAAAGAAAGAACGAATCGATCAAACTACGGATTTCAATTTGTAAGAAGAATGATGAAATCAAATAGTTTATCGTGATTACGATGATCGGAATCCGCCATTGATGACCTTCAAGGCTTTGATACCATATAGAATTTAGAAGAGAAGAATTGGGAAAATATTTCTGTTATTGATTAATTAAGAAATGAAGCAGTTACAGAGTTATATATATACATACAATCGATTCTATATCTATATTTTGTATCTAAATAATTAACCGCCTAAATAAACATTTAAACTCTAACTAACTCTTAACAAACTCCTAATATTTACAATTTTGGTCCTTCTAATTGCTAATAGTTACAAATAGCTATCTAACTTCTATATGTTGACATCATTATCTATACAAATTCAATTCCAAAGTGTGATTTCGATGACATGGCCATGTGGTCTAATTTGGGCATGAAGTGTGAACGCAATTTTCCTTTTCTGCCAATTGTCTCACTCATAAGTGATGTGGATTTTGTTATCCTTGAATATAGTACATGTTAAGATTATATGGGTCCACACCTTTTTTCCATAACCGTGTTCTTTTTAATTATTCACTTGTTATGACCAATATATGATCAGAAGATTTGGAATTTTGTAACATTGATATGTTTCCACAACCAGACAGTTGAAAATTAATGACATGGCCATGTGGTCTAATTTGGGCATGAAGTGTGAACGCAATTTTCCTTTTCTGCCAATTGTCTCACTCATAAGTGATGTGGATTTTGTTATCCTTGAATATAGTACATGTTAAGATTATATGGGTCCACACCTTTTTTCCATAACCGTGTTCTTTTTAATTATTCACTTGTTATGACCAATATATGATCAGAAGATTTGGAATTTTGTAACATTGATATGTTTCCACAACCAGACAGTTGAAAATTAATGACATGGCCATGTGGTCTAATTTGGGCATGAAGTGTGAACGCAATTTTCCTTTTCTGCCAATTGTCTCACTCATAAGTGATGTGGATTTTGTTATCCTTGAATATAGTACATGTTAAGATTATATGGGTCCACACCTTTTTTCCATAACCGTGTTCTTTTTAATTATTCACTTGTTATGACCAATATATGATCAGAAGATTTGGAATTTTGTAACATTGATATGTTTCCACAACCAGACAGTTGAAAATAACGCCACGCGTACCCCGACCATGGAATAAAGGGTAACCGGACCAGAAACTTTCCGCGACGATGTCGCCGCGGAAAGTCGGAAAAGACAAAAGTTTCCGCGGCGATATCGCCGCGGAAAGTGCGGGCCCCCATGTCATTAATGGCTAATCTGACAGAATTTTATCGGGCCCCCCCTCATTAGCGGCGAGGTCGCCGGGGAAAGTCCGGTCCGGTTACCCTTTTTTAGGTCGGACTATGGCGCAACTTTGTAATGTTTTTTAGACTCCATTACTGATTAATAGATATTATATCTAGAACTATATGGGAAAGAACATGCATGTGTATATTCTTCGATTCCTCTTTTGTTTATGACAAAGATGAAATTTTAGTTAGTTATTTATTTTTTGACAATTACATCAAATTTTCAGTTAATGATGAATGAGGCAAACACAAATAGAACGAGTTAATTTCATATATACCCCTCATAAAGCATGAAATATCATATTTATCCAAAACATGCTTTAAGACCATTGTACATCATGTATTGAAAACTTGTAAATTGGGTATATATGATATTTAGGGGGTTTAGGAAGGGGATATATGATATTTGCCCTAGAAACTACTTATCTATCTTTTGCTT
>CM067167.1:241794918-241842418 GCA_034093135.1 Erigeron breviscapus | reverse complement strand
CTAAGGTTGAAGCTAGCAATGACCCAGGGGTTATTGGAGAGATTAGGGCGCTATCTGAGCGCATGGAAAAGGGGTTTGCTACTCAAGAGAATAGGTTTGGAGCAATTGAGAGGGATGTTAAGGTAGTAGCCGATGGGTGTGATCATTGTGGTGATATGCACTATTTTGATGAGTATCCAAATCGGGCACCCGAAGATGTGAGTTATGTTCAAAATCAACCCCAAGGAAATTTCTACCGCAACACCGGTTTCCAGAACCGGCCTTCAGGTAATACTTCTTATAACTCTTCTTTTCAGTCTAATAATTCTCATTTTTCAGGTAATAGGTGGCAAAGAGATAATTATCAGAATCAGCCACAACAGCAGACTCAACAAGGACAAGGATCGGGTTCTTCTTCTTCTAATGCCGATCCTAATGCCGAGTTGAGAGAGATGATGAAGCAGTTGGCTAGTAATCAGGTTGAAACAAATACTAGCATTCAAATGATCAGGAAGACACTAAGACTTTGAGTGAGAGGTTGGATCAGTTAAGTGGGAAGGTGGAGATCAACATGAAAAACCAGGGAGTTAATTTCAAGGATCTCAAAAGTAGGATGGCCGCTCTTGCTAGGCCCACGGGGACTCTTCCTAGCAACACACAGCAGAATCCTAGACCTCAGTTTAGTCTTGGACAGAATCAAGGACAGAATCAAGGACAGAATCAGGGACAGAAATACACTCCACCTCCAGTCCGCAATGAGCAAGCCAAAGCCATCACCACTCGTACTGGTAGGTCTTATGACTCACCTCCTATGCCTAATGTTGTTGTTTCAGATGTGCAGGATAAAGGGAGTGATGATGATGAGGTTGATTAAGAGATTGAAATGGAGGAAAATTCAACCGTGAAGACTCCGGTCACTCCACCAAAACCGGATGTGGTTCTAGAGGTTAAATCATACAAGCCAAAGATACCATTTACACAGAGGTTCAAAAAGGCAAAACTGAAGGAGCAATATAACAAGTTTGTGGAGATGATTACAAATGTTCACATTAATGTGCCTTTAGTTGATCTTATTCAGGGGATGCCCCATTATGCCAAGTTCATTAAGGAGCTTGTGACTGACAAAGGAAAGATGGATGAGGTGAAAGCTACTTATCTTAATGCCGAGTGTTCTGCTATCTTGCAGAACCGCATCCCACCTAAGCTTGAAGATCCAGGGAGTTTTCTTATTACTTGTTCTATTCGTACTCTTACTTGTAAGGCACTTGCTGATTTAGGTGCTAGCATTAATTTGATGCCTTACTCGGTTTGGAATAAGTTGGCTCTAGGAGTTTTGAGACCTACCCGCATGAGTATTAGATTAGCTGACCATTCTTTCAGTATCCCATTGGGATTGCTGAAAACATGACTGTCCGGGTAGGCCATATTGTGTTTCTAGTTGACTTCGTTATCCTCGAGATGGAGGAAGATACGAAGGTACCCTTATTCTTGGACGACCATTCCTTAATACCGCGGATGCTATCATCCGTGTGAAGGATAAGGAAATTTCTTTGGGTGTGGGTACGGATAGAATTGTGTTTAATGTTGAAAAGTCTATCAAGCATTCATATTCTAATGATGAGTCTTGTTTCAGGATTGACGTTATTGATGATGCTTTAGACCGAGAGTTTCAGGAACTAATGGAGACCGACACCGGAGATGAGGAGATTGCTAATTTAGGATCGGGAGATATATCTGATGATGATTTGTTTGCAGAGGTTATGGCGCTTAGCTTGGATGAGACACCTCCCGAGGATGAGAGTTTTGAGGAGGTTGTTGCTGATGGAAGTTCGAGGGTACCGAATTCTGTTGATGTACCACCCACTGATTTGGAGCTTAAGCCATTACCTTCCCATTTGGAGTATGCTTATTTGTCAGGTGAATCTTCTTTACCCGTGGTTATCTCGTCCTCACTCTCGAGTGACGAGAAGGATTGTCTTTTGTCTGTGCTTCGAGCCCATAAGCGGGCTTTTGCTTGGAAGACCACCGATATTCCAGGTATTAGTCCTAACTTTTGCCAGCATAAAATAGATTTTGTTGATGATGTTAAGCCCATTGTCCAGAGACAAAGGAGGCTTAATCCGAACATGAAAGAAGTTGTTAAGAAAGAGGTCATTAAGTTGTTAGATGCTGGGATCATTTTTCCTATTGCTGATAGTCCTTGGGTTAGTCCTGTTCATTGTGTGCCCAAAAAGGGGGGCATGACAGTTATTGAGAATGAGAATAAGGAACTCTTGGCCACTAGGACTATAACGGGTTGGCGGGTTTGTATTGATTACCGTAAGCTTAATGATGCACCCGTAAGGATCACTTTCCCCTTCCTTTCATTGATCAGATGTTAGAAAGACTTGCAGGTAATAAATATTTTTGTTTCTTAGATGGGTTTTCCGGGTACTTCCAAATACCCATTGATCCCAAGGACCAAGAAAAGACCACCTTCACATGCCCATTTGGTACTTTTGCTTATCGGTGAATGCCGTTTGGTTTGTGTAATGCCCCAGGCACCTTTCAAAGGTGCATGATAGCTATTTTCCAGGACATGCTTGAAACCTCCATGGAGGTTTTCATGGATGATTTCTCGGTTTTTGGGGACTCTTTTCATACTTGCTTGCATAATTTGGAAAGGATGTTAGAACGGTGTGAGAGGGCACACCTTGTTTTGAATTGGGAAAAGTGTCATTTTATGGTGACCGAGGGAATTGTTTTAGGGCATAAAGTGTCTAAGGCCGGGATTGAAGTTGATAGGGCTAAGATAGATGTTATAGCCAAATTACCGCCTTCCAATGTGAAAGGGGTAAGGAGTTTTCTTGGACATGCCGGTTTTTACCGCTGTTTTATTAAGGATTTTTCTAAGATTACTCGTCCTATGACCCACTTGTTGGAGAAGGACGTCCCTTTTGTGTTTGATGATGCTTGTTTGAGTGCATTTCAGGTTTTAAAGGAGAAGTTGACTAATTCCCCTATCATGGTTGGACCGGATTGGGAATTGCCATTTGAATTGATGTGTGATGCAAGTGACTATGCTGTGGAAGCCGTGCTTGGGCAAAGGGTTGATAAGCATTTCAAGCCAATTTACTTTGCTAGTAAGACCTTGAACCCCGCTCAGCATAATTACACCACTACTGAGAAGGAGTTGCTTGCCGTGGTCTTTGCCTTTGATAAGTTTAGATCTTATTTGGTGTTGAGTAAGACCATTGTTTTCACCGACCATTCAGCCCTTAAGTACTTGTTCTCGAAGCAAGATGCTAAACCTAGGCTTATCCGATGGATTTTGTTGTTACAAGAGTTTGATATAGAGATTAAGGATAAGAAAGGTGCTGAAAACTTGGCGGCCGACCATTTGAGTCATTTGGAAGATCCTCACCGGGAGGAACTTCGAGATGGGGAGATTAATGATCACTTCCCCGATGAGTCTTTAATGTTTATTTCTAACTCTGATGATGCTCCTTGGTTTGCAGATATTGCTAATTATTTGGTTGCAGGTGAGATACCGAATGATTTCATGTCCCAACAAAAGAAGAAGCTCATATCGGATGCTAAGCACTATTTTTGGGATAGTCCATACTTGTTTCGTGTTTGTGCAGATGGTATGGTAAGGAGATGTGTAGCTGGAGCTGAGACGAGGGAGATTCTGATGCTTGTCACTATGGTCCAACTGGAGGTCATTACGGTCCTCCAGTTACTGGTAAGAAAGTTTTTGATGCAGGTTTCTATTGGCCTACAATTTTCAAGGAGGCCCAGACTTTGGTAGAGACTTGTGACATTTGTCAAAGACAAGGGAGCATTACTAAGCGGGATGAGATACCTCAACAAAGCATTCAGGTATGCGAGGTATTTGATATTTGGGGTATAGACTTCATGGGACCATTCCCACCGTCTAATAAGTTTCAATATATTCTTGTCGCCGTTGACTACATGTCTAAATGGGCCGAAGCCAAGGCTTTGCCCACGAATGACGCGAGGGTAGTCATTGATTTCTTGAAACAATTATTCTGTCGATTTGGTTGCCCTAGAGCTTTGATTAGTGACCGAGGAACCCATTTTGCAAATCATCAATTAGCTAAGGTCATGAAGAGGTATGGTGTTGTGCATTATTTTTCTACTTCTTATCATCCACAAACTAGTGGACAAGTAGAAAACACCAATAGAGCTTTGAAAAGGATTTTAGAGAAAACTGTTGGAGATAACCCCAAGGTTTGGTCGAAGAAGTTGGATGACGCCTTGTGGGCGTTTAGGACGGCTTTTAGACGCCGATTGGCACCACGCCATACCGGTTGCTCTATGGCAAAACTTGCCATCTTTCTATTAAGATAGAGCATAAGGCGTATTGGGCGTTGAGGAATCTGAATTTGGATATGATGGAAGCTAGTGAACTTAGAATGTTGCAACTTCATGAGCTTGATGAGCTTAGGCTATGTGCTTATGAGAATTCTAGGCTTTACAAGGAAAGGACCAAAGTTTGGCATGATAAGAGGATCCGTAGGAAGGAGTTTAAGGTTGGAGCTAAGGTTTTGTTATTCTTGTCTAAATTTAAGATTAAGCAACCTAAACTCACTTCTAGATGGATTGGACCGTTTGTGATTAAGCATGTGTATCCGTCGGGTTATGTAGAGTTGTTTAAGCGTAATGGTGACGGGTCATTCATTGTTAATGGTCATAGGCTTAAGTTGTATTTGGAAGAAGAGCAAGTTGAGGGGATAATCGAGGAGATCCCCAATTTTGAATTGGAAACTTGAAAGTTGGTCGAGTCTAGCTAAAGACTCGTTAATAACTTAAGCGCTTCTCGGGAGGCAACCCGTGTTATTTTATCGTATTTTATTTTCTTTTTATTAGTTAGATTTGATTTTGATTTGTCAAGAAAGAGCAGGTGCAGATTTGGTGTGAAGCGGATTGAGGTAAGTTGTTTTTAGTTTGTCATAAAAAAATTTTTCTAAGCAAAATGAGGGAATTCGGAACAGTGAATCCCCACTGCGCCGCAGTGGGGGTGGAATGAGCTGACTGCGCCGCAGGCAAAATCTTCTACCCAATGTTGGAATAAGCCCCACTGCGCCGCAGTGGGAATGATGCACCTCCACTGCGCCGCAGTGGGAGGCCGGGTAGGTCAAAGTAAGGGCCAGGTAAGTTTTGTTCTTCACTTTATCACTTTTCACTCTTTCTTCTTCTTTGCTCTCATCTAAAAGCAAAACTCCCAAGATCTCCATTCTCCTCCATCTTTAATCACTTTTCCAGATTTTCATCTTCATACATTGCATCATGGGAAGAGGAGTAAGTTTTCTTGATTATTTTCTTTATTTTACTTAATTTTTGATTTTTAATTTCTAGGGTTTTCAATTCCGAATTAATTCGTGGGTTTGGTTGTTTAAGGGCTATTGATGCTAATGGGGTGGTTAATGTCTCAATTCTAACACTTGTTCTTCCGAATTTGACTTTGAAATTGAAGTTAGGGTTTTGAAAAATTTGGGGATTTATGGATGAATAAGTGTGGGGGGGAAGTAATGTTTGATTATGTGGTGATTATTGCTTGTTGTTGCTGATGGAATGATTAATTGCCCCTATTTTTGGCTGCCTGTCGTAATGAAAACAAGAACCTACCCAGATTTCTTAGCCCACTGCGCCGCAGTGGTGTTGTATGTTAGCCCACTGCGCCGCAGTGGCCGCACCTGACCTGCACGTGTTACTTGCCTCACTGCGCCGCAGTGAGGACCAGCCAGTCCCACTGCGCCGCAGTGGGAATCTTCTGACCCGCAGTTGAGTTTGATGTTGAATGAGGTTTCAAGTTTTGCATTCCACATTTAACGTGTTTGTTTGCTTTAATGTTTGTGATTGCAGACTGCTACTACTGATAAGAGGAAGCAAGCGGAGGTGGGACAATCTAGCGGGACTGCCGATGTCCCCGGTAAGACGGCTAGGAGAGAACCAGCGGTACCTCCTCTTAATTATTGGTCGGGTGCATTGAACGAGAAGCATGCATGGTTAGAGTTTGATGGGGCTAGGCAACCCCACAAGAACAATTATTTGAACAAGCTTTACACGCTTCATAAGCAAGTTGTTTGCCCACCCAGGTATCTTGCTCAATCTGATGCTCGGTTTTTTGGGGTTCATGGTGATATTGGAAGGTGGTTTAGTATAGAAGCGAAGGTTGGTGATAGGACAGTTAATAGTGATATGTGGCAACAGATTTTTCTTAACAGGGAACCTGTCTATCGTGAGTTATGCCTTGAGTTTTATTCTATTTTGAAATTGACTAAGGAATTGAATAAGATCAAGGATATTTTTGATGAAAGGGTTGTTTTGTTTTACTGTGGGGGACAGCAGAGGAAGCTGTTTATAGCTAAGTTTGGGGTTTTTCAGGGTGGACATGATGCTGGTGGATCCGGAGGTTTTGCCGGTGGTTCATCTTCCTTTGTTTTCTTTTATTTTCTGCATGGTATTTTATTTTGTTTGAACTATTTTGGATATTTTGGATGGTTGGTCTTTTGGAATGTTATTCAGCAGGTTTGATCCGATTGATGGCAATACCTAGTGGAACCCAAGTGTGGGGGAGAACCCGTTGGTTTGTTTGATTGTGTGATCGTGTTAGTAGCTCACTATGATGTCATGTGCATATGCTGGCAGTAGTTCAGCGCAACATTTTTGATTGGCATCTTTATTGACATTGTTTCACACACAGTTCTCACACCTTCCGTTTTGGACTAAGTTTGTTTCTCCCGTCAACCAAATTGGACTTCCTTTTTAGGAAGAGCAATTTGTGGTGCGGGGTCGACTTACTTGTTTTGAAACGGAATGTGTCCATGATCCGGTATGTGTTCTCATTCTTTCTGTCTATTGTGCTTACCCCTATTTACCTTAGTTTTGACCGAATATTGGACATTGAGGGCATTGTCCATCTTAAGTGTGGGGGGGTGGCGGGGGGGGGGGGGGGGGGGGGGGGGGGGGGGGGGGGGGGGGGGGGGGGGGGGTGTGTGGGGGGGGGGGGGGGGTGGCAAATAGGTTTAAGCAACCGGATATATCTCTTTTGTTGTTTTGCCATTGAGATTTAGCCGTTCTTGTGGATGTGTCCCTCTCGTAGGCTTTTGGGTTTTATCCAAGAGTAAGGGTTCTATCTTGAACTCTGAACTATGATGTGCATGTTTGAGATTGGTTGTTTCGATTTGGTAAGATGACAGAAGACGATATGATTTGAAACTTGTGTTGAGCTTGTCCTTGTGGTAAATTGCTTTTGTCACTTAATTCATAACAACTTAATGAGCAATTTTACTACAAAATTTTTTCTTGGCACAATTTTAATCGGCGAAATGTGTTCTGAACGGTTATTGGCTGATCCTTGTGGATTGATAACATTACTTGCATACTCAAATTTCCCAAACACCTAAAGTTGTGAGATTCATCATTCATTTATAGATGTGCTAGGTGTTTACGGTTTGTTGGTATTCTTATGACATTCCTTTATTTATCATTGTCTGGTATCCACCCTACGGGGTGATGAAACATTTGTAATTTCCTTTGTTTTCTTTTATTTTCTGCATGGTATTTTATTTTGTTTGAACTATTTTGGATATTTTGGATGGTTGGTCTTTTGGAATGTTATTCAGCAGGTTTGATCCGATTGATGGCAATACTAGTGGAACCCAAGTGTGGGGGAGAACCCGTTGGTTTGTTTGATTGTGTGATCGTGTTAGTAGCTCACTATGATGTCATGTGCATATGCTGGCAGTAGTTCAGCGCAACATTTTTGATTGGCATCTTTATTGACATTGTTTCACACACAGTTCTCACACCTTCCGTTTTGGACTAAGTTTGTTTCTCCCGTCAACCAAATTGGACTTCCTTTTTAGGAAGAGCAATTTGTGGTGCGGGGTCGACTTACTTGTTTTGAAACGGAATGTGTCCATGATCCGGTATGTGTTCTCATTCTTTCTGTCTATTGTGCTTACCCCTATTTACCTTAGTTTTGACCGAATATTGGACATTGAGGGCATTGTCCATCTTAAGTGGGGGGGGGTGGCAAATAGGTTTAAGCAACCGGATATATCTCTTTTGTTGTTTTGCCATTGAGATTTAGCCGTTCTTGTGGATGTGTCCCTCTCGTAGGCTTTTGGGTTTTATCCAAGAGTAAGGGTTCTATCTTGAACTCTGAACTATGATGTGCATGTTTGAGATTGGTTGTTTCGATTTGGTAAGATGACAGAAGACGATATGATTTGAAACTTGTGTTGAGCTTGTCCTTGTGGTAAATTGCTTTTGTCACTTAATTCATAACAACTTAATGAGCAATTTTACTACAAAATTTTTCCTTGGCACAATTTTAATCGGCGAAATGTGTTCTGAACGGTTATTTGGCTGATCCTTGTGGATTGATAACATTACTTGCATACTCAAATTTCCCAAACACCTAAAGTTGTGAGATTCATCATTCATTTATAGATGTGCTAGGTGTTTACGGTTTTGGTTTGATTGCCTTGTAATTTGTCTCTCTCTTAGGCTCTTGGATTTATTCGGGAGTAAGGGTTCCATTTCGAACTCTGAACTAAGATGTGCGAATTTGAGGTTTATTTATTCCATTTCCGGGTTCATTTCTTTGATATGAGTGTGCCGGTGATGTGTTGAGCTAGAACTTGGCCTGGTGATCGTTACGAGACCGCAGTGAGATCACTTTTGTGATATAAGTACATTGGATGACGAATTGGCATATTAGGTTTGACCCGTATTTTCTTTTTTTCTTTGCACCTTTGCTTTTGTATATTTTTACCTTTACCATACATTTTTTTTTTTTTTTTTTTTTTTTTTTTTTTTTTTTTTTTTTTTTTTTTTTTTTTTTTTTTTTTTTTTTTTTTTTTTTTTTTTTTTTTTTTTTTTTTTTTTTTTTTTTTTTTTTTTTTTTTTTTTTTTTTTTTTTTTTTTTTTTTTTTTTTTTTTTTTTTTTTTTTTTTTTTTTTTTTTTTTTTTTTTTTTTTTTTTTTTTTTTTTTTTTTTTTTTTTTTTTTTTTTTTTTTTTTTTTTTTTTTTTTTTTTTTTTTTTTTTTTTTTTTTTTTTTTTTTTTTTTTTTTTTTTTTTTTTTTTTTTTTTTTTTTTTTTTTTTTTTTTTTTTTTTTTTTTTTTTTTTTTTTTTTTTTTTTTTTTTTTTTTTTTTTTTTTTTTTTTTTTTTTTTTTTTTTTTTTTTTTTTTTTTTTTTTTTTTTTTTTTTTTTTTTTTTTTTTTTTTTTTTTTTTTTTTTTTTTTTTTTTTTTTTTTTTTTTTTTTTTTTTTTTTTTTTTTTTTTTTTTTTTTTTTTTTTTTTTTTTTTTTTTTTTTTTTTTTTTTTTTTTTTTTTTTTTTTTTTTTTTTTTTTTTTTTTTTTTTTTTTTTTTTTTTTTTTTTTTTTTTTTTTTTTTTTTTTTTTTTTTTTTTTTTTTTTTTTTTTTTTTTTTTTTTTTTTTTTTTTTTTTTTTTTTTTTTTTTTTTTTTTTTTTTTTTTTTTTTTTTTTTTTTTTTTTTTTTTTTTTTTTTTTTTTTTTTTTTTTTTTTTTTTTTTTTTTTTTTTTTTTTTTTTTTTTTTTTTTTTTTTTTTTTTTTTTTTTTTTTTTTTTTTTTTTTTTTTTTTTTTTTTTTTTTTTTTTTTTTTTTTTTTTTTTTTTTTTTTTTTTTTTTTTTTTTTTTTTTTTTTTTTTTTTTTTTTTTTTTTTTTTTTTTTTTTTTTTTTTTTTTTTTTTTTTTTTTTTTTTTTTTTTTTTTTTTTTTTTTTTTTTTTTTTTTTTTTTTTTTTTTTTTTTTTTTTTTTTTTTTTTTTTTTTTTTTTTTTTTTTTTTTTTTTTTTTTTTTTTTTTTTTTTTTTTTTTTTTTTTTTTTTTTTTTTTTTTTTTTTTTTTTTTTTTTTTTTTTTTTTTTTTTTTTTTTTTTTTTTTTTTTTTTTTTTTTTTTTTTTTTTTTTTTTTTTTTTTTTTTTTTTTTTTTTTTTTTTTTTTTTTTTTTTTTTTTTTTTTTTTTTTGGGGGGCCATTGATTGTCATTTTTGTTTGGACGGTTTGGGAGAGCTTCAATGGGTTATCGGTTGGAATATTCTTGGTCTTTGGGAATACGTCGATTGGTCAAGTTATTAGGGAATGTCTTGGATTGTTCAAAGGAAGTATATTGTTATAGACATTGTTAATCATTGTAAGAGGGTGCCTACTAGTAGAGTAAAAATGTTCATGAATAAAGAAAAAAAAAAGAAAAAAGAGAAAAAATGAAAAAAAAATGATGAAAAAGAAAAAAAGGAAGAAAGGAACTTGGGCTACTAGTGGGTACTTCTCATTTTTAGATGTCTAAAGTTTTGTTGTATCATTAAGAATGGAAGACTTGGTTGAATTTAAGTTGTTTGAAGTTGATACACCACAATGGTGTCGGGTTTTGCTTGGTATTTTTGAGGTGTCTTAGCGGGATAACATCTTAGGGGTTGGTAGTTTGTTGGCAATCAATGGTACGGGTTTTGATTAGACTATTTTGTACATATTTCATTCATACCCTATACTTTTGATTGTTTCCTGTCATTTCTAACCTACACTCCCATATTCCATTGTAAATATCCATTATATATACCTTAGCCTAACTATACAACCGTCCTATATGCCTATTTTGATGATGTACTTGGTGCTTACGCCACGTCGGTGGAGCTATGATCCTTGTTCAAGCCTATGGTAAGATATGCATCACGACCGAGCAATGAGTGGTTATTCATATATATATTCAACCCAATAGTAAGTTCGTTGGAGTAGGATGATTTTGATAGGCTCATTTGTTTCACTTTTGCTTAGTCGTGTTATTGAGGCTTGTGGACTGTTCAGATATTGTCAAACATTTCGGGTTTTCATTTAAGATTAAAACTGCTTCACCTAACTTTTTGTCATTGACATGCTTGGTGTGGCTTCTTTTTGATACTCGTAATTTGTTTCTATAGCTTCATTGCCAAGGAATATTTTACTTTAATTCCGGATTTGCTTGAGGACAAGAAATGCTCAAGTGTGGGGGGATTTGATGTGACCAATTTATACATATCGCCCACATCATTATTGGCCATTTTATTAAGTGTTTTAAGTCGATTTTGTGTGCATTTGGCGCGTTTATGTTGTTTGTTAGTGTTTTCAGGCTCTAAACAGGTTACGTGTCCATTTGGTGCAATTTCGGATGCTTTCTGAGGCCAAGAAGTTGATTTGTGAGTTCGAGAGTTGTTTAAAGTTGAGAAGATAGAAAATTTCAGCAAGTTCATAGTGAAAAGTTTTAGACTGCGCCGCAGTGGGGGTGACCAAGGCCCACTGCGCCGCAGTCAGACAAGGTGGAAACGAGCACCTAGATCAGTTAATATCCACTGCGCCGCAGTGGGGGCATCACTCGCCCACTGCGCCGCAGTGGGACGACGGGGCTGAAGGGCTTTTGGCCATGTTTGCATCAGATTTCCAAGGGGTATAAATAGAAAACAAAAACCTAATTCCCAAATCATCCAAATTCTTTCTAAGAGCTGCTCTCCAAGGGATTCCTTCAAGGATCAAGGGTAGATTTCTTCGTCCGATTCATTGAAGATTCACGGGCACCCACTTAGATCGTATCTATTTTATTGTCTTGCAATTTCAATTTCAAGAACGATTGGTACATCATGTTCTTCTTTTATTTTGATTGTTATTTTAAATTAATCATGAGTGGCTAAACATTCAATCATCCACCTTGAGAAAACTAGACGAATGATGTGATTGCTATATGTTTTAATCCAAAGAGTTGATTTCAATTATCGTTGTGTCGAGATCTTGATGATTTAATTCCTTTTTATATATTATTATGATATTGGTGGCATGTGTGTTCTTCGTTAGTGGTACTAGTTGGATGCATATGTGATTTTCAAATGGTTGTTTGTCTATGAGCAATTATCACTAGTTCATGGTATGATAGTGAATATCATTTTAATAAAAGGAGTCATTTTGTCAACGTGTTTTATAACGGTTGGTGGTACCACGTTATCTTCATATAGGCACAATTGTTAATTCGATAGTCAAGCAAACTAATTGTTGGTAAGGTTGTCTAGGCATTGGTGGTACCGGCTTGGGTAATTAAACTAGCAACTTAGGTGATTGGGTAATTTGCTCACGGTTGGTGGTACCACGTGAGCACCTTAATCCTTTTACGATTATCTTTTCAACTCAATGAATTTGGTCTTAATTGAATGCAATCATGTTTGAAGTCTAGCGAATTCAAGGTGGATGATCTTTATTAATATTGTCTGAAGCTTTTCTTTACTTTTATGCGTTTTGTCTTTTAAATTTATTTTAATCTAATTGTCAAAGTGAGACTCGAAGCAACACCCTATTTTCCAAACCATTTTATTAAACAACTAGTTCAAACCATTCCCCGAGAACGAACACGGACTTACCTCTTAACTATATTGCATACGAACGGGTCCACTGCCCGATAGTGTGTAGTAGTGAGTTTCTAGGTATTTCTAGTTTATAATTTTTAAACTCGATTTAGCACATCAGTAAAACAAATAAAACAATAGGTTTCTCTTCACTGAAAATCACCGTGCATCATGAAAATCATCGTGCATCAATTGTTTCGTGAATCTTCGTGCATCAATTTAACCATGATTTAAGGGTCAAGATCTTGTCCTATTTATTTTACTTTAATACTTATTTTACAATACCCAAATATATACACACATGAATAAATCAAGCATCCCTATCTCCAAAAATCCAATCTTTATTATTAAAAATGGAAGATTCATTTCATCACTTAAACCCCCCAGTAAAACCCCATTATCTTCTCACCATTCTTTCACAATACAAGAAATTGATCCATCTTCACATATTATTCAAGATAAAGATTTATTAAAAAAATCCCCAAATAATAATGATGGATTATATGTATTAGATTTAATTGATCAAGGTTTATTACAACAAAATGCTAAATTGTACACCCAATTGCTTAATAAATGTACCCAATTAGGTAAAATTAATGAAGGGAAATTAGTTCATTATCATTTTAATAATTCAAAGTATAAGCATCTTGTTGTGATACAGAATTGTGTTTTGAATATGTATGCGAAATGTGATTATTTAGATGATGCACGTAAGGTGTTTGATGAAATGCCTGTGAAAGATATGGTGTCTTGGACTGCTATGATTACTGGGTATTCTCAGAATGATAAGGCGGGTGATGCAGTTATGTTGTTTTCAGAGATGCTTAGGGTTGGGTTGAAGCCGAATGAGTTTACGTTTTCTAGTGTTTTGAAGGCGGCTGGGGCGAGAAGTGATGAGAGGGAAGGGGAACAGGTTCATGGGTATTGTTTGAAGTACGGGTATGAGTCGAATGTTTATGTTGGGAGTACGGTTGTGGATTTGTATTGTAGGTTTGGGAAGATGAAAGAAGCAAATTTTGTGTTTGATCGGATGGTGGATAAGAATGAGGTTTCGTGGAATTCGTTGATTGCTGCACATGCTAGGATGAGTGAGGGAGATAAGGCGATCCAGCTTTTTCAAAAGATGCAACGAGAGGAGTATAAGCCGACTCATTTTACTTATACGAGCATTTTTAGTGCTTGTGCGAGCACTGGGTCACTAGAGCAAGGGAAATGGATCCATGCCCACATGCTCAAATCGGGTCTTAGGCTTATTGCTTACGTTGGCAACACCCTTCTTGATATGTATGCAAAATCAGGTAGCTTTGATGATGCTATACACGTGTTTGATAGACTTGTTAAACCAGATGTGGTTTCGTGGAACTCTATGCTTACTGCATATGCACAACACGGGTTACGAGTTAAAACAATAGAACATTTTGAGAAAATGGTGAAAACTGGAATCGTACCAAATGCGATAACTTTTTTATGTGTTCTCACTGCTTGTAGTCATGGTGGACTCTTGGAGAAAGGTCAACATTACTTTGAAATGATGAGAAAATATAAAATAGAACCCGAAATTTCTCATTATGCCACCATGGTTGACTTGCTTGGTCGAGCCGGTCAACTTGATCGTGCTGTAAGTTTCATTTAAGAAATGCCGATTGAACCCACTGCAGCCATATGGGGTGCTTTGCTTGGTGCCTGTAGAATCCATAAAAATATGAAGTTAGGCACTTATGCTGCTGAACGTGTGTTGGAACTTGATCCTTATGACTCAGGAACCCACATTTTGCTTTATAATATTTACGCAGGTGCTGGTAAATGGCATGAGGCATCTGATATGTCGTATTTTATACCCATTTCCCACGGATTAATTAGTTGATTTTAAATGGTTTTCAAGTCGTTTTCGTATACATTTGGTGCGTTTATGGTATTTGTTAGTGTTTCAGGATATTAACAGGTATTTGAGCATAAATCTGGAGAAAACGATGTTTCTGAGGTGAAATGAGTGCTTACGGATGATTTACGAGGCACGAAACTGAAGTTAGAAGCTGGTCAAAGCAGGTCAACGGAAGTCAACCAGGAACTGCGACGCAGTGCTGGACTGCGCCGCAGTGCAAATACAGAGAAACACACTGCGCGCAGTGGTCAAATGACGTCATTAACTTGACGGGTACGGGGTTGGTGCTTTGTTTGAGCCTCGGTTATTTAATCAACTTAATTTGGATTTGAACTTCATTTATGTGCAATCTGAGCGTATTGTTGAGCGAAATCAAGATGGATGCCTTTTAAATTATTGTCATACAAATTATTTTTACTTTCGTCTTCAGACGAACCCTGCCCCGGTCATACCGGATTTAATTTATTTACTTTTACTTTTTGCAAAGTGACAATTCGGTCACAAAACCCCCTTTTACTTGAATTACTTTATTTGAACAATTACTTACTTAGTCCTCGAGATCGACCTCGGATTTACCAGTTTACTATACTGCATACGATCAGGTTCACTGCCTGTGAGTGTGTTGTAGTCAGTCTTTTGGTAGTTTCGTGTTTATAAATTTTATTACTCGATTTCACACATCAAGTTTTTGGCGCCGCTGCCGGGGACTTTTGTTTAGTAGTTGTTTAATTTTGTAGTTCGATCCTTTCTCACATTATTTGTGAGAAAGTTATTGCTTTATTAATTAGATTTAATTTTTATTTCAATTATACCACAGGTGCGGTTGACGGTTTGTTTGTGGTGCTTGTGCAGGTTCTTGCTAGTTGATGAACACAAGAGCTTCTGGCCGACCTTTGCTTAGTCCTTTATCTAATCCGGGGAAAGTCAGATGTCGTTTAGTGCAGAAAAACAACCCAGATCCATCCACATCTGATAAAATAGATCCAGAAACCGCAGACCAAGTCCAACAGGACATTTCCTTAGACGAATTTTATATCAAGAAAAGTTCAGCATCAGAAGATCAATTAATTGATAGGTTGAGAGAAGCAGGTAGAGTGTTTGGAACAGGAGAAGACTCGGACACCGAAGAAAAAGTTCAAACACCTAAACCGAATAACACTGTATTCCCTCAAATCAATAGAATTCAAATTCAACAACCGAGGGTAAACGGAATGGGTGACGAACAACCGAGAGATGTGAACACCATTCCCTACGGGGAACGAAGAAGAGATATTCCAGCCAACCGAGGCACAGCTATCCGTCCTCCTCAGATTTCGGTAGACTTCTCTTTGAAGGGTAATCATCTCAAGAGCGTCGAGGAGGATAAATTCGACGGGGTTAGAAGAAATGACCCTTACGCCCATCTTGAGAGATTTGAAAAGATTTGCCGATTATATCAGTATGGGCAAGGGCAAGCTGAAGCTGTGAAATTAGAGCTCTTTCCTTTGACTCTTGTTGGAGAGGCATCTGCATGGTTTAAGGAGTTGCCGGATAATTCCTTTTCTACTTGGGCTGAACTTAGGGAAGGATTCATTGATGAGTTCTATTCTATAAGAACTCAAAGGCAGCTGGAGAATCAAATTAGGGATTTTCTCAAGAAAGTGGTGAGGATTTTGTAGATGCTTGGAAACGATTCAAAGAAATGCTAAGGAATTGCCCGGGGCATAACATGGGTGTTGAAGTTATTGTTGAGATTTTCTACGATGGATTGGATAGGAGGTCAAAAAGAGAGCTCGGGTATGCATTCGGGGGTAGTATCAATAACATTGCCCCAAATGAAGGTTACAAGATCCTTGAAGATATGGCCAAGGAAAACTCAACCCGGGATGAGGACCGATCCAAGAGATCCGGTAGAAACACTGTAGCTAAGGTTGAAAGTAGTGAAGATTCGAAACTTGTTGCTGAAGTTAAGGCTCTCTCTAAGCGAATGGATGAGAGGTTTGATGGCCAAGAAAGCAGGTTCAAGAGCCTTGAAAGGGATGTGAAGGTTATGGCTGATGGTTGCGATTATTGTGGGGATTTGCATTACACTGAGGATTGCCCCCATAAACCAACTGAAGATGTTAACTATGTTCAGAAACAGCAACAGGGGAACTTCAACCGCAACACCGGTTATCAAAACCGGCCACCGGGTAGTTCTTATCCTTCTTCTTCTTCTTTTAATACTAACAGTTCTGGTTTTGGTGGTAACAGGTTTAGTAGGTTCAACAATCAACAAGGCTCGGATTCAGAACTAAGAGAGATAGTGAAGGATTTCATTAGTGCCCAGAAAGCAACTAATGAACATGTTGCAGAAGAGTCCAAAAAGGTGAGCTCTGTGTTTGATGCTTTGACTACTCGATTGGATGGAATCGGGCACAAGCTGGATCAAGGGGCAAAGAATCATCAAGCCACAATTAAAGACTTGGAAGGAAGGCTTGAAAGGCTAGGAAATTCTAATAGACAGCCGGTACTCTACCGAGTAATACTCAACAGAATCCCAAGCCTCAGTCAAGCAACCAAGGGCAGAATAATCAAGGACAAGGGCAGAAATACACCCCTCCAAATGCTAGAAATGAGCATGTGAATGCAATCACAACGAGGGCAGGTAAAACTTATAATTCTGCTAATCCTTTACCTGATGATTCTACTCCACTTGTGCAGGTTAATGAGAATGATGAGACAGTTGATGATGAGATTGAGATGGAGCCAAACCCAGCTGTGCAGACACCGACTATTCCATCTAAACCAGTTGAGAAACCAACGGTGAAGCCTTATCAACCAAAGATCCCATTTCCTCAACGGTTGAGGAAAGAGAAGATCAAGGAAAATTTCAAGAAGTTTGTTGATTTGATTCAATCGGTTAACATAACGGTTCCTTTAGTTGATCTTATTGCAGGGATGCCGAATTATGCTAAGTTTCTCAAGGAACTCATCAGTGACAAAAGGAAGCTTGAGGAAGCGAAGACTGCTGTGCTTAGCGCCGAGTGTTCAGCAATAATCCAGAATCAGATTCCTCCCAAGTTGGAAGATCCAGGGAGTTTTCTAATTGCTTGTTCTTTTGGTGCATATTTGTGTGAGGCATTGGCCGATCTTGGGGCCAGTATTAATTTAATGCCTTATTCAGTTTATAGGAAATTGTCCTTAGGTGAGTTGACTCCTACCCGCATGAGCATTAGGCTCGCGGATCGCTCTTTCCAATATCCCATGGGGATAGCGGAAAACTTGCAAATTAAGGTGGGCCACATGGTATTCCCGGTCGACTTTGTCATTCTCGAGATGGAGGCGGACGCTAAAGTCCCTCTCATTCTTGGTCGCCCATTCCTTAACACCGCGGATGCTATCATCCGGGTTAAGGCTAAGGAGATTTCCTTAGGGGTCGGTGATGACCGGATTATTTTTAATGTTGATAGAGCACTAAAGCATCCTTACTCTTCTGATGATACTTGTTTCAGGATAGATGTGATTGAAGAAGAAGATGCTTTGGAGACGGAGTTAATGGACTTTTTGGACATGGAAGAGGGAGAAGCGTTGCTTGCTTGTAGTGGAGAAGAGCAAGAGATGGTTGGAGAGATGGTGAGAGAAATAATGGCATTAAGTGTTGACGAAACTCCACCGGAAGACGAAACCTTCGAAGAGATAACGGCTAATGGAAGCACACGGGTGCTAACCTCGGTTGAGAATCCACCTACCGACTTGGAACTCAAGCCTTTGCCGGATCATCTTGAATATGCTTATCTCGAAGGTACATCTCTTTTACCTGTTGTGATCTCATCCTTATTGTTGGAGGATGAGAAATCTAGACTAATCTAGAGCAAAACCATCTTTCGGTTACAATTAGAATCCTCCCTATGCTTGTGTTAACACCTCTTGAACATTTCTATCATTCCAATTGACCTTAAGCTCGTTCCTACTAAGCTATAATCTACTAGCAAGCTTCAACATTACTATTGGCAACATAAGCAACATTCCACAATGATTATCGGTATAATTGTCCACTTAAACACTCACGCCATTGGGTTTCCATAAGGTTTTCATTACGTTATACTTATGAGTCCCTTGACAAAACATACTCCTACGGTCTAGAATTGCAACTCTATCCACACATCAGGTGATCATACGAAAGTGTACTTTAAGCATCGGCCAGCGGTTCGCTACGGATACGTGAGTATCGTTAAGAGACATACGCCAGAACTCAAGGTTGGGTTGCATATCCAGAGACCATGCTCTAAACACAAACACATGTGAGAATAAAAGTTTTATAATTTAACACCCGTGATTTTCGATGAGACCCGTGTAACGAACTTTCTGACAACCCATCCCAAGTTGGAAGCTTTAGGTGAGCTAGGTAAAACGAAGTTACCCCAAGGACTTACTTGTTCGAATCTCAAAGACCACATTAGCATTAGACTATTGGAAAAAGATTATGCGCATTCCACATGTGCCACCCGTTTGATGCCGAAGCACCCCAGACACCCCGATATAAAGACCAAACATAATGACTAGAGCTACAACCTATAACATAAGAATTAAGGACCGGACATCCGGTGTGCAACCCATATGTTAAGTCAAATTACCACAAGCATATTTAATACATTTCGAGCTTTTCATGCACACAAGTTGCAAAATTTAAATGGAAAACCTCAAGCGGTGCCTACCAATACATCATCTAGTGAAGCTATTATTCATATTAGGTTCATCATTAAGGTACAATTCGCAAGCAACCTAGATTATTTGAAGTTCAGAACAAGCCTATGACCCCTTGGAACGATGAAATGCCACAAGCACTAGGAAAGGAAAGCTAAAGGTAAACAATCTCAAGTTTTATCCTAGATTAGCAAAATTCAAAGTCCTCATTTCTTGTCTTTGCACAAAACCTATAGCCTCAAAAATTTAAAAACATAACCAAAATGTTAGTAAAGGAAAGAAACTTCAAAAAATTTTCATTTTTCCAATTTACCATCCCCCTCCCCACACTTAAGTTGTACATTGTCCTCAATGGACGAATAACTAAGGCAAACAATGGGAAAAGGGAAAAATGCAAAATGTAGAAAGGAACAATGAAAAACCTCCGGGTGAAAGCAAGAATTCACCAATGCAAAGTCGAGCCAAAAATTAAGTGGGTGCTGAACTGACTGCCAGCATAAACCCGCTTGTTTGTTCCAAAAATTTCCAAGGCATTCTCTCACAATTCAACTTGCAAACTTGAAATAATCACCTGACAATCACCAAAAGCAAAATACCCAAAACGACTACATAGTTCATAATAAAGGAAATACGGAAAATACTACAAGTGTCTCATCGCCTTAACGGCGGAATTACAACCAAATCGAAACGAAATAAAGTTCAAAGTTTCAAAAGTTTCAGAAGTTAGAAGAGAAAAGAGAATAGATCAATATTCGTCCATGTCATGAGAGGAGGGAACACCGTCACCAGCATCAGGATCTGCCGGCTCACCAAATATGCCACGGTAAAAATCAAAGCCAGGCCCCGAATAGCGCTCACCAGTGGTATGTCTATATGTCCCAAATTGGGGCATATCCTGAGCGCCCCCTGTGGTCCCACTAGTACCTGCTGCGCTCGAACTCGGGCCTGCCCAATCGGGCTGCTGCTGCTGATCAGGATGTGGACAGAAAAATCCATAAGTGGTGCTGGCCGGCATGAAAATGGGGGGAGGACTGAATGCCTGAGTGGGCGGTGGTGGAGGAGGAGACTCCGGTCGGATCCAATGGTTGATGTAGGGAGACCAATACTCGTTTTGGAAGCCCAGGCGGTTCACTTGGCTCCACATCGTCCTCTGCCCATCCATCATCATATCCTGAGTGTCCCTGAGCTCCCGCTGATTACCCAGGATCTCATCAAGCTTGGTTCCCCAACCTGCAAAATCATAAGCCAGGTAAGGGTTAGGCTGCTGCTCCATCTGGGGTGGCGGCTCCACCCTCTGTCTCTGAGCCGGCGGCTCCTGCTCATCCTCCGTTTCATCCCCCAAATCACTCGTCGAAGTCATCAACCTTGCCTTCTTTAACTCTGTGGCATCAATGATAATGGTAGGCTCAATATCCGACACTCTCCTCCCCTCACTAGTGTTTGCCATGCCCAACCTCTCCATGATCGAGGTCACGAAATGACCACATAAATACCTACGCTCCCGGTGCTTCTGCATGTGACGAGCAAGGATATAAGGAGCACACCCATATCTGGTGGGAGTGAAGTCTTGGAACTGCCGGAGTAACCACAAATCATCGCTACATACTTTGTCATTTGCATTGCCCCGATGGATGAAAGAGTATGTAATCAGTTTATGCAAAAGCCTCAACTTCTTGGACCGAATGTCCGACACTTTGCTCACCCCCGAGCTAAACGAAGGCTTCCCTAAAATCCTATTCCAATATTCATGAAAACTAACCCCATCATCAAAATGGGAGATATCCAATATGCTATTCTCCAAAAACGAATGAACCAAACCATCATTAAACTCATTTTTCTCAAACATGCCACAAAGATAACCAAACTCGAGAATAGTGCAATGGCGCTGCTTGCCACCTAAGAAAGTGGATCACCCGATCCTCACTAATGTCCTCAATAGGTAGGAATCCCACTCTAAGAGATGAGTAGAATTCCTGGCACCATTCCAGTTTAGCCGGTTTGTTCAGCTCAAAAACCCTTTTCCACATATCAATGTTCGCTACCCAACCCGTTTCTTCATCAGTATATTCTGTCCTAAACCTGTTTGTAAAGTAGTCATCCAGGAGTGTATCGCGAATTATCTGCCAGTCCATTGTACGAGCGGGAATCAACTCATAGTCTTGGATTTCCGCTAACCTATTCAAAAACACTTGGCGTTCCGCCTTTGGGACATCCCTGAATTGCAGCCAAGGAGTGTGTGTGTGTTTTGAGTAACCTAAATGTTTTGCTAGCAGGAGCAGTTGGTGGAGTGTAGCTATCATCTACATAGTCAAATTGGTAGTTATTCGGCCACACCCATCCCTCGTATTTTTGTCCAACAGGTTGTTTCTGCAAAAACATTCAAAATGTGCTAAATAAGTCAGAGGAAACAAATGGAGGCACTCACGAAAGGCTAAGACAGACAAACGGAAAAAACGGGCAAACAGGCAAAATCTCGCGACGCGAGGCCCCCCACTCGCGCCGCGATTCTGAATTTTTTTATTTTTTTTTGGATTTTCTGAATGGGTTTTATGTCTAATTAACAATGCTTAAACTAATTTGAATTAAAATAAATTAAGGATGACTAAATCTTAAAAACCCCCAAATTAAAAATTAAGAACCCTAATTAGGTTTTTCTAAGATTCTTCCAAAATTAATCACCTCTAAGGACAATAAACACAATACTAACTTATCTAAGTAATTAACAAACATTAATTGAAAGAAAATTAAAGAAAATAAATAAATCCTAATTAAATTGAAATAAAATTGAAAAGAAAAGAGAAAGAGTTGAGAATCACATACCCCTCTTGACATGATGATGATGATGGAATGGAGAAGAAGATGAAAGCTTGAAGAGAGGAAGAAGAAAGAACACAAAACTAGTGTGTGTGTGTGTGTGTGTGTGTGTGTGTGTGTGTGTGTGTGTGTGTGTGTGTGTGTTTTGAGAGAAAAGAAAAAGAAAGTGAGAGTGAGAGAAAGATAGATAGATCGTGCAGCTGTTTCTTTAAGTGCCTTTTTATTTTATTTTTGATTTTAATATTAATAGAAAAAGAACACTTACTTGGACGCGCCCTATCGCGTCGCGATATACCTGGGTCGCGGCGCGATCACGTTGAAACTGCCCATCGCGTCGCGAGATGCCAAGTTCGCGCCGCGAGAAAAAGCTCTGTCCAAAATGGCTCCAAATCCACCCAATATCGCGCCGCGAGAGGTCCTGGTCGCGCCGCGATCTGCTGCTTTTTCCAGATTTTTGGCTTTTCAACACACTTTTGCACATACCGGTTCACCCAAATCATTTCTCACCTGTGAATCTCAACGAAAAACATAAAAATAGAACAAAACTACTGAAAACAACTAAAAATGATAAAAACACACGGGTTGCCTCCCGAGAAGCGCTTTATTTATTTACGAGTCATTAGCTTGACTCGATCAAACCTCGTTTTTTAAGCAAAAAGCTGGAGCTTCTCGACCAAGGCTCCCTCCCCAACTTCTTCTTCATGGTAGAGCTTTAACCGATGTCCATTTACAATGAACGAGCTCCCATCCTCTCTAAACAACTCAACATATCCGAAGGATATACATGCTTGATGACAAACGGTCCATTCCACCTCGATGTGAGCTTTGGTTGGTGGATTTTGAACTTGGAGAGAAACAACAACACCTTATCTCCTACTTTGAAGTCTTTTCTCTTGAGCTTCTTGTCGTGCCAAACCTTTGTTCTTTCTTTGTACAACAACGAATTGTCGTAGGCACCATGTCTAAGCTCATCAAGTTCATGGAGTTGCAACATTCTCGTTTCACCGGCTTCAATCAAGTCCATGTTGCAATGTTTCAAGGCCCAATATGCCTTGTGCTCAATTTCCACCGGCAAATGGCAAGTCTTGCCATAGAGAAGTCGATTATATGGAGTAGTTCCAATGGGAGTCTTGAACGCGGTTCGGAACGCCCATAGGGCATCATCTAACTTCTTTGACCATGATTTAGGGTTCCCATCAACGGTTTTCTCCAATATTCTCTTCAAAGCACGGTTGGTGTTCTCAACTTGCCCACTAGTTTGTGGGTGATAGGAAGTTGAGAAACGATGAGTGACCCCATATCTCTTCAAGACTTTTGCCAATTGATGATTGGCGAAATGAGTTCCCCGGTCACTTATCAAGGCCCTTGGCATACCAAACCGGCTAAACAAAGCCTTTAAGAAATCAATCACCACCTTGCCATCATTGGTTGGTAAGGCTTTTGCTTCAGCCCACTTTGAGACATAATCGACCGCAACCAAGATATAGAGACATTTGTTTGATGGTGGGAAGGGACCCATGAAGTCAATTCCCCACACATCAAAGACTTCACAAACTTGGATGGATTGTTGAGGCATCTCATCCCTTTTGGTTATGGTTCCTTGTCTTTGACACGCATCACATGTCTCAACTAGTGTTTGTGCTTCCTTAAAAATTGTGGGCCAATAGAAACCCGCATCAAACACTTTCTTACCCGTTACCGATGGCCCATAATGCCCACCGGTGGGTCCATAGTGGCATTCATCCAAAACCTTTCTAGTCTCACTTCCCCAAATACACCTTCTAATCATCCCATCCGCACACACTTTGAACAAATACGGCTCTTCCCAAAAATAGTGCTTGATTTCGGAGAAAAATTTCTTCCTTTGTTGCGAAGACCACCCCTTAGGCAAAATTCCTGCACACAAATAGTTAGCAATATCGGCGTACCACGGTGCTTCTTCATCCTCCACCTGCATCAAACACTCATCGGGAAAGGAATCATTAATCTCATGCTCCTTCAACTCCTCAAGGTGAGGGTTTTCGAGCCTACTCAAGTGGTCGGCGGCGACATTTTCAGCCCCACTTTTGTCTTTGATTTCAATATCAAACTCTTGCAAAATCAAGACCCAACGAAGCAAGCGGGGTTTAGCATCTTGTTTAGAGAACAAGTACTTCAATGCCGAATGATCGGTGAAAACAATGGTCTTATTTAGCACCAAGTAAGGTCTAAACTTATCAAAGGCGTACACCACCGCCAACAACTCTTTTTCGGTCACGGTGTAGTTTTGTTGGGCGGGGTTTAGGGTTTTGCTAGCAAAGTAAATAGGACAAAAATGCTTCTCATCCCTTTGGCCAAGAACGGCCCCCAAAGCAAAATCACTAGCATCACACATGAGTTCAAAGGGTAAAGACCAATTTGGTGAAGTCATGATTGGAGCATTTGTCAACTTGTCTTTCAAAAGAGAAAAGGCATTTAGGCATTCATCATTAAACTCAAAAGGGACATCTTTCTCCAACAACCTAGTCATGGGTCTAGTGATTTTAGAAAAATCTTTGATAAATCTCCGGTAAAAACCGGCATGACCAAGAAAACTTCTTACCGACTTCACATTGGTGGGTGGAGGTAATTTAGTCATGACATCAATTTTCGCTTTGTCAACCTCAAGACCCGCCCTTGACACTTTGTGACCCAACACAATACCTTCCTTGACCATAAAATGACATTTTTCCCAATTAAGCACCAAATGTGCTTTCTCACATCTTTCAAGCATTTTGTCCAAATTAGCCAAACAACTATCAAATGAATTACCAAAAACCGAAAAATCATCCATGAAAACTTCCATGGAGGTTTCAATCATATCTTGGAAAATGGCCAACATGCATCTTTGAAAAGTGCCCGGTGCATTACATAAACCAAAAGGCATGCGGCTATAAGCATATGTTCCAAAAGGGCAAGTAAAAGTTGTTTTCTCTTGATCATTAGGATCAATGGGTATTTGGAAGTACCCAGAAAAACCATCTAGAAAACAAAAGAATTCATTACCCGCCAATCTTTCAAGCATTTGATCCATGAAGGGTAAAGGGAAATGGTCCTTTTTGGTGGCCTCATTCAACTTACGGTAATCAATACAAACTCTCCAATCGGTGACCGTTCTAGTTGGGACCAATTCATTTTTCTCATTTGTTACAACGGTCATCCCACCCTTCTTTGGTACACAATGTACCGGGCTAACCCATGGACTATCCGATATTGGAAAGATAATACCCGCATCAAGTAACTTAACAATTTCTTTTTCACAACATCTTTCATGTTAGGATTAAGCCTTCTTTGCCTTTGAATCACCGGTTTTACATTTTCAATTAGATTGATTTTATGTTTGCAAAAATCGGGGCTTATTCCGGGTATATCGGATGTCTTCCATGCAAAGGCCTTTTTATGGGCCTTTAGAATGGACATGAGTTTAGCCTTCTCCTCACCCGAAAGTGATGAGGAAATAACAACGGGAAGAAGAGATGTACCTTCCAGAAATGCATACTCCAAGTGATCGGGTAATGGCTTGAGCTCTAAATCCGTAGGAGGATTATCAATGGAAGTGGGCAGCTTGTTACTTGGAATTCTTTCAATTTCCTCAAACCCTTCTTCCTCCAATGGGGTGTCATCCATGCTTAGTGCCATAATCTCTTCAATCTCTTCGACTCGGTCACTAGTGACATCTCCCTCTCCAATGCTAGCCAAGCTATCATCATTGTCTTCACCATCAATCCCTACAAGCTCCAACATCTCCAATTCAACCGCATTATCTATAACATCAATCTTAAAACAAGTGTCATCGGAAGAATAAGAATGTTGCAAGGCTTTTTCAATTTTAAACACAATCCGATCTTCCCCGACACCCAAGGAAATTTCCTTGTCCTTTACCCGAATGATAACATCCGCGGTATATAGGAATGGTCGGCCCAAAATGAGAGGCACCTTTGTGTCCTCTTCCATCTCCAAAATAACAAAATCGACCGGAAACACAAATTTGCCTACTTGCACTAGCAAGTTTTCGGCCACCCCCAATGGGTATTGAAAAGAATGATCCGCAAGGCGGATGCTCATTTTAGTGGGCTTTAATTTCCCCAAAGAAAGCTTTCTAAAAACTGAGTATGGCATCAAGTTGATGCTTGCCCCAAGGTCGGCCAATGCCTTATACGACAATTTACTACTAAAAGTACAAGTGATAAGAAAACTCCCTGGATCCGAAAGCTTAGGTGGAAGCTTGTTTCGGATGACCACCGAGCATTCTTCATTGAGGAAAGTTGCCTTTGCTTCATCAAGCTTCTTTTTGTCCGTCACAAGTTCTTTGATAAACTTGGCATAGTTAGGCATACCCGAAATGAGATCAACTAACGGCACATTGATGGTCACCGTTTTGATCATGTCAAAGAACTTGTTGTATTATTCTTGAATCTTTTCCTTCCTCAAGCGTTGAGGAAAAGGAATCTTGGGCTTGTACGGCTTCACTTCGGGTTCCTTGATTGGTGTGGCTTTAGGAACCGAAGTGGTCACCACCGGTGGTGACTCCATCTCTACCTCTTCATCAACATCTTCTTCAAACTGCCCAACTCGAGGGGAAACATTAGAAATACAAGAGTTATCAATAGGAGGAGTAATTACCTTCCCGGACCGTGTGGCTATGGCATTAACGGTTTCATTCCGGTGTTTGGGTGCTTTGTACTTGTCATCCCCATTTCTCCATGATCCTCCTTGGCCTTGATTCGGGTTTTGTTGGGTATTGCTCGGAAGAGTACCCGGTTGCCTTTCTTAGTTTCCCATTCTATCAATCCTCTTTTCCAAGTTGGAGATCAAAGCATGGTTGTTGCGGTTGCTAATGTCTATCTTGTCATGCAACCCTCCAATCTTGTCATTCAAAAGCTTGGAGTAATTCTCCATTGAAGCATTTCGCTTCTCTTGAGCCTCCTCCCTCTTGTCTTGTTTATCGAGAAACTTGGCCATCATGGCCATGAGAGGTGAGCCTTCATCTTGATTTTCTTCCTTCCTAGGAGGTGATGGTGGTTGTTGTTGTTGAGGTGCTCCATGATTATCGTCTTTTTGCCACCTACCTTGAAAATTACCACCACGATTGTTAGAATAAGAATTAAAAGAGTTAGAAGGGTTACCTTGATATCGGCCTTGGTAATTGCCACCACGTTGAAAGAGAGGTTGGTATTGGCCTTGGCGTTGATTTTGAACAAAATTCACATCTTCTTGAGCTATCGAATCACACTCATCGGGATGATGTGGACCTCCACAATGAGTACATCCCCCGGCCATAATCTTCACATCCTGCTCAAGTCCACCAAAGTTGTTTTCCACCATTGAGAACCTTTCGTCCATTCGGTTTGAAAGTGCCCGAATTTCAGAAATTACCTCGGATGTTTCACCCTCATCAACTCTAGCTACTACCTTACGCGACCTCCTATCTCTATTTGAAGTCCTAGAAACTTGAGCCTTCGCCATATCCTCAAACATCTTCCAAAGCTCACTTGAGGTCTTGTAACTAATGCTACCTCCGCACATCATCACCATCTTCTCATAACTCTCCCTATTCATCCCATCCATGAATATCCCCACAATCTTGGTGTCACTCACCCCATGCCCGGGACATTCCCACAATAGATCTTTCATTCTTAACCAAGCTTCAACAATAGACTCATCCTCATCTTGCCTAAAAGATCGGATTACAAGTATAAGCTCTCTTTCCCGATTAGCCAGAAAGAATCTCTCAATCAAAGCTTCCCTAACCGCACCCCAAGTGGTCAAGCTATCCGGTGCTAAACCCTTCAACCATTTGTGAGCCTCTCCCGTGAGAGACATGGGAAAAAGCTTCATCTTGACGTTGTTGGCCTGATTTTCCCCATAATTGAATAGATTACAAATCATCTCAAACTTGTCAAGATGCTCATGAGGATCTCTTTTGTGCCTTCCGTCAAAGCACAAATCTTTAACCATTTGTAAGTGATTGCCTTTCACCGTGAAAGTGTCAATTTCGGGTACACGAATGGCCAATTGGCGAGATGTTGGTATAGTTCGAGGAAGGTCCTCGATCTTCATGTTGAAGAGATCGGGAGGGTTTTGTTGACCGGCCATGTTGACGGTTGTTTTCGGTGATTCGGGTGGAGTAGGTGTTTTATCGGAAAGTGGTTCTTCTTTTTCGGAATGGTATCCCCACTCGTTACTTCCCGACTCGTAATAAGTCTCGTGAAGTATGTGGTCGGATTTGGGTCTAGGAGTGGTGTCTATGAAAAATGGGTCGGATGTTGATGGTTGTGATGTTTGTGTTTTGGTGCGCTTTTTGAGTTTTTCGGGATTGGATGTGGCCTTCACTAATGGTCTCCCAGAAGTTCGAGTGTTCATCCACTACCTGGAAATATTCTGCGAACACAACACAACAAACAAAAACCTTAATAGCACCTGGGGTACAATTAAAGCAAACTAAAATAAAATAAAGCAAGTAACTTCTCCGTGCAAAGCACGAAAAAGGATCGATTCACAGAATCTCAACCAAAAATACTTAAAATCAATCCCCGGTAGCGGCGCCAAAAACTTGATGTGTGAAATCTAGTTTATAATTTATAACAAGATCTACCGCTAACTGACTACAACACACTTACGGGCAGTGTACCCGTTCGTATGTAATATAGCTAACTGGCAAGACCAGGATCGAACACAAGGACTGATTGTTGTACTAAAGGTTGTGAAAATGTGAAACAAGTAAAAGGTTTGGTGTGACCGAATTGTCACTTTGCGATTTTGAAAACTATATAATCAACAAATAAAATAAAGTACTCAACCGGTATTAATCGAGAGCACGCGAAAAGAGTTTGAGTTGTAAACAAATAATTAAAAAAGCCATCTATGTCGAATCCGCTACACAAAAAGTCTAGGTTGCATATAGGTTAAGCTCAAAATTCAATGTGTTGGTGATAATAATCGTGATAAGACAAAAACATAACCGGGTGCACTCCGTTTGTAAACTCGACTCTATCACCTATTCAATCCAATTTCTTGCAACAAGTGGTACCACCAACCCTATTACAATTCCTCGAACTAACTAGTTTGTTTGATTAATTAAATAACAATTTTTATCTTTGTGAAAGAAACGTGGTACCACCAACCGTTAAATCCACTTAACAAAGTAATTTCTATTAGACTTGTATTCTTTACTATCATACCATGACCTAGCAAAAGTTATTCATAGACAAACAACTAAAATAATACTTGCATTCAACTAGTACCACTATCGAAGAACACAAATATCACCAAGAACACAAGTTTAAGTAGAAGAAATCACTTCATTAAGATCTTGACAAAATGTTAAGTAAAACCAACTTGAATTCAAATTATTATGCAACCATGACTAATTGTTTCACTTCATCTTCATAGATGTATAGAGATTTAGCTACTCATAATGAAAAGAGCTAAAGATTCAAATAAAAAGGAGAACATAGTGTACCAAATATGAAGTATAATCTAAATCGAGGTTACAACCAAGCTACAATCAATAATCAAGAGCCAAAATTAATCTTCAAGTCTTCACAATAGTTTTGATGATGAAAAACCCTTGAAAAACCCTTAAAATCGGCTGAGAGAAAGTTGGAGGCTGGAGTGTCCAAGATTAGGTTTAGGGTTGAATGGGGTTTGGTATTTATACCCCAGGAGAGAGAAAGTCGACTTGTCAGACAGATTTCGCGCCGCGAGCCCCTTCGGTCGCGCCGCGAGATGGTCGCGCCGCGAGGGTTACCAAAACTGGAGCCTTTCAATCCAGAGCTTTATGTCGCGTCGCGAGATTCCAAGATCGCGCCGCGAAGGAACTTTTGTGCTGTATCGCGCCGCGAGGATCCCTGGTCGCGCCGCGATTTCTGTCAAGTTTTGGCATTTCAGCTTCATTCTTCATCCGTTAGTGCATATGGACCATTTCTGAGCTATTTCCTACCATTTATGAGCGATGTACCTACTGTAGACCTGAAACCACTAGCAAATACCATAACGCACCACAAAACATGCATAAACGGCTATCAATCGTGTATAAAACGTCCAAATAAGATGTGGGAAATATGTATATATTGAGACACATCATATGCCGATATTGCTAACTATCTTTGTGCAGATGTGATTCCTAAGGACATGTCATCTCAACAAAAGAAGAAATTCTTTTCTGAGATTAAACATTATTTTTGGGAAGATCCTTTTTTGTTTAGAATTTGTGCAGATGGCATGATAAGGAGGTGCGTGTCGGGAGGAGAAACCCGAAGGATTCTTGATGAGTGTCACTATGGGCCAACCGGTGGTCATTATGGACCGTCTGTTACCGGAAAGAAAGTATTCGATGCTGGATTTTATTGGCCAACCATTTTCAAGGAGGCGCAAACCTTGGTGGAGGTTTGTGATGTGTGTCAAAGACAAGGTAATATCTCTAAACGTGATGAAATGCCTCAGAACTACATTCAGGTATGTGAAGTTTTTGATGTTTGGGGCATAGATTTCATGGGACCTTTTCTCCTATCGAATAAGAATTTGTATATCCTTGTTGCTGTTGATTATGTTTCTAAGTGGGCCGAGGCTAAGGCCTTGCCAACGAATGATGCACGTGTTGTCATTCACTTTTTGAAACAGCTTTTCTGTAGGTTTGGTGTGCCCAAGGCCTTAATAAGTGACCGCGGAAGCCATTTCGCGAATCACCAACTCGCTAAGGTGCTTAAGAGGTACGGTGTCAACCACCGTTTTTCAACCTCATACCACCCGCAAACGAGTGGCCAAGTTGAAAATACTAATCCGGGCATTGAAAAGAATTCTTGAGAAAACCGTAGAAGATAACCCAAAGTCTTGGTCTACCAAGCTTGATGATGCTCTATGGGCATTTAGGACCGCCTACAAGACACCGATTGGGACTACCCCATTTCGGTTGCTTTATGGCAAGACTTGTCACCTTCCTATGGAAATTGAGCATAGAGCCTATTGGGCGCTCAAGAATTGTAACATGGACTTAGTGGAAGCCGGTGAGTTGAGATCTTTGCAACTAAATGAGCTAGATGAACTTAGGTTGCATGCTTATGATAATTCTAGACTTTACAAGGAACGAACTAAAGTGTGGCATGACCGGAGGCTTAGAAAGAAGGATTTAAAGCCGGTGACAAAGTTTTGTTGTTCCTTTCCAAGTATAAGTTCAAGCAACCAAAGTTGACTTCTAGGTGGACCGACCCTTTTGTGATCAAACATGTCTATCCGTCTGGTTATGTTGAATTGTTTAAATCGGATGGAACTACTTTTATTGTTAATGGTCACAGGTTAAAGCTCTATAGTGAAGAAGAGGAAGAGGTGGGAGTCGTCTTTGACGAGCTTCCATTTTTCGAAATGAATCAATGAAGAAGGACATGGAGTCGAGCTAACGACTCATTAATAACCTTAGCGCTTCGCGGGAGGCAACCCGTGTTTTTGTATTTCTTATTCTATGAATTTTGTTTATTTTTATGTTTTTAAGGTGTTTGTATCGAGATTTACAGGTCTGGAGGCTTTCCACGCGCACCGGTAAGTTGATTGTGGAAAATCAAAAGGTAAGTGTGGGGGAACCCACTGCGCCGCAACCATCAGACTGCGACGCAGTCATTTTAGACCAATGCGACGCAGCCATCAGAATGCGAAGCAGCTTAAATCTCTGAAATAAGGATTGCGCCGCAGTTAAGTTAGTGCGACGCAGTCATGTGTTGTTTTTCAGAAAATTCGAAGAAAATAATAATAATCAATACTGCGACGCAGTGTGTTGGACTGCAGTGCAGTTCCTTTCAAATCGGGTCAATGAGTTTGGGGGCTAGGGTTAATTCTCACTTTTAACAAAACTTCCAAATATACTTTTCTCTCAAAATTTCCGACCCACTTTCCTTTTATTCATCTTTTCTTCTATTTTGTGCTCATTCTTCTTCAATTTAACCACCATGACTCGAATAGGAAAGGTATGTTCTTCTTGTTCCCCTCCCCATTCTTCTCCATAGCTTTCATTGCTTCTACCATGCTTTAATTTCGAATTAATTAAAAAAATTATGCTTATTTTATGTTTGGAATTAGAATTGATGGTTAGATATTGTTAATGGGGGAAGAGGATTGTTGATTAATTGCTAGATTGATGATTTTCTTCCACAAACATCATGATTAGTAGGGTTAATTAGTAATTTATGAGTTTTGATTAACTTTTGTTAAACGCTAAGTAATGGGAGTTGGATTTTTCGTGTTATTGCTGTTTAAACCCTGAATCGCCCAGTTTCCATATGACTGCACCGCAGTCACCACACTACGACGCAGTCGTAAAACAGAGATATACACTGCGACGCAGTGTGGGGGAACTGCGCCGCAGTGCCTCCCTTTCCTGGCCTGTCCCCTGTTTTGCTTAAATATGGTTTTAATTATGTTGGGGTTGTTTTATTTTGATGTTCTTCGTGTATGTGCAGAAACCTGCTACAGGTGGACGTGGTTCCAGGGATGCCAACATATCCACAACTTCGTCTGCACCTAGCGAGGGACCCTCTAACGTCCTTCCCGCTCAAGAAGAAGTCTCCTGATGTGGGGTTGTCGGACCATGCCTGGCTCAAATGGCCCCGTGCTCCCCTAGAAAAGAAGGCGGAGTACAATACCAGGTTAGCTAAGATAATTCATAAGGAAATTGAGGAGCCAAGGTATCTAGTGGGTAATATGCTTGACATGCTTGGTATTCGGGAGGATATTAGTAGTTTAATGCGCCTTATGGGCGAATGATGCTTTTGGTAACCCAATTGATACCGAGTTTAGCATGTGGATAGACATTTTTAGGAATAGGGAACCTGTTTGCAAAGAATGGTGTCTTGAGGTATATTCCACCATTAATGTTAAGAAAATTGATAGTGCTAAAAGTATTTTTGATGAGAACGTGATCTCCTTTCGATGTGGGGGTAAGATGAGATCTTTGTCTATTGCTGAGTTCGGTGTGGCTACAAGGATGTATAGTAGGGACTTGATAGAAAACAAGCAGGCTTTTAGAAATTTGCTGGAATTTGCTTCTAGGACTGATATGAGATTTGCCGAGGGTGATCAGCGGTCCTATTATACTCAGATTTCTGGGGGCCAAGTGTGGGATTCTTCAAAAGGGGCGAATACCATTCAGTCGCCCATTTTGCGTTTGTTTCATAAGATGATTGTTTATTTCATTGTCCAGCGTTCAAATCAGCGGGACAAGATTTATTTGGAAGACTTGTGGCTTTTGAGGTTGTTTCAGGAGGGCGGCCCTTACAAGACGGCTTGTGCTCCTTATGTTGTAGCCAAGCATATGGGTACCCGTGGGATGCGGGATCGGAAATTGGTTTGTGGCCATTTTATTACGAGAATGGTCAAGTTTTTTGGATGTGATGGTGAGAGGGCTAACACAATGTTTAACTTGAACTGGAAGCCCATGAAGGAATTTACATACAATGATTTGAAAAGGTTTAGATTGCTTAAGCCCCAAAAACACAAGGATCTTTATGAGTTGATTGACTTTGGAGATGTCGCCTCTGAAGGCGAGGAGGGGGATGAAGGTAATGATGATGATGCAGAGATGGCCGAGGCACCCGAGCAGCCTCCTGTACGACGTACTAAGCGTCGTACCACCACTTCTTCTACTGCTGGTGCCTCCTCATCCGCTGCTCCATCAGGTACTTGGGACTTTTCTTCGTTGGAAGCCACTGTGAATAACATGTGGAATTCCCAGCAGCAGTTCCAGACCAGGATGGATGGTGATTTTAGATGGGTGGGCTCAGGGATGAGCCGTGTTATGTTTGATCAGCAGCGCTATCAGCCGATGTGGGAGGCTCAGTATAGGGGTGAGGAGTTCCATCCACCTCAGCAGATTCCAGATTACCGCCCTCCCAGTATTTTTATTCCAGAGCACAGGACTGGTGGTGGTTTCTATTACCCACCTGAGCGTCAGTTTGAGCAGCCTCCTTCCCACGATCTCGGGGGACGGGGTCCAGATCATCCTGTCTCTTTTGGTTCTTTTGCAGGTATACAGGCTGGTGATGCAGGAGTTGGAGGATCGGGATCAGCAGAGCCTACATTCGCTGAGCGCGCGGCTGCATCGTTATTTGGTGGTGCTATACCTGGTTACCCGCCTCCTCCCAGTTGATTGATTGAGATGATTGGATGATGAGTTATGCCGTCTATTGGGTTCTTGATGGCTTGTATCATGTACTTGTTTGAACAATTTCAATTTCCGTACTTTTCTTTATTTTTAATTTGTTTGGTTTGTATTCACCCCACGGGGTGATGAGACATCGTATTTTCTTTTCTTTTCATTTTGTTTGAATAAGTAGGGAGAATGGTATGCATGCTTTATTATATCATTTTGCTCGTTAATCGTGTGTTCATGTTGAATAGCAAGTTTGTCATATGCATATGCTGGCAGTAAGTTCAGCGCCATATTCTTGTTGGCATGATTCAAGCATGGAACACCCGTCATACCCGGCAAGTTTTTTTTTCTTGTTCTTGATTTTGCTTTTGTTTACTTTCCCCTATTTTCCATAGTTTGCCTTAGTTCATTGGACATTGAGGGCATTGTCTAACTCAAGTGTGGGGGGGATGGTAAATAGGAAAAAGTCGGGTATTTTAGAGGATTTTTAAACTTTTGCATGCTTGTCCTTGTAGTTAATTGCTTTTGTCACTTAATTATAGATATTAATGAGCAATTTGACTACACCCTTGGTACAAAAATTTAATTGGTGGAATGTGTTTTGACTGATTAATTAGGCAATCCCTTCTGGATTAATAATATGACTAGCACGCTTATAGCACCAAAACACCAAATTTGTGAGATTATTGATTCACTTCTAGATATGCTAGGTGTTTACGGGTTTGGATTTATTGGCCTTGTAAATTTGTCCCTCTCGTAGGCTTTTGGATTTATCCAAGAGTAAGGGTTCTACTTAGAACTCTGAACTATGATGTGCAAGTTTGAGGTTAGTTTTTCCATTTCTGGGTTATTTTCATTTGCTATGAGTGTGTCAGTGATTGCGTTGATTCTAGAACTTGTCCTGGTTGATCGTTCCGTGTTATTTATCAGAAGAGGCAAATTTAGGATAAAACCCTTTGTTCTTTGTATGTTCATCCCTTGTTTCATAAAATTTGTTATGTGCATGTTTTGTTAATGTGCTTAGTAGCTAACTACACTGGTTAGTGAACCACCTGTTAAAACTTTTATGTTGCACTCACTTTTAGTGCAAGAAACAATAGAAAACATGTTGTCATTAGCCTGTTCTTTGTTATTAAATCCACCTTAAATATACACCTTTCCTAGCCATACCGATAGTCGAAGTCCTGGTGGGTCATTGGTTGTCTATGCTAGTGGATGGTTTGGGGTTGTCCTTTATGTCGGGTTGGGATATTCTCGGTTACTGAGAATAGATTGATTTCGTCATGCTTGTTTGGATAAAGTCTGGATCGTTCATTTCAGCATATGAGTAAATGATTTGTCATTGTTCAATGTTACTTAGAGAATACCAATTAGTCAGAGTAAAAGTAGCTCACAAAAAAATAATAAAAAGAATAAAAGAATTGAAAAACAGAAAAAAGAAAAAAAAATGAAAAAAGAGCTTGGGCTGTCAGTTGGTATTTCTCACTTTTGGTCAAATCATTTTTGTAAGTTGGTTCATCAATTACACCAACAAAAGGATTATAATGGAATATTCTTCAGTTATCATATTTTGGTTGGCAAGTTCGTTTAAGCCAACATGGTTAGTCTTGGTTGATAGAGTTGTTTGATGTCATACACCACAATGGTGTCGGTTTTTAATCGTTCTATTGGGGGTATTGTCGGGACAACTTCTAGGGTTTTGGACCGTTGGCAACTAATGACATGGGATTTAAAGGATTAGACTATTTTGTGAAAACTTTGTTAAATGTTGTGTTATTTTCTTTTTAACACCATTTGTTATTCCAAATTTTCATTCCCTTTTAAATACCTTGTTTAGCTCTAGATGTCATTGAAACCCTTGAAAGACCTCTTCTGATAGACGTTGTGGTGCTTGCACCATGGCGGTGAAGGAACGAACCTAGTACAAGCCTATGGTAAAAGATTATGCATCACGACTAGGCCTTGAGTGATTATTCAAATATTCAACCCCAAAAGTAAGTTAGTTGGAGTAGGATAGATGAGATATCATTGATTCGATTCTTTTGTGCTTAGTCGTGTTATTGAGGCTTGTGTATCAGTCAAGTATTGTCAAACATTCCAGTTTTCATTTAAGATTAAAACTGCCTAACCATCTCTTTTCATTTTCATTTATAGTTGAGCTTCTTTTTGATTACTGGAATGTATTTTCCATGAATGTACCAAGGTAGTTTAAAGTTTTGAAGTTTGGAATTGCTTGAGGACAAGCAAAGCTTAAGTGTGGGGGGATTTGATATGTCGTATTTTATACCCATGTCCCACGGATTAATTAGTTGATTTTAATGGTTTTCAAGTCGTTTTCGTATACATTTGGTGCGTTTATGGTATTTGTTAGTGTTTCAGGATATTAACAGGTATTTGAGCATAAATCTGGAGAAAACGATGTTTCTGAGGTGAAATGAGTGCTTACGGATGATTTACGAGGCACGAAACTGAAGTTAGAAGCTGGTCAAAGCAGGTCAACGGAAGTCAACCAGGAACTGCGACGCAGTGCTGGACTGCGCCGCAGTGCAAATACAGAGAAACACACTGCGCCGCAGTGGAACCAAACTGTGACGCAGTGGGACCATGTACAAGCCAGCATGTCGGTCAACGATTGTCAAAGTCAACGAAGGTCAAAGAACACTGCGATGCATTGAGGAAACTGCGACGCAGTGTGAGTCAGATTTTTGGCATCTTTTTGAGAAACTATAAATAGCTTGCAAAACATTCAAAAACCCTAACTTTACTTTCCAGCCGATTTTGAAGACCTTTTTGGAGATCTTTTCACCTATTGAATCATCTTTAAGGATTTCAAGCACGATTGGATTAATTTCGTTAATTGCTTTCATTCCTTTGTATTCGGTAACGATGAATTCCTCATATTTGATTTGTTATTCTTATTTTAATATGAGTGGCTAATCTCTTCATCATCCATCTTGATGGAGTGAGACAATATGTAAAGATTGCACAATTTTATTAATTCAATTTTGATTTCATTTAACGTTATATCGTGATCTTAGCATATTTCTTCCTTTTAATTTATCTTGAATTGATTGGTGATTTATGTGTGTCTTTAATGGTAATTACTGATTACATATATTTCATTTTGATTGTTTGGGTACAAATGATTGAATCTATGACGGGTACGGTAGATAATCATTTAATGATAATAGGGAGAAATGTGTTAACGGTTGGGTACAATCGATAGGTATAATTGTTATTTTAATAGCCAAATCAATTGTTTGATTAGGGAAGTTATAAAAGATGTCTTGGGGTACCGGTCTTTGTAATGAAACTAGTTTAAGCAAGAGAGTCAAATGATGTCATTAACTTGACGGGTACGGGGTTGGTGCTTTGTTTGAGTCTCGGTTATTTAATCAACTTAATTTGGATTTGAACTTCATTTATGTGCAATCTGAGCGTATTGTTGAAGCGAAATCAAGATGGATGCCTTTTAAATTATTGTCATACAAATTATTTTTACTTTCGTCTTCAGACGAACCCTGCCCCGGTCATACCGGATTTAATTTATTTACTTTTACTTTTTGCAAAGTGACAATTCGGTCACAAAACCCCCTTTTACTTGAATTACTTTATTTGAACAATTACTTACTTAGTCCTCGAGATCGACCTCGGATTTACCAGTTTACTATACTGCATACGATCAGGTTCACTGCCTGTGAGTGTGTTGTAGTCAGTCTTTTGGTAGTTTCGTGTTTATAAATTTTATTACTCAATTTCACACATCAGCGTCAAAAGTTAGAAAGTTTATGAAAGAAATTGGGGTTCAAAAGGAACCTGCTTGCAGTTGGGTGGAGATCGAAAATTCTGTACACATGTTTGTGGCTAATGATGTATCTCACCCATTAAAAGATGAGATACATAAAATGTGGGAAAAGATTGGTGAAAAAATTAAGGAAATTGGTATGTTCCGGACACCAGTCATGTTGTTTTGTTTGTTGATGAACAAGAAAGAGAAGCAAAGTTGCGATATCACAGTGAAAAACTTGCTTTGGCGTTTGCACTCTTAAAGACGCCACCGGGGTACCATTAGGATTAAGAAGAACATCAGAGTGTGTGGTGATTGTCATTCTGCTTTCAAGTTTGTTTCACGGGTGGTTGACAGAGAGATTATTTTAAGAGACACAAATCATTTTCATCATTTTCATCAAGGATCTTGTTCTTGTGGTGATTATTGGTAGATTTTAGATTGGACGTGTAAACTTGTATTCATGTGATTGGTTTATTTCCTTAAATTATTCATGCTGATTGATAAACGCCTAATTCGTATAACCTTAAGATGTGAAAGTGACATGTTTTGTGAAGGTTAATAGACGATTAGGGGCACCTTTATGTTTGTTAAGTGTTTCATGTCATAAGTTGCGATTTGTAGCTAAAAAGATCAAGAACGAGTCAAAGGAAGTCAAATCTGGAAAAAATGCTTTTCTGAGCCACCATAAGCTACGCCAGTCTTGGAGTACCTTACGCCAGTTCAGATAGTGCATCCGAATTTTATGGTTTTAATTCAAGTTTCAGTTTATATCACATTCATGGACGACTTTGGGAAGTTACCACTCATATTTTCACACACAAGAAGCAGTTCCTAACCTTCCCAACACCCCAATTTCATCATCAAATCATAAATTCATGGAGATGACAATCCAAATTGAAGATTCAATGATGAAGACAATAGGCTAAATTCTCTTTTGATCATTCTAATGTGAACAATTATGTAAGACAATTGTATTCAACCTTTCTTATGTTCAAGTTGAATTAGATGTTTAATTCCTCATTAGTCTTTTACATCTAATGTGTTTAAGATGTCAAAGATGATTAAATGTGTTTAATATGTTGAGAAGTATTCCCGTTAGGTTGTTTAAGCCTTAGATGTAAAGATGTGAAGTGGAGGGACTTAATTGTGAACCTTTGAAGGTTTTAGGGGTCAATTAGGCTAACCTAATTGACATTAATCAGATCCTAAACCTTCTTGTGCCTCCCCAAAACCGTCCCCTCCTTCTCCATTCGATTTCCATTGCAAACCTTCTTCAAACGTGTTGATTCGGGTGTCATTGATCAAGCCTTTTGCATCCTTATTGTAATCTCCAGGTGTTAAAGGTATAATAACATTGATTTTATGTCTTTTCAATAATATAATTCATTCCATAACTGATCTAGAACATTTGTTATTGTGATGCAAATCAAGTAGGGGTTAATCAATGATTTCATTGCATCATTATGGTCTTAAAATGATGAATTTTGAGGTACAAAAGTCGTTCATAAGGTTTGGGGTCGTTTGGGGGGTGTTTGGTTAAGTTTTGGAGGTTAAACAATGAGGTTTGTGCAGAATCGGGGCTAGTTGCGGCGCAACTACTTAGTTGAGGCGCAACAAAAATGCAGTGACTTAAGTTGCGACGCAATTATCCCGTTGCGACGCAATTATCCCATTGCGACGCAATAGCGACAGAATTTTCAAAAGGCCATAACTTTTGAACCGTAACTCCGTTTTTGACAAATAAGCTATCCACGGAATCGTGAGAGAGTCTAATTTCTAATGGTAATGCTTTTAAAATATGATTATGATGTCAAGTTTTCAGAAAGGTTAATTTAGTGAGTGAATTCCGAGTTCCGTCGAGTTATGTAAGCTCTAAAGTATTAATCGAATGTCCGATGCATCAAGCCTTGTCATGGGTCATGTTTATAGATATTTAGGCTTGATTCATGAATATAAGTAAGTAGGTACTTGTTTAGCTCATTATGGTCGTTCAATGCTTATAGGTAGTCGGGAATACTTGCAAAGCTTGGTAACTTACGTTATCATTTGTTGTACGCTTCTACGAGGTAAGATACACTACTTTGACACGCTGAGGGTTCAACAAAAAGCATGGTTTTCATATAATAACTTCCCAAATGATATCTTGATTGCTTATGGGTATTCGGGGTTACACGGGAGGTGATATGGGCTATGTAAATGACTATTGAGGCCTGAAATGCAGTCCCTATGATATGAAATGTAATGATATGCTATGTAATGTCTTGAGATGAATTGAAATGTGATGATATGTTGATGATATGTGAAATGTGCATGATTGCATGGCTTGTTCATCTAGTTCACTAGACTTATTAAGTTGCCATGACACGTGCATGTTTAAGGGCCCAAACGTTAAGATGTATATGTGATAATGTTTAGGTAATATGAACACCTAAACCATATGAGATGTGAAATCGAGCTCGTAATTTTAGATGAAAGTGTTAAGCTTAACCCGTACTTGCCCTTGCCCGGCGGGTGCGTAGATGTGGTTGCTTGGGTGGCTCCTTGCAACATGGTCAAAGATGTGAAGAGTAATACGGGAGGTCTGACCCGCCCCACTTGTCTTGAACATACGGATTACTCCGGGATTGGCTTGCCATTCCTTAACGACATTGATGTACAGCCATAAGGTTTGTCCATCTAGTCGGGTGTGACTTATGTCACCCTTACAAAGATGTATATGTTATATGAGATGCGTGACTTATGTCACAAATACAAAGATGTTAGATGTTATATGTGAGATACAAAAGATGACTAGGCACATTTAGGATGACCCATCCTATATGAAGATGTTTGATGTGATGATTTGTTATGTGAGATGTAATGTATGATGTGATTTGTGCCTTAACGATTCAAATGACTTTTCCATAATGTTTAAATGGACAAATGTTTTATTAATGATGTGTTATCTTACTTAGCTAATTCGTTAGCTAACACTTTTCTTTTTAAACGTGTTGTGCCCTCAGGTCCAACATTAGAGAGCAGGTAGATGTGAGAAGTGCGAGGCATGGGTAGATTGCAATGAGGATGGCTATAGTTACCCATAGTGGCTGCTCGCTTTAGATAATTGCTTTATGATTAGACATTTATGATTTGCGTTTACTATGTTGTCGGTTGTTTAATGTTGGGCAACTGATGGGTTTCCATTTGAACTTGTTTTGATGATATAGCTAGTAACACCAGTTAATAAATGAACCAAACAAATTTTGTTGGTTTGGTCTTTTAAAGTTTACTTCCGCTTTCTTTGACGCCGTTAGGCGAAAAATTTTGGAAATCCATATTTTTAAACGACGGGTGTTACAAGTTGGTATCAGAGAAATGGTTTAAGTGAACCAAGGACTATAGGTTTGCCATAGGAATTGGACTTAAACCGATAGAGATCAAGTTAGGCTTAAGTAGGTATGCTTAGCCTTTGAGATGAAATGCCTTAGGACGGGTTTGGGATTGAGTGAGAGTGTAGGATTAAGGCTATGTGATGATTGTTTATTGATATGTTAATATGTTTTTAGCCTTTATTCTTCCGTTTCTCGCTTCTCCGTCGCTAATTATTCTATTGCTACGATAGACGGTCCCCGAGGTGATGTACTATTTCCCTAACTGAATTTGATAAATGTGCGCTGTAATTTATGTGGGAGGTGGTTGAAATGAAAGGAAATTTGTTGGATTAGGTGAAATGGTGTCCCGTCAATGGTGTCCAACCCACGAGGTTAGTGACAAGGACCGCAACGAAAATGAGATGTTGTATGAATGATAAGGATTGTGTGAATGGAATTGGTGAAAGAGAGTGATACACAAATGTGGTAATTAACATGCATGTGAAGTGATGCAATTACAATTATGGTCCGGAACATAATTGCAAGCGTATCACGACGTGAGCGTGTTTGTATGGCCATGCTTGTGTTGACCGGAGTAGAAGGTAACAAAGTTGGTAATATTTCTATGAAGTGTTGTACACGGGCTTAAAGGACATGGACTTGAAGTTTGACGAGTAGAGTTGATGTTGGATACTTGAAGGGTTATAAGTAGGTGAGGCATAGAAGGGTTACCGGGCACACGTATGGAAGGATATAGTTACAATTCCGGTCGCGAACGTAATTGTAAATGTATCACGACATGTGTGTGTTTGTGAGACTGTGTCTGTGTTGACCCGAATAAAGTGAAGATGGGAATGATGGAATCACTGAATGGTATCATATTTAACCACGCGAAGAGTAGACACGTATAAATGGAATAAAGAATGATGAAGCAGAAGCAAGTAAAGAAGTTAGCACTAAGGTTGATTGAACCCTTAACCATGAAGCTCTTCCATTCTATGAACACCATGTTATGATGTGAGGCTACATTCGAGCTGCGAAGTGTTAAAGTTGTGCTTGGGATTAAGGTTTGGGGTTTGAAAGGAATTTGTTTAAAGGATTAAAACATGGGGGTACTTGGTCGAACCGGACGATATGCGGCGCACCAAAAGGGGGTGCGGCGCACATCTGTCCAGTTTTGGAATTGGGTCTTCTGAAGGAAGCCCGATATGCGGCGCATGGATCTTCCATGCGGCGCATATTTGGTGTTGCACAAACGCTTGATGTTTTCTGTAACAAAAATAGGTGAAATATGCGGAGCATATTTCTCTCATGTGATGCATATGTGCCCAGTTTTGAAATATGTGAAACATGCACCATCCATGCGGCACATATTTTGGTCTATTTTGGATTTACGACTCGTTTAGTTTTGATTTCGCTACGGGACGATATGTGACGATTGGGACGAGTATCTAGTCCTATTTATATGTACATTTATAAATTACTACTAGAGGATTTTCCGTACATATGAAAACATTAAATCCAGAGATATAATTTTGGTTAATTTAAACCGAGACATGCATATGTCGTAGAGTTTTAAAATAATACTCTGTACTACAGTATTTGTTCGATCATATCATATGGCATCAAATTTCGTCAAACACTTTTCATCATATCAAAATTTAGGTAATCATAAAAAGTTATGAAACAAGTTCGTTAAAATCTTTAGAACTTATACGATATTGAATTTTTTTTTTCTAACTTTTCTTGTATTAACTTAGATATAGCTAAAGCCGAAATGAATCAATAGATAGTTGATGATTAAAACAAAAATGGCACTAAGTCACTGACTTTATTTTGGAAGAATAGGTGTGAACAGCAGAACAGAATAGTAGTAATGTTTAGAAAAATAAGTGAAACAAAGAAAAAACGAAAGAATTTAATTGAAAGGAAAAACGAAAGAATATAGTAGCATTATTATGAGAATTGTCTTCAGAGTGTGACTTTGTGTTTTGACACGTTGCTACATATTTGCCTATTCATTAATATATGATGATTACATAGATGTCGGGAACTCGGGATAAGCACGTTTAAGTAATGGGTCACAACGGCTGATCCTTAGGTACGGGTGACAACGGGTTGGGTTGACCCAAAAGAACTGAAATCTATATTATTTCAATAACCACCAACTTTTGAAAGTATAAATTATGGGATTATATATAAAAAATACAACATATACATTTGGTGAATTTCGAACCGTTTGACCCGTTGCCATCTAAGATAGTCTTTTGGAATTTGGATACCACCTTGACCTTCCGGTGCAAAAATATAACCCAAAATCTTGAATCTAACATTCTAACCGATTCCTAAGCAGAGCAAATTTTGGCGCGTATTTTATTATGCAGCCTTCTTTACACAAAAGCTATATCTATAACCAACCCCCAACATATATATATATATATATATATATATATAAGTATTTATAAAAGTAAAACAAATAAAACAATATGTTTCTCTTCACTGAAAATCACAGTGCATCATGAAAATTATCGTGCATCAATTGTTTTGAATATTCGTGCATCAATTTAACCATGATTTAAGGGTCAAGATCTTGTCCTATTTGTTTTACCTAAATACTTATTTTACAATACCCAAATATATACACACATGAATAAATCAATCATCCCTATCTCCAAAAATCCAATCTTTATTATTAAAAATGGAAGATTCATTTCATCACTTAAACCCCCCAGTAAAACCCCATTATCTTCTCACCATTCTTTCACAATACAAGAAATTGATCCATCTTCACATATTATTCAAGATAAAGATTTATTAAAAAAATCCCCAAATAATAATGATGGATTATATGTATTAGATTTAATTGATCAAGGTTTATTACAACAAAATGCTAAATTGTACACCCAATTGCTTAATAAATGTACCCAATTAGGTAAAATTAATGAAGGGAAATTAGTTCATTATCATTTTAATAATTCAAAGTATAAGCATCTTGTTGTGATACAGAATTGTGTTTTGAATATGTATGCGAAATGTGATTATTTAGATGATGCACGTAAGGTGTTTGATGAAATGCCTGTGAAAGATATGGTGTCTTGGACTGCTATGATTACTGGGTATTCTCAGAATGATAAGGCGGGTGATGCAGTTATGTTGTTTTCAGAGATGCTTAGGGTTGGGTTGAAGCCGAATGAGTTTACGTTTTCTAGTGTTTTGAAGGCGGCTGGGGCGAGAAGTGATGAGAGGGAAGGGGAACAGGTTCATGGGTATTGTTTGAAGTACGGGTATGAGTCGAATGTTTATGTTGGGAGTACGGTTGTGGATTTGTATTGTAGGTTTGGGAAGATGAAAGAAGCAAATTTTGTGTTTGATCGGATGGTGGATAAGAATGAGGTTTCGTGGAATTCGTTGATTGCTGCACATGCTAGGATGAGTGAGGGAGATAAGGCGATCCAGCTTTTTCAAAAGATGCAACGAGAGGAGTATAAGCCGACTCATTTTACTTATACGAGCATTTTTAGTGCTTGTGCGAGCACTGGGTCACTAGAGCAAGGGAAATGGATCCATGCCCACATGCTCAAATCGGGTCTTAGGCTTATTGCTTACGTTGGCAACACCCTTCTTGATATGTATGCAAAATCAGGTAGCTTTGATGATGCTATACACGTGTTTGATAGACTTGTTAAACCAGATGTGGTTTCGTGGAATTCTATGCTTACTGCATATGCACAACACGGGTTAGGACTGAAAACACTAGAACATTTTGAGAAAATGGTGAAAACTGGAATCGTACCAAATGCGATAACTTTTTTATGTGTTCTCACTGCTTGTAGTCATGGTGGACTCTTGGAGAAAGGTCAACATTACTTTGAAATGATGAGAAAATATAAAATAGAACCCGAAATTTCTCATTATGCCACCATGGTTGACTTGCTTGGTCGAGCCGGTCAACTTGATCGTGCTGTAAGTTTCATTAAAGTAATGCCGATTGAACCCACTGCAGCCATATGGGGTGCTTTGCTTGGTGCCTGTAGAATCCATAAAAATATGAAGTTAGGCACTTATGCTGCTGAACGTGTGTTGGAACTTGATCCTTATGACTCAGGAACCCACATTTTGCTTTATAATATTTACGCAGGTGCTGGTAAATGGAATGAGGCGTCAAAAGTTAGAAAGTTTATGAAAGAAATTGGGGTTAAAAAGGAACCCGCTTGCAGTTGGGTGGAGATTGAAAATTTTGTACACATGTTTGTGGCTAATGATGTATCTCACCCATTAAAAGATGAGATACATAAAATGTGGGAAAAGATTGGTGAAAAAATTAAGGAAATTGGGTATGTTCCGGACACCAGTCATGTTGTTTTGTTTGTTGATGAACAAGAAAGAGAAGCAAAGTTGCGATATCACAGTGAAAAACTTGCTTTGGTGTTTGCACTCTTAAAGACGTCACCAGGGTCTACCATTAGGATTAAGAAGAACATCAGAGTGTGTGGTGATTGTCATTCTTCTTTCAAGTTTGTTTCACGGGTGGTTGACAGAGAGATTATTTTAAGAGACACGAATCGTTTTCATCATTTTCATCAAGGATCTTGTTCTTGTGGTGATTATTGGTAGATTTTAGATCGGACCTGCAAACTTGTATTCATGTGATTGGTTTTTTTCCTTAAATTATTCATGCTGATTGCTGCATAAGATTTATACATATTCGCAGCATCTCAGTTTTCTTACACTTATTGCCGTACTTGTTATATTCTTTTTTAGTGAATATATACAAGTTAATACGAGTTCTTTCTATTTACTATCACATTTTGTCTTGGTAAATTAAGCTTGCAGGCTTGCAGCATGTTTGTTAGTTGTCATCTTGCCATGTATGATGTATCTGTTCCACAACAGTTCTGTCTATGGTAGTCGACATCAAACTGAATAAAGCAATTTTCTTGCTTTAATTTCTTCATTGCTCAACTGCTCTGAACTAAAATTTTCCCTAATAATTCAGCCAGGGATTGACCTTCTTGTTGGTTAACTTTTTTCTACGTGTTTGTATGTGTTTCTGCTACTGTAGGTTCTTGTTCTAAATATTGTTTTTTTTTTTTGAAAGGTGAATTTCGCTGGAAACTTCGTGTCGCGATTCGACAGCGGGAGGTCTAGCATACGTTGTCTTAACCGGGTCCGCGCTAGAGAGTTCCCTCGAAGTAGAAATGCCTATTTCAAATACCCAATGGGGGAAAACCCCTACTAATCCGCCCGAAGACACGACGATTAATAGGGGTAAACCCTGCCCCTCAGACTTGAACCTGGGTATACCCAAGCCAAGCCCTCATAAGGGACTTAATTCCTATGTCCTCCGAACTCATGCAGGGGATGGTCTTTCAACCATTGAGCTAAAGCTCAAGGACTTCATAACTTATTTCTAACCATAATAGCGTTTGCATAAGAAAAGGAATTGACATCTATAATAGACTCTATTTAACTTTCGCATTCAAAGTTGCAAACTGTACTCGGAAAATTCTACCTATATGCATTAGCAGGCAGAAAGTGTAGTTAGGGGGTTTATTTTTTCGTTTGCAAATTACGATCTCGGTCAGAACTCAGAAGCGTAATTTTCTTATAGATTAAAGGTACTTTTGATATTTTGTTTTTGTTGTTGAAGCGTTTGTTTCTACAGTGAATATATTAGTATAGGATTGCATAAACAAAGTTACTTCGTGTCTTCGTGGATTTCTATGTTTTTATGGAAATTACATTAAATCCAGGTTAGCTTGTTTGTGTTTGGATTGCATTTTTTAGCATGTTGTTAGCCTGCTTCATTGGATAAATGCATTATTTGGTTGTATGGGCTCCATTCATTTTTGGACTTTTGGTGATTGGATTGGATATTAGATACATGGTTATATAACATTTTTATCATTATCAAAACAGTGTTTCCGCTTTGTTTTTTTCTTACTGCGCTAAGTATTGTATATGATAATTTATCGATAGATCATCTGAGCTTTAATGAAGTATCCATTTGGACAGAATATGGCAAAAAGAACACTAAAATTAGGTTACCAGTCAAAACAAGTTACAAGCACTTTTTTACCATTGTGTTGCGCTATTTAGCTATTAGAACCAAACTAAAGTTCATATATATTAGTCTTTAGACCATGACATGCTGAGAATAAAATACAATACAAAGTGGTTCTTCATATTTATAGAACTATATAATGTTTTCGAGTACTTAGAATGTCTAGATATTGACATTGATCTTGGTAAATATTCAATTTAGTTTCAAAATTGATTTACTCCAGCATCATATGGCTTTTTGGTTTCTAGCCATGATTTAATTACCCGTTTTTCTTTCTCTAAAATGACTTCAAGATCTTGTTTTTCTTGAATCAATTGTTCAGTTACCAGAACCTGGGCTTGAAATGCCAGTTCAATGTCTTGAAGTTCTTTTAATTTGATTTTAAAGCATTTATTTCAGAAGAA
>CM067167.1:241697650-241793918 GCA_034093135.1 Erigeron breviscapus | reverse complement strand
ACGCTTCCAGCAGTCTTGCTACATTAGGGGTATTCTTGAATTTCAGCGATGCAAGTCTCCATCTAACAGTTGATTTGATAATCTTTTGAAGAGCAACTACCGATCTCTTTTTGTTAGAGAAAAGTCGAGCATTCCTTTCTGATGCGAATATTCCCGCCCCCGGTCCCCTCCCCGGTTTGATATGTTTCCACAACCAGACAGTTGAAAATTAAACACTATCTTAAACTTTGTAATGTTTTTTAGACTCCATTACTGATTAATAGATATTATATCTAGAACTATATGGGAAAGAACATGCATGTGTATATTCTTCGATTCCTCTTTTGTTTATGACAAAGATGAAATTTTAGTTAGTTATTTATTTTTTGACAATTACATCAAATTTTCAGTTAATGATGAATGAGGCAAACACAAATAGAACGAGTTAATTTCATATATACCCCTCCTAAAGCATGAAATATCATATTTACCCAAAACATGCTTTAAGACCATTGTACATCATGTATTGAAAACTTGTAAATTGGGTATATATGATATTTAGGGGGTTTAGGAAGGGGATATATGATATTTGCCTAGAAACTACTTATCTATCTTTTGCTTTGTAAGACAAATTGTATTACATGAAATTAAAAAAGATAATTACAAAGTAATATACTCCACAAACCAATGAATAGCAAAGGAAATGATCACAAACAAACAAGTGAGGCTACAACTATAATTCGGAGACTACCAAGACCTTAATATATAATGCTACATTATATAAAATTAAAAGATGATTACAACGTAATGAATATACTCTACTAGCCAATGAATATCGAGATGTAATTAACTGGCCGTAAGCAAGGAGGAGATCACAAACAAACAAGTGTGGCTACTACCAAAACCCTGAAATTATAAGACCTTAATTACCACAATATAAAAAGATCTACCAAAATGGTCTGGTTACCAAAAGTCCCATAAAAGACTTGTTACCTTTTGATCGTTTGAATTTACTCAAAAAAAAAAAAAAACCAAGACGAACTGCTAAATAAACAAACTACAAAACAACTGCCAGTTGGTGTAGTTGTAAGATTTTTCTTTAGTTGACCATGGTTCCAAATCCACTCCCACCATTAATGGTTGGTGGTACTGCACAATGAGGGCTAGCTAATACTAACCAATTGGTAGCGGGTTTAGGGTTTTATTGTAATTAGAGATGGAGGGTTTGGGCTACCCAACTTAACTGGTACAACCTGTTGTTAGAGCTTCTCCTATATATAGCCGGACATTATTCGTTGACCATTAAAAAGAAAAACAAGTTATCATGTTCATCAGTTCATGCATATTTATTAAAAAATATACATATTCGAGTTCATTTAATTAGTTTTATTGGCTAAGATGTTTGCTACGAATGAACCCAACCCTTTTATATTGGGTTGTGATATTGGTATCATTCTTTTCTATATATTAACAAAAGTTAATAGTGTACAATATGAATATATTATTGTACAATATATATGGTGGATACATATATCAAAAAGGAAAATGATTATCATCTTTTTATGTTTGTACCAATATTGTTACCTTTTTATATTTGTACCAAGTAACATCCTGTTAGAGAATAAAAGATACATATTGAAGATTGATAACTTAATTAAAAACCAGAGTCCACCTCGATTCGAGTCTCAATCAATTCCCACATTTATTGAGGTAGATCAATAGATGGCTTTTTTGAAAATTCAAGGTTACATCTCATGCATTCATGTAATGTAAGAGTAGAATGTTTTATGTCGTTAAAAAAAACTTAATTACTACAAAATATACTTTTGTATTCTAAATAAAGGCAGACATTTACGCTAGTCCTATTTAACAATTTATATGTACATTTATAAATTACTACTAGAGGATTTTCCGTACATATGAAAACATTAAATCCAGAGATATAATTTTGGTTAATTTAACTCGAGACATGCATATGTCGTAGAGTTTTAAAATAATACTCTGTACTACAGTATTTGTTCGATCATATCATATGGCATCAAATTTCGTCAAACACTTTTCATCATATCAAAATTTAGGTAATCATAAAAAGTTATGAAACAAGTTCGTTAAAATCTTTAGAACTTATACGATACTGATTTTATTTTTTTTTCTAACTTTTCTTGTATTAACTTAGATATAGCTAAAGCCGAAATGAATCAATAGATAGTTGATGATTAAAACAAAAATGGCACTAAGTCACTGACTTTATTTTGGAAGAATAGGTGTGAACAGCAGAACAGAATAGTAGTAATGTTTAGAAAAATAAGTGAAACAAAGAAAAAACGAAAGAATTTAATTGAAAGGAAAAACGAAAGAATATAGTAGCATTATTATGAGAATTGTCTTCAGAGTGTGACTTTGTGTTTTCACACGTTGCTACATATTTGCCTATTCATTAATATATGATGATTACATAGATGTCGGGAACTCGGGATAAGCACGTTTAAGTAATGGGTCACAACGGCTGATCCTTAGGTACGGGTGACAACGGGTTGGGTTGACCCAAAAGAACTGAAATCTATATTATTTCAATAACCACCAACTTTTGAAAGTATAAATTATGGGATTATATATAAAAAATACAACATATACATTTGGTGAATTTCGAACCGTTTGACCCGTTGCCATCTAAGATAGTCTTTTGGAATTTGGATACCACCTTGACCTTCCGGTGCAAAAATATAACCCAAAATCTTGAATCTAACATTCTAACCGATTCCTAAGCAGAGCAAATTTTGGCGCGTATTTTATTATGCAGCCTTCTTTACACAAAAGCTATATCTATAACCAACCCCCAACATATATATATATATATATATAGTTTTTAGATAAAATAAAACATATATATATATATATATATATATGATAGTATATATATATATTAGGTTTTAGGTAAATAAAAAAGTATTAATTTGATGTGACCAATTTATACATATCGCCCACATCATTATTGGCCATTTTATTAAGTGTTTTAAGTCGATTTTGTGTGCATTTGGCGCGTTTATGTTGTTTGTTAGTGTTTTCAGGCTCTAAACAGGCTACGTGTCCATTTGGTGCAATTTCGGATGATTTCTGAGGCCAAGAAGTTGATTTGTGAGTTCGAGAGTTGTTTAAAGTTGAGAAGATAGAAAGTTTCAGCAAGTTCATAGTGAAAAGGTTGTCTTCGGATCAGCAGGATTGGACTGCGCCGCAGTGGGAGCATCACCAGCCCACTGCGCCGCAGTCGGCTAGTGGAAAAGTGGGAACTCGGTCAGCAGTTTTAGACTGCGCCGCAGTGGGGGTGACCAAGGCCCACTGCGCCGCAGTCAGACAAGGTGGAAACGAGCACCTAGATCAGTTAATATCCATTGCGCCGCAGTGGGGGCATCACTCGCCCACTGCGCCGCAGTGGGACGACGGGGCTGAAGGGCTTTTGGCCATGTTTGCATCAGATTTCCAAGGGGTATAAATAGAAAACAAAAACCTAATTCCCAAATCATCCAAATTCTTTCTAAGAGCTGCTCTCCAAGGGATTCCTTCAAGGATCAAGGGTAGATTTCTTCGTCCGATTCATTGAAGATTCACGGGCACCCACTTAGATCGTATCTATTTTATTGTCTTGCAATTTCAATTTCAAGAACGATTGGTACATCATGTTCTTCTTTTATTTTGATTGTTATTTTAAATTAATCATGAGTGGCTAAACATTCAATCATCCACCTTGAGGAAACTAGACGAATGATGTGATTGCTATATGTTTTAATCCAAAGAGTTGATTTCAATTATCGTTGTGTCGAGATCTTGATGATTTAATTCCTTTTTATATATTATTATGATATTGGTGGCATGTGTGTTCTTCGTTAGTGGTACTAGTTGGATGCATATGTGATTTTCAATGGTTGTTTGTCTATGAGCAATTATCACTAGTTCATGGTATGATAGTGAATATCATTTTAATAAAAGGAGTCATTTTGTCAACGTGTTTTATAACGGTTGGTGGTACCACGTTATCTTCATATAGGCACAATTGTTAATTCGATAGTCAAGCAAACTAATTGTTGGTAAGGTTGTCTAGGCATTGGTGGTACCGGCTTGGGTAATTAAACTAGCAACTTAGGTGATTGGGTAATTTGGTCACGGTTGGTGGTACCACGTGAGCACCTTAATCCTTTTACGATTATCTTTTCAACTCAATGAATTTGGTCTTAATTGAATGCAATCATGTTTGAAGTCTAGCGAATTCAAGGTGGATGATCTTTATTAATATTGTCTGAAGCTTTTCTTTACTTTTATGCGTTTTGTCTTTTAAATTTATTTGAATTTAATTGTCAAAGTGAGACTCGAAGCAACACCCTGTTTTCCAAACCATTTTATTAAACAACTAGTTCAAACCATTCCCCGAGAACGAACACGGACTTACCTCTTAACTATATTGCATACGAACGGGTCCACTGCCCGATAGTGTGTAGTAGTGAGTTTCTAGGTATTTCTAGTTTATAATTTTTAAACTTGATTTAGCACATCAAGTTTTTGGCGCCGCTGCCGGGGATTGTGTGCCGATTTAGTTGTTAATTTAGTGGTTTGATCCTTTCTCACGCGTGAGGAAGTTACTTGTTTATTAGTTTAGTTTTCTTTTCTTATCACAGGTGCATTTGACGTGTTGTGTTAGTTGTGTGTTTGCAGGTATTGTTTTAGTTGATGAACTTGCGTTCTTCGGGTCTCCCTTTGAATAGTCCTTTGTCTACTCCGAGAAGACCAAGAGGGCGTAGGTTTAACTTCACTGAACCCACAACACCAATACCGACACCATTTTCACCTATAGCTAAAACCCACTCCTGATTCGGACGAGGAAGGGTTCTTTTTGGACGAGTTTTTCAATTTAGAAGTAAAGCAAGAGGAAATGAGGGACGAACAACCAAGGGGTCCAAATGACACTCGCTATGGCGAGAGGGTCCGTACGATCCCAACTGGCCGTGGTTCCGCCATTAGACCTCCAACCATTGATCACACTTTCGCTTTGAAAGGAAAACCATCTAAAGAGCATAGAAGAGCATCAATTTGATGGGAAACGGAAATGGGATCCTTACCAACACTTGGATAGGTTCGAAAAGTTGGCTCGGCTATATCAATATGGGCAAAACCAAATGAATGCCGTGAAACTTGAGACATTTCCCATGTCAATCACCGGAGAAGCACTTGATTGGTTCAATGATCTTCCAGAAAATTCTATTACTACTTGGAACCAACTCAAGGAGGCTTTCATTGGTGAGTTTTATTCACTTAGAACTCAAAGAAGGTTGGAGAACATGATTAGATCTTTTGAACAAGATGATGGAGAAGATGTTGTTGAGGCTTGGATTCGTTTCAAGGAAATGTTGAGGAATTGTCCAGGGCACGATTTGACTAGGGAAAAATATGTGGAGCTTTTCTTTGATGGGTTAGATAAAAAGTCTAAACGAGAATTGGGATATGCTTTCGGGGGTAGTTTCAATAACATTACACCCAATGAAGGTATCAAATCTTGGAAGACATGGCGAAGGATAGCTCAACTTTGGATGATGAAAGGTTTTTGAAGAATGAGAAAAAGATGAAGAGAGGTACTAACCAAGAGAGAGTTGCTAAGGTTGAAGCTAGCAATGACCCAGGGGTTATTGGAGAGATTAGGGCGCTATCTGAGCGCATGGAAAAGGGGTTTGCTACTCAAGAGAATAGGTTTGGAGCAATTGAGAGGGATGTTAAGGTAGTAGCCGATGGGTGTGATCATTGTGGTGATATGCACTATTCTGATGAGTGTCCAAATCGGGCACCCGAAGATGTGAATTATGTTCAAAATCAGCCCCAAGGGAATTTCTACCGCAACACCGGTTTCCAGAACCGGCCTTCAGGTAATACTTCTTATAACTCTTTTTTCAATCTAATATATTTTTCAGTTATATCGGCTAGAGCTGGAGTAAAAGCTGAAGTTAGTATTATAGAATTTTACTGGCAAAGACATAGCAGAGGTTGGAACCTCCGGATCTTGCCGTAAGGAAGAATGACGTACAGAGTCAAGTTCTCTTCCGTCTGAACAAATATGATCAATGCGGTTGGAGATGTATGGTGAAGTTGGCGGTGTTCAGGTGGTTGACAAATACTAGCATTCAAATGATCAGGGAAGATACTAAGACTTTGAGTGAGAGGTTGGATCAGTTAAGTGGGAAGGTGGAGATCAACATGAAAAACCAGGGAGTTAATTTCAAGGATCTCAAAAGTAGGATGGCCGCTCTTGCTAGGCCCACGGGGACTCTTCCTAGCAACACACAGCAGAATCCTAGACCTCAGTTTAGTCTTGGACAGAATCAAGGACAGAATCAAGGACAGAATCAGGGACAGAAATACACTCCACCTCCAGTCCGCAATGAGCAAGCCAAAGCCATCACCACTCGTACTGGTAGGTCTTATGACTCACCTCCTATGCCTAATGTTGTTGTTTCAGATGTGCAGGATAAAGGGAGTGATGATGAATGAGGTTGATGAAGAGATTGAAATGGAGGAAGATTCAACCGTGAAGACTCCGGTCACTCCACCAAAACCGGATGTGGTTAGAGGTTAAACCATACAAGCCAAAGATACCATTTCCACAGAGGTTCAAAAAGGCAAAGCTGAAGGAGCAATATAACAAGTTTGTGGAGATGATTACAAATGTTCACATTAATGTGCCTTTAGTTGATCTTATTCAGGGGATGCCCCATTATGCCAAGTTCATTAAGGAGCTTGTGACTGACAAAGGAAAGATGGATGAGGTGAAAGCTACTTATCTTAATGCCGAGTGTTCTGCTATCTTGCAGAACCGCATCCCACCTAAGCTTGAAGATCCAGGGAGTTTTCCTTATTACTTGTTCTATTCGTACTCTTACTTGTAAGGCACTTGCTGATTTAGGTGCTAGCATTAATTTGATGCCTTACTCGGTTTGGAATAAGTTGGCTCTAGGAGTTTTGAGACCTACCCGCATGAGTATTAGATTAGCTGACCATTCTTTTCAGTATCCCATTGGGATTGCTGAAAACATGACTGTCCGGGTAGGCCATATTGTGTTTCTAGTTGACTTCGTTATCCTCGAGATGGAGGAAGATACGAAGGTACCCCTTATTCTTGGACGACCATTCCTTAATACCGCGGATGCTATCATCCGTGTGAAGGATAAGGAAATTTCTTTGGGTGTGGGTACCGATAGAATTGTGTTTAATGTTGAAAAGTCTATCAAGCATTCATATTCTAATGATGAGTCTTGTTTCAGGATTGACGTTATTGATGATGCTTTAGACCGAGAGTTTCAGGAACTAATGGAGACCGACACTGGAGATGAGGAGATTGCTAATTTAGGATCGGGAGATATATCTGATGATGATTTGTTTGCAGAGGTTATGGCGCTTAGCTTGGATGAGACACCTCCCGAGGATGAGAGTTTTGAGGAGGTTGTTGCTGATGAAGTTCGAGGGTACCGAATTCTGTTGATGTACCACCCACTGATTTGGAGCTTTAAGCCATTACCTTCCCATTTGGAGTATGCTTATTTGTCAGGTGAATCTTCTTTACCCGTGGTTATCTCGTCTTCACTCTCGAGTGACGAGAAGGATTGTCTTTTGTCTGTGCTTCGAGCCCATAAGCGGGCTTTTGCTTGGAAGACCACCGATATTCCAGGTATTAGTCCTAACTTTTGCCAGCATAAAATAGATTTTGTTGATGATGTTAAGCCCGTTGTCCAGAGACAAAGGAGGCTTAATCCGAACATGAAAGAAGTTGTTAAGAAAGAGGTCATTAAGTTGTTAGATGCTGGGATCATTTTTCCTATTGCTGATAGTCCTTGGGTTAGTCCTGTTCATTGTGTGCCCAAAAAGGGGGGCATGACAGTTATTGAGAATGAGAATAAGGAACTCTTGGCCACTAGGACTATAACGGGTTGGCGGGGTTGTATTGATTACCGTAAGCTTAATGATGCCACCCGTAAGGATCACTTTCCCCTTCCTTTCATTGATCAGATGTTAGAAAGACTTGCAGGTAATGAATATTTTTGTTTCTTAGATGGGTTTTTCGGGTACTTCCAAATACCCATTGATCCCAAGGACCAAGAAAAGACCACCTTCACATGCCCATTTGGTACTTTTGCTTATCGGCGAATGCCGTTTGATTTGTGTAATGCCCCAGGCACCTTTCAAAGGTGCATGATAGCTATTTTCCAGGACATGCTTGAAACCTCCATGGAGGTTTTCATGGATGATTTCTCGGTTTTTGGGGACTCTTTTCATACTTGCTTGCATAATTTGGAAAGGATGTTAGAACGGTGTGAGAGGGCACACCTTGTTTTGAATTGGGAAAAGTGTCATTTTATGGTGACCGAGGGAATTGTTTTAGGGCATAAAGTGTCTAAGGCCGGGATTGAAGTTGATAGGGCTAAGATAGATGTTATAGCCAAATTACCGCCTTCCAATGTGAAAGGGGTAAGGAGTTTTCTTGGACATGCCGGTTTTTACCGCCGTTTATTAAGGATTTTCTAAGATTACTCGTCCTATGACCCACTTGTTGGAGAAGGACGTCCCTTTTGTGTTTGATGATGCTTGTTTGAGTGCATTTCAGGTTTTAAAGGAGAAGTTGACTAATTCTCCTATCATGGTTGGACCGGATTGGGAATTGCCATTTGAATTGATGTGTGATGCAAGTGACTATGCTGTGGGAGCCGTGCTTGGGCAAAGGGTTGATAAGCATTTCAAGCCAATTTACTTTGCTAGTAAGACCTTGAACCCCGCTCAGCATAATTACACCACTACTGAGAAGGAGTTGCTTGCCGTGGTCTTTGCCTTTGATAAGTTTAGATCTTATTTGGTGTTGAGTAAGACCATTGTTTTCACCGACCATTCAGCCCTTAAGTACTTGTTCTCGAAGCAAGATGCTAAACCTAGGCTTATCCGATGGATTTTGTTGTTACAAGAGTTTGATATAGAGATTAAGGATAAGAAAGGTGCTGAAAACTTGGCGGCCGACCATTTGAGTCATTTGGAAGATCCTCACCGGGAGGAACTTTGAGATGGGGAGATTAATGATCACTTCCCCGATGAGTCTTTAATGTTTATTTCTAACTCTGATGATGCTCCTTGGTTTGCAGATATTGCTAATTATTTGGTTGCAGGTGAGATACTGAATGATTTCACGTCCCAACAAAAGAAGAAGCTCATATCGGATGCTAAGCACTATTTTTGGGATAGTCCATACTTGTTTCGTGTTTGTGCAGATGGTATGGTAAGGAGATGTGTAGCTGGAGCTGAGACGAGGGAGATTCTTGATGCTTGTCACTATGGTCCAACTGGAGGTCATTACGGTCCTTCAGTTACTGGTAAGAAAGTTTTTGATGCAGGTTTCTATTGGCCTACAATTTTCAAGGAGGCCCAGACTTTTGGTAGAGACTTGTGACATTTGTCAAAGACAAGGGAGCATTACTAAGCGGGATGAGATGCCTCAACAAAGCATTCAGGTATGCGAGGTATTTGATATTTGGGGTATAGACTTCATGGGACCATTCCCACCGTCTAATAAGTTTCAATATATTCTTGTCGCCGTTGACTACATGTCTAAATGGGCCGAAGCCAAGGCTTTGCCCACGAATGACGCGAGGGTAGTCATTGATTTCTTGAAACAATTATTCTGTCGATTTGGTTGCCCTAGAGCTTTGATTAGTGACTGAGGAACCCATTTTGCAAATCATCAATTAGCTAAGGTCATGAAGAGGTATGGTGTTGTGCATTATTTTTCTACTTCTTATCATCCACAAACTAGTGGACAAGTAGAAAACACCAATAGGGCTTTGAAAAGGATTTTAGAGAAAACTGTTGGAGATAACCCCAAGGTTTGGTCGAAGAAGTTGGATGACGCCTTGTGGGCGTTTAGGACGGCTTTTAAGACGCCGATTGGCACCACGCCATACCGGTTGCTCTATGGCAAAACTTGCCATCTTCCTATTGAGATAGAGCATAAGGCGTATTGGGCGTTGAGGAATCTGAATTTGGATATGATGGAAGCTAGTGAACTTAGAATGTTGCAACTTCATGAGCTTGATGAGCTTAGGCTAGGTGCTTATGAGAATTCTAGGCTTTACAAGGAAAGGACCAAAGTTTGGCATGATAAGAGGATCCGTAGGAAGGAGTTTAAGTTTGGAGCTAAGGTTTTGTTATTCTTGTCTAAATTTAAGATTAAGCAACCTAAACTCACTTCTAGATGGATTGGACCGTTTGTGATTAAGCATGTGTATCCGTCGGGTTATGTAGAGTTGTTTAAGCGTAATGGTGACGGGTCATTCATTGTTAATGGTCATAGGCTTAAGTTGTATTTTGAAGAAGAGCAAGTTGAGGGGATAATCGAGGAGATCCCCATTTTTGAATTGGAAACTTGAAAGTTGGTCGAGTCTAGCTAAAGACTCGTTAATAACTTAAGCGCTTCTCGGGAGGCAACCCGTGTTATTTTATCGTATTTTATTTTCTTTTTATTAGTTAGATTTGATTTTGATTTGTCAAGAAAGTGCAGGTGCAGATTTGGTGTGAAGCGGATTGAGGTAAGTTGTTTTTAGTTTGTCATAAAAAAATTTTTCTAAGGCAAAATGAGGGAATTCGGAACAGTGAATCCCCACTGCGCCGCAGTGGGGATGTAAATTGGTCACTGCGCCGCAGCCAAAATCTTCTGCCCAATGTTGGAATAAGCCCCACTGCGCCGCAGTGGGAATGATGCACCTCCACTGCGCCGCAGTGGGAGGCCGGGTAGGTCAAAGTAAGGGCCAGGTAAGTTTTGTTCTTCACTTTATCACTTTTCACTCTTTCTTCTTCTTTGCTCTCATCTAAAAGCAAAACTCCATTATTTCCAAGATCTCCATTCTCCTCCATCTTTAATCACTTTTCCAGATTTTCATCTTCATACATTGCATCATGGGAAGAGGAGTAAGTTTTCTTGATATTTTCTTTATTTTACTTAATTTTTGATTTTTAATTTCTAGGGTTTTCAATTCCGAATTAATTCGTGGGTTTTGTTGTTTAGGGCTATTGATGCTTAATGGGGTGGTTAATTTCTCAATTCAAACACTTGTTCTTCCGAATTTGACTTTGAAATTGAAGTTAGGGTTTTGAAAAATTTGGGGATTTATGGATGAATAAGTGGGGGGAAGTAATGTTTGATTATGTGGTGATTATTGCTTGTTGTTGCTGATGGAATGATTAATTGCCCCTAATTTTTGGCTGCCTGTCGTAATGAAAACAAGAACCTACCCAGATTTCTTAGCCCACTGCGCCGCAGTGGTGTTGTGTGTTAGCCCACTGCGCCGCAGTGGTGTTGTGTGCCCACTGCGCCGCAGTGGCCGCACCTGACCTGCACGTGTTACTTGCCTCACTGCGCCGCAGTGAGGACCAGCCAGTCCCACTGCGCCGCAGTGGGAATCTTCTGACCCGCAGTTGAGTTTGATGTTGAATGAGGTTTCAAGTTTTGCATTCCACATTTAACGTGTTTGTTTGCTTTAATGTTTGTGATTGCAGACTGCTACTACTGATAAGAGGAAGCAAGCGTAGGTGGGACAATCTAGCGGGACTGCCGATGTCCCCAGTAAGATGGCTAGGAGAGAACCAGCGGTACCTCCTCTTAATTATTGGCCGGGTGCATTGAACGAGAAGCATGCATGGTTAGAGTTTGATGGGGCTAGGCAACCCCACAAGAACAATTATTTGAACAAGCTTTACACGCTTCATAAGCAGTTGTTTGCCCACCCAGGTATCTTGCTCAATCTGATGCTCGGTTTTTTGGGGTTCAGGGTGATATTGGAAGGTGGTTTAGTATAGAAGCGAGGGTTGGTGATAGGACAGTTAATAGTGATATGTGGCAACAGATTTTTCTTAACAGGGAACCTGTCTATCGTGAGTTATGCCTTGAGTTTTATTCTAGTTTTGAAATTGACTAAGGAATTGAATAAGATCAAGGATATTTTTGATGAAAGGGTTGTTTTGTTTTACTGTGGGGGACAGCAGAGGAAGCTGTTTATAGCTAAGTTTGGGTTTTATGCTGGTATGTATTCTAGGCAAGAGTTGGATAACCAGGACTTCAGGCAACTTTTGAGACAGGGTTTTTATGTCAAAGGTGATTTGGGTGATGGTGAGTCCATTCCACAGTATTGGGGTCGGATTTCTGGAGGAGAGGCTTGGCCTTCTGGTGGGACGGTTAGTGTGTCTAAGATCCACAGTGTTAAGCTTCGGTTGCTTCACAGGATGATAGTTACGTTTTTGGTCCAGAGGTCTACTCATTGGGACAAGGCATACCAGACTGATTTGTGGTTGTTAAAGCTGTTTTCAGAGGGGGCTCCTAGGAAGTTTGCATTGGCCCCGATGGTTGTGATTGATCGCATGTGTAATCATTCTGACTCAGAGTTGGTTTTGGGACATTTCATAACCCGGATTTACAAGAGGATGGGTGTATTTGATTCTGAGGAGTGCCAGAACCCATCTGTCTCCACAAGTTAATCAGGAGGATTTCCATGTTAAAGAGTTGATTCGGGGGAAGATAGTGAAGAAGAAGCAGGGGAGCCAGCCTGCTAGATTGTTGGATGACACTGGTGTTGTTGAGGAACCACCTCCAGACTTGGAGGCTGCTGATGTAGAGATGGGTGATGCTTCCAGGAGCCACCTAGGATGCGTGGTCGTAGCATCCCTGTCCCGAGCTCCTTTGATCTTACGCTTTTGGACAGACTGTTCAGAATATATATGATGATCAGCAGGCTAGCCGCCGGGCTTTTGATGACTACCAGCGGAGGATGGATCAGGACATTACCTGGATTGGATCACAGCAGGCCCACAAACTATAGCCTTGATTATTATCAGCCTATGTGGGATGCTCAGTATCATGGCCGGGAGTTTGTTCGACCTGACCCGATTCCTCCATTCTCTCCACCGCCTATTTATGTCCCTGATTATCGTCAGGGGGGTCAGCCTTTTTTCTCTCAGACGACTGTTCCGGGGAACATGTCACCACGACCCCATGATTTAGGAGGTTCTCCTCGTGGTCCAGTACAGTTTGGGGTTTTTCAGGGTGGACATGATGCTGGTGGATCCGGAGGTTTTGCCGGTGGTTCATCTTCCTTTGTTCCTGGTTTTGTTGCAGGTTCGAGTTCGGGTTTAGGCGGTGGACAGTCTGGAGGAGATGCTGGAGGCTCAGGTTCAGGTCAAGAAGAGGAGCGCAATTGGATTACTGACCTTTTTGGTCCACCCGGTCTTTCCATATGGTTATCATGGACAACAGCAGTGAGTGGAGATGATTCCCATCCGGTACCGTGGGATGGAATCATATGATTATTGGTTATGTTGGTATTCTTATGACATTCCTTTATTTATCATTGTCTGGTATCCACCCTACGGGGTGATGAAACATTTGTAATTTCCTTTGTTTTCTTTTATTTTCTGCATGGTATTTTATTTTGTTTGAACTATTTTGGATATTTTGGATGGTTGGTCTTTTGGAATGTTATTCAGCAGGTTTGATCCGATTGATGGCAATACCTAGTGGAACCCAAGTGTGGGGGAGAACCCGTTGGTTTGTTTGATTGTGTGATCGTGTTAGTAGCTCACTATGATGTCATGTGCATATGCTGGCAGTAAGTTCAGCGCAACATTTTTGATTGGCATCTTTATTGACATTGTTTCACACACAGTTCTCACACCTTCCGTTTTGGACTAAGTTTGTTTCTCCCGTCAACCAAATTGGACTTCCTTTTAGGAAGAGCAATTTGTGGTGCGGGGTCGACTTACTTGTTTTGAAACGGAATGTGTCCATGATCCGGTATGTGTTCTCATTCTTTCTGTCTATTGTGCTTACCCCTATTTACCTTAGTTTTGACCGAATATTGGACATTGAGGGCATTGTCCATCTTAAGTGTGGGGGGGGTGGCAAATAGGTTTAAGCAACCGGATATATCTCTTTTGTTGTTTTGCCATTGAGATTTAGCCGTTCTTGTGGATGTGTCCCTCTCGTAGGCTTTTGGGTTTTATCCAAGAGTAAGGGTTCTATCTTGAACTCTGAACTATGATGTGCATGTTTGAGATTGGTTGTTCGATTTGGTAAGGATGACAGAAGACGATATGATTTGAAACTTGTGTTGAGCTTGTCCTTGTGGTAAATTGCTTTTGTCACTTAATTCATAACAACTTAATGAGCAATTTTACTACAAAATTTTTTCTTGGCACAATTTTAATCGGCGAAATGTGTTCTGAACGGTTATTGGGCTGATCCTTGTGGATTGATAACATTACTTGCATACTCAAATTTCCCAAACACCTAAAGTTGTGAGATTCATCATTCATTTATAGATGTGCTAGGTGTTTACGGTTTTGGTTTGATTGCCTTGTAATTTGTCCCTTTCTTAGGCTCTTGGATTTATTCGGGAGTAAGGGTTCCATTTCGAACTCTGAACTAAGATGTGCGAATTTGAGGTTTATTTATTCCATTTTCGGGTTCATTTCTTTGATATGAGTGTGCCGGTGATGTGTTGAGCTAGAACTTGGCCTGGTGATCGTTACGAGACCGTAGTGAGATCACTTTTGTGATATAAGTACATTGGATGACGAATTGGCATATTAGGTTTGACCCGTATTTTCTTTTTTTCTTTGCACCTTTGCTTTTGTATATTTTTACCTTTACTATACATACACTTTCTTTCCTTCTTTGTAAACCTTTGTTGCACTCATCCTTAGTGCAAAGTACACTTATACATCCTTTTTAACTTAGCCTTTTCCTTTGTATATATCCACTTATATATGTAAACTTTACCTAATTATACCTTACTATACTGATAGTCTAATTTTGGGGGGCCATTGATTGTCATTGGTTTGTTTGGACGGTTTGGGAGAGCTTCAATGGGTTATCGGTTGGAATATTCTTGGTCTTTGGGAATACGTCGATTGGTCAAGTTATTAGGGAATGTCTTGGATTGTTCAAAGGAAGTATATTGTTATAGACATTGTTCATCATTGTAAGAGGGTGCCTACTAGTAGAGTAAAAATGATTCATGAATAAAGAAAAAAAAAGTGAAAAACAGAGAAAAAATGAAAAAAAATGATGAAAAAGAAAAAAAAAAGGAAGAAAGGAACTTGGGCTACTAGTGGGTACTTCTCATTTTTAGATGTCTAAAGTTTTGTTGTATCATTAAGAATGGAAGACTTGGTTGAATTTAAGTTGTTTGAAGTTGATACACCACAATGGTGTCGGGTTTTGCTTGGTATTTTTGAGGTGTCTTAGCGGGATAACATCTTAGGGGTTGGTAGTTTGTTGGCAATCAATGGTACGGGTTTTGATTAGACTATTTTGTACATATTTCATACATACCCTATACTTTTGATTGTTTCCTGTCATTTCTAACCTACACTCCCATACTCCATTGTAAATATCCATTATATATACCTTAGCCTAACTATACAACCGTCCTATATGCCTATTTTGATGATGTACTTGGTGCTTACGCCACGTCGGTGGAGCTATGATCCTTGTTCAAGCCTATGGTAAGATATGCATCACGACCGAGCAATGAGTGGTTATTCATATATATATTCAACCCAATAGTAAGTTCGTTGGAGTAGGATGATTTTGATAGGCTCATTTGTTTCACTTTTGCTTAGTCGTGTTATTGAGGCTTGTGGACTGTTAAGATATTGTCAAACATTTCGGGTTTTCATTTAAGATTAAAACTGCTTCACCCAACTTTTTGTCATTGACATGCTTGGTGTGGCTTCTTTTTGATACTCGTAATTTGTTTCTATAGCTTCATTGCCAAGGAATATTTTACTTTAATTCCGGATTTGCTTGAGACAAGCAATGCTCAAGTGTGGGGGGATTTGATGTGACCAATTTATAAATATCGCCCACATCATTATTGGCCATTTCATTAAGTGTTTTAAGTCGATTTTGTGTGCATTTGGCGCGTTTATGTTGTTTGTTAGTGTTTTCAGGCTCTAAACAGGTTACGTGTCCATTTGGTGCAATTTCGGATGCTTTCTGAGGCCAAGAAGTTGATTTGTGAGTTCGAGAGTTGTTTAAAGTTGAGAAGATAGAAAATTTCAGCAAGTTCATAGTGAAAAGTTTTAGACTGCGCCGCAGTGGGGGTGACCAAGGCCCACTGCGCCGCAGTCAAACAAGGTGGAAAACGAGCACCTAGATCAGTTAATATCCACTGCGCCGCAGTGGGGCATCACTCGCCCACTGCGCCGCAGTGGGACGACGGGGCTGAAGGGCTTTTGGCCATGTTTGCATCAGATTTCCAAGGGGTATAAATAGAAAACAAAAACCTAATTCCCAAATCATCCAAATTCTTTCTAAGAGCTGCTCTCCAAGGGATTCCTTCAAGGATCAAGGGTAGATTTCTTCGTCCGTTTCATTGAAGATTCACGGGCACCCACTTAGATCGTATCTATTTTATTGTCTTGCAATTTCAATTTCAAGAACGATTGGTACATCATGTTCTTCTTTTATTTTGATTGTTATTTTAAATTAATCATGAGTGGCTAAACATTCAATCATCCACCTTGAGGAAACTAGACGAATGATGTGATTGCTATATGTTTTAATCCAAAGAGTTGATTTCAATTATCGTTGTATCGAGATCTTGATGATTTAATTCCTTTTTATATATTATTATGATATTGGTGGCATGTGTGTTCTTCGTTAGTGGTACTAGTTGGATGCATATGTGATTTTCAAAGGGTTGTTTGTCTATGAGCAATTATCACTAGTTCATGGTATGATAGTGAATATCATTTTAATAAAAGGAGTCATTTTGTCAACGTGTTTATAACGGTTGGTGGTACCACGTTATCTTCATATAGGCACAATTGTTAATTCGATAGTCAAGCAAACTAATTGTTGGTAAGGTTGTCTAGGCATTGGTGGTACCGGCTTGGGTAATTAAACTAGCAACTTAGGTGATTGGGTAATTTGCTCACGGTTGGTGGTACCACGTGAGCACCTTAATCCTTTTACGATTATCTTTTCAACTCAATGAATTTGGTCTTAATTGAATGCAATCATGTTTGAAGTCTAGCGAATTCAAGGTGGATGATCTTTATTAATATTGTCTGAAGCTTTTCTTTACTTTTATGCGTTTTGTCTTTTAAATTTATTTTAATTTAATTGTCAAAGTGAGACTCGAAGCAACACCCTATTTTCCAAACCATTTTATTAAACAACTAGTTCAAACCAATCCCCGAGAACGAACACGGACTACCTCTTAACTATATTGCATACGAACGGGTCCACTGCCCGATAGTGTGTAGTAGTGAGTTTCTAGGTATTTCTAGTTTATAATTTTTAAACTCGATTTAGCACATCAGTAAAACAAATAAAACAATAGGTTTCTCTTCACTGAAAATCACCGTGCATCATGAAAATCATCGTGCATCAATTGCTTTTGTGAATCTTCGTGCATCAATTTAACCATGATCTAAGGGTCAAGATCTTGTCCTATTTATTTTACTTTAATACTTGTTTTACAATACCCAAATATATACACACATGAATAAATCAATCATCCCTATCTCCAAAAATCCAATCTTTATTATTAAAAATGGAAGATTCATTTCATCACTTAAACCCCCCAGTAAAACCCCATTATCTTCTCACCATTCTTTCACAATACAAGAAATTGATCCATCTTCACATATTATTCAAGATAAAGATTTATTAAAAAAATCCCCAAATAATAATGATGGATTATATGTATTAGATTTAATTGATCAAGGTTTATTACAACAAAATGCTAAATTGTACACCCAATTGCTTAATAAATGTACCCAATTAGGTAAAATTAATGAAGGGAAATTAGTTCATTATCATTTTAATAATTCAAAGTATAAGCATCTTGTTGTGATACAGAATTGTGTTTTGAATATGTATGCGAAATGTGATTATTTAGATGATGCACGTAAGGTGTTTGATGAAATGCCTGTGAAAGATATGGTGTCTTGGACTGCTATGATTACTGGGTATTCTCAGAATGATAAGGCGGGTGATGCAGTTATGTTGTTTTCAGAGATGCTTAGGGTTGGGTTGAAGCCGAATGAGTTTACGTTTTCTAGTGTTTTGAAGGCGGCTGGGGCGAGAAGTGATGAGAGGGAAGGGGAACAGGTTCATGGGTATTGTTTGAAGTACGGGTATGAGTCGAATGTTTATGTTGGGAGTACGGTTGTGGATTTGTATTGTAGGTTTGGGAAGATGAAAGAAGCAAATTTTGTGTTTGATCGGATGGTGGATAAGAATGAGGTTTCGTGGAATTCGTTGATTGCTGCACATGCTAGGATGAGTGAGGGAGATAAGGCGATCCAGCTTTTTCAAAAGATGCAACGAGAGGAGTATAAGCCGACTCATTTTACTTATACGAGCATTTTTAGTGCTTGTGCGAGCACTGGGTCACTAGAGCAAGGGAAATGGATCCATGCCCACATGCTCAAATCGGGTCTTAGGCTTATTGCTTACGTTGGCAACACCCTTCTTGATATGTATGCAAAATCAGGTAGCTTTGATGATGCTATACACGTGTTTGATAGACTTGTTAAACCAGATGTGGTTTCGTGGAATTCTATGCTTACTGCATATGCACAACACGGGTTACGAGTTAAAACAATAGAACATTTTGAGAAAATGGTGAAAACTGGAATCGTACCAAATGCGATAACTTTTTTATGTGTTCTCACTGCTTGTAGTCATGGTGGACTCTTGGAGAAAGGTCAACATTACTTTGAAATGATGAGAAAATATAAAATAGAACCCGAAATTTCTCATTATGCCACCATGGTTGACTTGCTTGGTCGAGCCGGTCAACTTGATCGTGCTGTAAGTTTCATTTAAGTAATGCCGATTGAACCCACTGCAGCCATATGGGGTGCTTTGCTTGGTGCCTGTAGAATCCATAAAAATATGAAGTTAGGCACTTATGCTGCTGAACTTGTGTTGGAACTTGATCCGTATGACTCAGGAACCCACATTTTGCTTTATAATATTTATGCAGCTGCTGGTAAATGGCATGAGGCATCTGATATGTCGTATTTTATACCCATTTCCCACGGATTAATTAGTTGATTTTAAATGGTTTTCAAGTCGTTTTCGTATACATTTGGTGCGTTTATGGTATTTGTTAGTGTTTCAGGATATTAACAGGTATTTGAGCATAAATCTGGAGAAAACGATGTTTCTGAGGTGAAATGAGTGCTTACGGATGATTTACGAGGCACGAAACTGAAGTTAGAAGCTGGTCAAAGCAGGTCAAAAGTCAACCAGGAACTGCGACGCAGTGCTGGACTGCGCCGCAGTGCAAATACAGAGAAACACACTGCGCCGCAGTGGTCAAATGACGTCATTAACTTGACGGGTACGGGGTTGGTGCTTTGTTTGAGCCTCGGTTATTTAATCAACTTAATTTGGATTTGAACTTCATTTATGTGCAATCTGAGCGTATTGTTGAGCGAAATCAAGATGGATGCCTTTTAAATATTGTCATACAAATTATTTTTACTTTCGTCTTCAGACGAACCCTGCCCCGGTTATACCGGATTTAATTTATTTACTTTTACTTTTTGCAAAGTGACAATTCGGTCACAAAACCCCCTTTTACTTGAATTACTTTATTTGAACAATTACTTACTTAGTCCTCGAGATCGACCTCGGATTTACCAAGTTTACTATACTGCATACGATCAGGTTCACTGCCTGTGAGTGTGTTGTAGTCAGTCTTTTGGTAGTTTCGTGTTTATAAATTTTATTACTCGATTTCACACACTCAAGTTTTTGGCGCCGCTGCCGGGGACTTTTGTTTAGTAGTTGTTTAATTTTGTAGTTCGATCCTTTCTCACATTATTTGTGAGAAAGTTATTGCTTTATTAATTAGATTTAATTTTTATTTCAATTATACCACAGGTGCGGTTGACGGTTTGTTTGTGGTGCTTGTGCAGGTTCTTGCTAGTTGATGAACACAAGAGCTTCTGGCCGACCTTTGTTTAGTCCTTTATCTAATCCGGGGAAAGTCAGATGTCGTTTAGTGCAGAAAAACAACCCAGATCCATCCACATCTGATAAAATAGATCCAGAAACCGCAGACCAAGTCCAACAGGACATTTCCTTAGACGAATTTTATATCAAGAAAAGTTCAGCATCAGAAGATCAATTAATTGATAGGTTGAGAGAAGCAGGTAGAGTGTTTGGAACAGGAGAAGACTCGGACACCGAAGAAAAAGTTCAAACACCTAAACCGAATAACACTGTATTCCCTCAAATCAATAGAATTCAAATTCAACAACCAAGGGTAAACGGAATGGGTGACGAACAACCGAGAGATGTGAACACCATTCCCTACGGGGAATGAAGAAGAGATATTCCAGCCAACCGAGGCACAGCTATCCGTCCTCCTCAGATTTCGGTAGACTTCTCTTTGAAGGGTAATCATCTCAAGAGCGTCGAGGAGGATAAATTCGACGAGATCAGAAGAAATGGGCTAGGGGGGAGGGGGCGCGGTATTGAAGGGTTCGTCGAGGAGGATAAATTCGACGGGGTTAGAAGAAATGACCCTTACGCCCATCTTGAGAGATTTGAAAAGATTTGCCGATTATATCAGTATGGGCAAGGGCAAGCTGAAGCTGTGAAATTAGAGCTCTTTCCTTTGACTCTTGTTGGAGAGGCATCTGCATGGTTTAAGGAGTTGCCGGATAATTCCTTTTCTACTTGGGCTGAACTTAGGGAAGGATTCATTGATGAGTTCTATTCTATAAGAACTCAAAGGCAGTTGGAGAATCAAATTAGGGATTTTCTCAAGAAAGTGGTGAGGATTTTGTAGATGCTTGGAAACGATTCAAAGAAATGCTAAGGAATTGCCCGGGGCATAACATGGGTGTTGAAGTTATTGTTGAGATTTTCTACGATGGATTGGATAGGAGGTCAAAAAGAGAGCTCGGGTATGCATTCGGGGGTAGTATCAATAACATTGCCCCAAATGAAGGTTACAAGATCCTTGAAGATATGGCCAAGGAAAACTCAACCCGGGATGAGGACCGATCCAAGAGATCCGGTAGAAACACTGTAGCTAAGGTTGAAAGTAGTGAAGATTCGAAACTTGTTGCTGAAGTTAAGGCTCTCTCTAAGCGAATGGATGAGAGGTTTGATGGCCAAGAAAGCAGGTTTAAGAGCCTTGAAAGGGATGTGAAGGTTATGGCTGATGGTTGCGATTATTGTGGGGATTTGCATTACACTGAGGATTGCCCCCATAAACCAACTGAAGATGTTAACTATGTTCAGAAACAGCAACAGGGGAACTTCAACCGCAACACCGGTTATCAAAACCGGCCATCAGGTAGTTCTTATCCTTCTTCTTCTTCTTTTAATACTAACAGTTCTGGTTTTGGTGGTAACAGGTTTAGTAGGTTCAACAATCAACAAGGCTCGGATTCAGAACTAAGAGAGATAGTGAAGGATTTCATTAGTGCCCAGAAAGCAACTAATGAACATGTTGCAGAAGAGTCCAAAAAGGTGAGCTCTGTGTTTGATGCTTTGACTACTCGATTGGATGGAATCGGGCACAAGCTGGATCAAGGGGCAAAGAATCATCAAGCCACAATTAAAGACTTGGAAGGAAGGCTTGAAAGGCTAGGAAATTCTAATAGACAGCCCGGTACTCTACCGAGTAATACTCAACAGAATCCCAAGCCTCAGTCAAGCAACCAAGGGCAGAATAATCAAGGACAAGGGCAGAAATACACCCCTCCAAATGCTAGAAATGAGCATGTGAATGCAATCACAACGAGGGCAGGTAAAACTTATAATTCTGCTAATCCTTTACCTGATGATTCTACTCCACTTGTGCAGGTTAATGAGAATGATGAGACAGTTGATGATGAGATTGAGATGGAGCCAAACCCAGCTGTGCAGACACCGACTATTCCATCTAAACCAGTTGAGAAACCAGCGGTTAAGCCTTATCAACCAAAGATCCCATTTCCTCAACGGTTGAGGAAAGAGAAGATCAAGGAAAATTTCAAGAAGTTTGTTGATTTGATTCAATCGGTTAACATAACGGTTCCTTTAGTTGATCTTATTGCAGGGATGCCGAATTATGCTAAGTTTCTCAAGGAACTCATCAGTGACAAAAGGAAGCTTGAGGAAGCGAAGACTGCTGTGCTTAGCGCCGAGTGTTCAGCAATAATCCAGAATCAGATTCCTCCCAAGTTGGAAGATCCAGGGAGTTTTCTAATTGCTTGTTCTTTTGGTGCATATTTGTGTGAGGCATTGGCCGATCTTGGGGCCAGTATTAATTTAATGCCTTATTCAGTTTATAGGAAATTGTCCTTAGGTGAGTTGACTCCTACCCGCATGAGCATTAGGCTCGCGGATCGCTCTTTCCAATATCCCATGGGGATAGCGGAAAACTTGCAAATTAAGGTGGGCCACATGGTATTCCCGGTCGACTTTGTCATTCTCGAGATGGAGGCGGACGCTAAAGTCCCTCTCATTCTTGGTCGCCCATTCCTTAACACCGCGGATGCTATCATCCGGGTTAAGGCTAAGGAGATTTCCTTAGGGGTCGGTGATGACCGGATTATTTTTAATGTTGATAGAGCACTAAAGCATCCTTACTCTTCTGATGATACTTGTTTCAGGATAGATGTGATTGAAGAAGAAGATGCTTTGGAGAAGGAGTTAATGGACTTTTTGGACATGGAAGAGGGAGAAGCGTTGCTTGCTTGTAGTGGAGAAGAGCAAGAGATGGTTGGAGAGATGGTGAGAGAAATAATGGCATTAAGTGTTGACGAAACTCCACCGGAAGACGAAACCTTCGAAGAGATAACGGCTAATGGAAGCACACGGGTGCTAACCTCGGTTGAGAATCCACCTACCGACTTGGAACTCAAGCCTTTGCCGGATCATCTTGAATATGCTTATCTCGAAGGTACATCTCTTTTACCTGTTGTGATCTCATCCTTTTTGTTGGAGGATGAGAAATCTAGACTAATCTAGAGCAAAACCATCTTTCGGTTACAATTAGAATCCTCCCTATGCTTGTGTTAACACCTCTTGAACATTTCTATCATTCCAATTGACCTTAAGCTCGTTCCTACTAAGCTATAATCTACTAGCAAGCTTCAACATTACTATTGGCAACATAAGCAATATTCCACAATGATTATCGGTATAATTTTCCACTTAAACACCCACGCCATTGGTTTTCCATAAGGTTTTCATTACGTTATACTTATGAGTCCCTTGACAAAACATACTCCTACGGTCTAGAATTGCAACTCTATCCACACATCAGGTGATCATACGAAAGTGTACTTTAAGCATCCGGCCAGCGGTTCGCTACGGATACGTGAGTATCGTTAAGAGACATACGCCAGAACTCAAGGTTGGGTTGCATATCCAGAGACCATGCTCTAAACACAAATACATGTGAGAATAAAAAGTTTTATAATTTAACACCCGTGATTTTCGATGAGACCCGTGTAACGAACTTTCTGACAACCCATCCCAAGTTGGAAGCTTAGGTGAGCTAGGTAAAACAAAGTTACCCCAAGGACTTACTTGTTCGAATCTCAAAGACCACATTAGCGTTAGACTATTGGAAAAAGATTATGCGCATTCCCACATGTGCCACCCGTTTGATGCCGAAGCACCCCAGACACCCCGATATAAAGACCAAACATAATGACTAGAGCTACAACCTATAACATAAGAATTAAGGACCGGACATCCGGTGTGCAAACCATATGTTAAGTCAAATTACCACAAGCATATTTAATACATTTCGAGCTTTTCATGCACACAAGTTGCAAAATTTAAATGGAAAACCTCAAGCGGTGCCTACCAATACATCATCTAGTGAAGCTATTATTCATATTAGGTTCATCATTAAGGTACAATTCGCAAGCAACCTAGATTATTTGAAGTTCAGAACAAGCCTATGACCCCTTGGAACGATGAAATGCCACAAGCACTAGGAAAGGAAAGCTAAAGGTAAACAATCTCAAGTTTTATCCTAGATTAGCAAAATTCAAAGTCCTCATTTCTCGTCTTTGCACAAAACCTGTAGCCTCAAAAATTTAAAAACATAACCAAAATGCTAGTAAAGGAAAGAAACTTCAAAAAATTTTATTTTTCCAATTTACCATCCCCCTCCCCACACTTAAGTTGTACATTGTCCTCAATGGACGAATAACTAAGGCAAACAATGGGGAAAGGGAAAAATGCAAAATGTAGAAAGGAACAATGAAAAACCTCCGGGTGAAAGCAAGAATTCACCAATGCAAAGTCGAGCCAAAAACTAAGTGGGTGCTGAACTGACTGCCAGCATAAACCCGCTTGTTTGTTCCAAAAATTTCCAAGGCATTCTCTCACAATTCAACTTGCAAACTTGAAATAATCACCTGACAATCACCAAAAGCAAAATACCCAAAACGACTACATAGTTCATAATAAAGGAAATACGGAAAATACTACAAGTGTCTCATCGCCTTAACGGCGGAATTACAACCAAATCGAAACGAAATAAAGTTCAAAGTTTCAAAAGTTTCAGAAGTTAGAAGAGAAAAGAGAATAGATCAATATTCGTCCATGTCATGAGAGGAGGGAACACCGTCACCAGCATCAGGATCTGCCGGCTCACCAAATATGCCACGGTAAAAATCAAAGCCAGGCCCCGAATAGCGCTCACCAGTGGTATGTCTATATGTCCCAAATTGGGGCATATCCTGAGCGCCCCCTGTGGTCCCACTAGTACCTGCTGCGCTCGAACTCGGGCCTGCCCAATCGGGCTGCTGCTGCTGATCAGGATGTGGACAGAAAAATCCATAAGTGGTGCTGGCCGGCATGAAAATGGGGGGATGACTGAATGCCTGAGTGGGCGGTGGTGGAGGAGGAGACTCCGGTCGGATCCAATGGTTGATGTAGGGAGACCAATACTCGTTTTGGAAGCCCAGGCGGTTCACTTGGCTCCACATCGTCCTCTGCCCATCCATCATCATATCCTGAGTGTCCCTGAGCTCCCGCTGATTACCCAGGATCTCATCAAGCTTGGTTCCCCAACCTGCAAAATCATAAGCCAGGTAAGGGTTAGGCTGCTGCTCCATCTGGGGTGGCGGCTCCACCCTCTGTCTCTGAGCCGGTGGCTCCTGCTCATCCTCCGTTTCATCCCCCAAATCACTCGCGAAGTCATCAACCTTGCCTTCTTTAACTCTGTGGCATCAATGATAATGGTAGGCTCAATATCCGACACTCTCCTCCCCTCACTAGTGTTTGCCATGCCCAACCTCTCCATGATCGAGGTCACGAAATGACCACATAAATACCTACGCTCCCGGTGCTTCTGCATGTGACGAGCAAGGATATAAGGAGCACACCCATATCTGGTGGGAGTGAAGTCTTGGAACTGCCGGAGTAACCACAAATCATCGCTACATACTTTGTCATTTGCATTGCCCCGATGGATGAAAGAGTATGTAATCAGTTTATGCAAAAGCCTCAACTTCTTGGACCGAATGTCCGACACTTTGCTCACCCCCGAGCTAAACGAAGGCTTCCCTAAAATCCTATTCCAATATTCATGAAAACTAACCCCATCATCAAAATGGGAGATATCCAATATGCTATTCTCCAAAAACGAATGAACCAAACCATCATTAAACTCATTTTTCTCAAACATGCCACAAAGATAACCAAACTCGAGAATAGTGCAATGGCGCTGCTTGCCACCTAAGCTAAAGTGGATCACCCGATCCTCACTAATGTCCTCAATAGGTAGGAATCCCACTCTAAGAGATGAGTAGAATTCCTGGCACCATTCCAGTTTAGCCGGTTTGTTCAGCTCAAAAACCCTTTTCCACATATCAATGTTCGCTACCCAACCCGTTTCTTCATCAGTATATTCTGTCCTAAACCTGTTTGTAAAGTAGTCATCCAGGAGTGTATCGCGAATTATCTGCCAGTCCATTGTACGAGCGGGAATCAACTCATAGTCTTGGATTTCCGCTAACCTATTAAAAAACACTTGGCGTTCCGCCTTTGGGACATCCCTGAATTGCAGCCAAGGATGTGTGTGTGTGTTTTGAGTAACCTAAATGTTTTGCTAGCAGGAGCGGTTGGTGGAGTGTAGCTATCATCTACATAGTCAAATTGGTAGTTATTCGGCCACACCCATCCCTCGTATTTTTGTCCAACAGGTTGTTTCTGCAAAAACATTCAAAATGTGCTAAATAAGTTAGAGGAAACAAATGGAGGCACTCACGAAAGGCTAAGACAGACAAACGGCAAAAACGGGCAAACAGGGCAAAATCTCGCGACGCGAGGCCCCCCACTCGCGCCGCGATTCTGAATTTTTTTATTTTTTTTTTTTTTTGGATTTTCTGAATGGGTTTTATGTCTAATTAACAATGCTTTAACTAATTTGAATTAAAATAAATTAAGGATGACTAAATCTTAAAAACCCAAATTAAAAATTAAGAACCCTAATTAGGTTTTTCTAAGATTCTTCCAAAATTAATCACCTCTAAGGACAATAAACAACAATACTAACTTATCTAAGTAATTAACAAACATTAATTGAAAGAAAATTCAAGAAAATAAATAAATCCTAATTAAATTGAAATAAAATTGAAAAGAAAAGAGAAAGAGTTGAGAATCACATACCCCTCTTGACATGATGATGATGATGGAATGGAGAAGAAGATGAAAGCTTGAAGAGAGGAAGAAGAAGAACACAAAACTAGTGTGTGTGTGTGTGTGTGTGTGTGTGTGTGTATGTGTGTGTCGTGAGTGTGTGTGTGTTTTGAGTAACCTAAATGTTTTGCTAGCAGGAGCAGTTGGTGGAGTGTAGCTATCATCTACATAGTCAAATTGGTAGTTATTCGGCCACACCCATCCCTCGTATTTTTGTCCAACAGGTTGTTTCTGCAAAAACATTCAAAATGTGCTAAATAAGTTAGAGGAAACAAATGGAGGCACTCACGAAAGGCTAAGACAGACAAACGGAAAAAACGGGCAAACAGGGCTAAATCTCGCGACGCGAGGCCTCCCACTCGCGCCGCGATTCTGAATTTTTTTATTTTATTTTTTTTTGGATTTTCTGAATGGGTTTTATGTCTAATTAACAATGCTTTAACTAATTTGAATTAAAATAAATTAAGGATGACTAAATCTTAAAAACCCCCAAATTAAAAATTAAGAACCCTAATTAGGTTTTTCTAAGATTCTTCCAAAATTAATCACCTCTAAGGACAATAAACAACAATACTAACTTATCTAAGTAATTAACAAACATTAATTGAAAGAAAATTCAAGAAAATAAATAAATCCTAATTAAATTGAAATAAAATTGAAAAGAAAGAGAAAGAGTTGAGAATCACATACCCCTCTTGACATGATGATGATGATGGATTGGAGAGAAGATGAAAGCTTGAAGAGAGGAAGAAAAAGAACACAAAACTAGTGTGTGTGTGTGTGTGTGTGTGTGTGTGTGTGTGTGTGTGTGTGTGTTTGTGTGTGTTTTGAGAGAAAAGAAAAAGAAAGTGAGAGTGAGAGAAAGATAGATAGATCGTGCAGCTGTTTCTTTTAAGTGCCTTTTTATTTTATTTTTGATTTTAATATTAATAGAAAAAGAACACTTACTTGGACGCGCCCTATCGCGTCGCGATGTATCTGGGTCGCGGCGCGATCACGTTGAAACTGCTCATCGCGTCGCGAGATACCTGGGTCGCGCCGCGAAAAAATCCTCTGTCCAAAATGGCTCCAAATCCACCCAATCTCGCGCCGCGAGAGGGTCTGGTCGCGCCGCGATCTGCTGCTTTTTCTCAGATTTTTGGCTCTTTGACACACTTTTGCACATACCGGTTCACCTAAAATCATTTCTCACCTGTGAATCTCAACGAAAAACATAAAAATAGAACAAAACTACTGAAAACAACTAAAAATGATAAAAACACACGGGTTGCCTCCCGAGAAGCGCTTTATTTATTTACGAGTCATTAGCTTGACTCGATCAAACCTCGTTTTTCAAGCAAAAAGCTGGAGCTTCTCGACCAAGGCTCCCTCCCCAACTTCTTCTTCATGGTAGAGCTTTAACCGATGTCCATTTACAATGAACGAGCTCCCATCCTCTCTAAACAACTCAACATATCCCGAAGGATATACATGCTTGATGACAAACGGTCCATTCCACCTCGATGTGAGCTTTGGTTGGTGGATTTTGAACTTGGAGAGAAACAACAACACCTTATCTCCTACTTTGAAGTCTTTTCTCTTGAGCTTCTTGTCGTGCCAAACCTTTGTTCTTTCTTTGTACAACAACGAATTGTCGTAGGCACCATGTCTAAGCTCATCAAGTTCATGGAGTTGCAACATTCTCGTTTCACCGGCTTCAATCAAGTCCATGTTGCAATGTTTCAAGGCCCAATATGCCTTGTGCTCAATTTCCACCGGCAAATGGCAAGTCTTGCCATAGAGAAGTCGATATGGAGTAGTTCCAATGGGAGTCTTGAACGCGGTTCGGAACGCCCATAGGGCATCATCTAACTTCTTTGACCATGATTTAGGGTTCCCATCAACGGTTTTCTCCAATATTCTCTTCAAAGCACGGTTGGTGTTCTCAACTTGCCCACTAGTTTGTGGGTGATAGGAAGTTGAAAACGATGAGTGACCCCATATCTCTTCAAGACTTTTGCCAATTGATGATTGGCGAATGAGTTCCCCGGTCACTTATCAAAGCCCTTGGCATACCAAACGGCTAAACAAAGCCTTTAAGAAATCAATCACCACCTTGCCATCATTGGTCGGTAAGGCTTTTGCTTCAGCCCACTTTGAGACATAATCGACCGCAACCAAGATATAGAGACATTTGTTTGATGGTGGGAAGGGACCCATGAAGTCAATTCCCCACACATCAAAGACTTCACAAACTTGGATGGATTGTTGAGGCATCTCATCCCTTTTGGTTATGGTTCCTTGTCTTTGACACGCATCACATGTCTCAACTAGTGTTTGTGCTTCCTTAAAAATTGTGGGCCAATAGAACCCGCATCAAACACTTTCTTACCCGTTACCGATGGCCCATAATGCCCACCGGTGGGTCCATAGTGGCATTCATCCAAAACCTTTCTAGTCTCACTTCCCCAAATACACCTTCTAATCATCCCATCCGCACACACTTTGAACAAATACGGCTCTTCCCAAAAATAGTGCTTGATTTCGGAGAAAAATTTCTTCCTTTGTTGCGAAGACCACCCTTAGGCAAAATTCCTGCACACAAATAGTTAGCAATATCGGCGTACCACGGTGCTTCTTCATCCTCCACCTGCATCAAACACTCATCGGGAAAGGAATCATTAATCTCATGCTCCTTCAACTCCTCAAGGTGAGGGTTTTCGAGCCTACTCAAGTGGTCGGCGGCGACATTTTCAGCCCCACTTTTGTCTTTGATTTCAATATCAAACTCTTGCAAAAGCAAGACCCAACGAAGCAAGCGGGGTTTAGCATCTTGTTTAGAGAACAAGTACTTCAATGCCGAATGATCGGTGAAAACAATGGTCTTATTTAGCACCAAGTAAGGTCTAAACTTATCAAAGGCGTACACCACCGCCAACAACTCTTTTTCGGTCACGGTGTAGTTTTGTTGGGCGGGGTTTAGGGTTTTGCTAGCAAAGTAAATAGGACAAAAATGCTTCTCATCCCTTTGGCCAAGAACGGCCCCCAAAGCAAAATCACTAGCATCACACATGAGTTCAAAGGGTAAAGACCAATTTGGTGAAGTCATGATTGGAGCATTTGTCAACTTGTCTTTCAAAAGAGAAAAGGCATTTAGGCATTCATCATTAAACTCAAAAGGGACATCTTTCTCCAACAATCTAGTCATGGGTCTAGTGATTTTAGAAAAATCTTTGATAAATCTCCGGTAAAAACCGGCATGACCAAGAAAACTTCTTACCGACTTCACATTGGTGGGTGGAGGTAATTTAGTCATGACATCAATTTTCGCTTTGTCAACCTCAAGACCCGCCCTTGACACTTTGTGGCCCAACACAATACCTTCCTTGACCATAAAATGACATTTTTCCCAATTAAGCACCAAATGTGCTTTTTCACATCTTTCAAGCATTTTGTCCAAATTAGCCAAACAACTATCAAATGAATTACCAAACACCGAAAAATCATCCATGAAAACTTCCATGGAGGTTTCAATCATATCTTGGAAAATGGCCAACATGCATCTTTGAAAAGTGCCCGGTGCATTACATAAACCAAAAGGCATGCGCTATAAGCATATGTTCCAAAAGGGCAAGTAAAAGTTGTTTTCTCTTGATCATTAGGATCAATGGGTATTTGGAAGTACCCAGAAAAACCATCTAGAAAACAAAAGAATTCATTACCCGTCAATCTTTCAAGCATTTGATCCATGAAGGGTAAAGGGAAATGGTCCTTTTTGGTGGCCTCATTCAACTTACGGTAATCAATACAAACTCTCCAATCGGTGACCGTTCTAGTTGGGACCAATTCATTTTTCTCATTTGTTACAACGGTCATCCCACCCTTCTTTGGTACACAATGTACCGGGCTAACCCATGGACTATCCGATATTGGAAAGATAATACCCGCATCAAGTAACTTAACAATTTCTTTTTCACAACATCTTTCATGTTAGGATTAAGCCTTCTTTGCCTTTGAATCACCGGTTTTACATTTTCAATTAGATTGATTTTATGTTTGCAAAAATCGGGGCTTATTCCGGGTATATCGGATGTCTTCCATGCAAAGGCCTTTTTATGGGCCTTTAGAATGGACATGAGTTTAGCCTTCTCCTCACCCGAAAGTGATGAGGAGATAACAACGGGAAGAAGAGATGTACCTTCCAGAAATGCATACTCCAAGTGATCGGGTAATGGCTTGAGCTCTAAATCCGTAGGAGGATTATCAATGGAAGTGGGCAGCTTGTTACTTGGAATTCTTTCAATTTCCTCAAACCCTTCTTCCTCCAATTGGGTGTCATCCATGCTTAGTGCCATAATCTCTTCAATCTCTTCGACTCGGTCACTAGTGACATCTCCCTCTCCAATGCTAGCCAAGCTATCATCATTGTCTTCACCATCAATCCCTACAAGCTCCAACATCTCCAATTCAACCGCATTATCTATAACATCAATCTTAAAACAAGTGTCATCGGAAGAATAAGAATGTTGCAAGGCTTTTTCAATTTTAAACACAATCCGATCTTCCCCGACACCCAAGGAAATTTCCTTGTCCTTTACCCGAATGATAACATCCGCGGTATATAGGAATGGTCGGCCCAAAATGAGAGGCACCTTTGTGTCCTCTTCCATCTCCAAAATAACAAAATCGACCGGAAACACAAATTTGCCTACTTGCACTAGCAAGTTTTCGGCCACCCCCAATGGGTATTGAAAAGAATGATCCGCAAGGCGGATGCTCATTTTAGTGGGCTTTAATTTCCCCAAAGAAAGCTTTCTAAAAACTGAGTATGGCATCAAGTTGATGCTTGCCCCAAGGTCGGCCAATGCCTTATACGACAATTTACTACTAAAAGTACAAGTGATAAGAAAACTCCCTGGATCCGAAAGCTTAGGTGGAAGCTTGTTTCGGATGACCACCGAGCATTCTTCATTGAGGAAAGTTGCCTTTGCTTCATCAAGCTTCTTTTTGTCCGTCACAAGTTCTTTGATAAACTTGGCATAGTTAGGCATACCCGAAATGAGATCAACTAACGGCACATTGATGGTCACCGTTTTGATCATGTCAAAGAACTTGTTGTATTATTCTTGAATCTTTTCCTTCCTCAAGCGTTGAGGAAAAGGAATCTTGGGCTTGTACGGCTTCACTTCGGGTTCCTTGATTGGTGTGGCTTTAGGAACCGAAGTGGTCACCACCGGCGGTGACTCCATCTCTACCTCTTCATCAACATCTTCTTCAAACTGCCCAACTCGAGGGGAAACATTAGAAATACAAGAGTTATCAATAGGAGGAGTAATTACCTTCCCGGACCGTGTGGCTATGGCATTAACGGTTTCATTCCGGTGTTTGGGTGCTTTGTACTTGTCATCCCCATTTCTCCATGATCCTCCTTGGCCTTGATTCGGGTTTTGTTGGGTATTGCTCGGAAGAGTACCCGGTTGCCTTTCTTGGTTTCCCATTCTATCAATCCTCTTTTCCAAGTTGGAGATCAAAGCATGGTTGTTGCGGTTGCTAATGTCTATCTTGTCATGCAACCCTCCAATCTTGTCATTTAAAAGCTTGGAGTAATTCTCCATTGAAGCATTTCGCTTCTCTTGAGCCTCCTCCCTCTTGTCTTGTTTATCGAGAAACTTGGCCATCATGGCCATGAGAGGTGAGCCTTCATCTTGATTTTCTTCCTTCCTAGGAGGTGATGGTGGTTGTTGTTGTTGAGGTGCTCCATGATTATCGTCTTTTTGCCACCTACCTTGAAAATTACCACCACGATTGTTAGAATAAGAATTAAAAGAGTTAGAAGGGTTACCTTGATATCGGCCTTGGTAATTGCCACCACGTTGAAAGAGAGGTTGGTATTGGCCTTGGCGTTGATTTTGAACAAAATTCACATCTCTTGAGCTATCGAATCACACTCATCGGGATGATGTGGACCTCCACAATGAGTACATCCCCCGGCCATAATCTTCACATCCTGCTCAAGTCCACCAAAGTTGTTTTCCACCATTGAGAACCTTTCGTCCATTCGGTTTGAAAGTGCCCGAATTTCAGAAATTACCTCGGATATTTCACCCTCATCAACTCTAGCTACTACCTTACGCGACCTCCTATCTCTATTTGAAGTCCTAGAAACTTGAGCCTTCGCCATATCCTCAAACATCTTCCAAAGCTCACTTGAGGTCTTGTAACTAATGCTACCTCCGCACATCATCACCATCTTCTCATAACTCTCCCTATTCAACCCATCCATGAATATCCCCACAATCTTGGTGTCACTCACCCCATGCCCGGGACATTCCCATAATAGATCTTTCATTCTTAACCAAGCTTCAACAATAGACTCATCCTCATCTTGCCTAAAAGATCGAATTACAAGTATAAGCTCTCTTTCCCGATTAGCCAGAAAGAATCTCTCAATCAAAGCTTCCCTAACCGCACCCCAAGTAGTCAAGCTATCCGGTGCCAAACCCTTCAACCATTTGTGAGCCTCTCCCATGAGAGACATGGGAAAAAGCTTCATCTTGACGTTGTTGGCCTGATTTTCCCCATAATTGAATAGATTACAAATCATCTCGAACTTGTCAAGATGCTCATGAGGATCTCTTTTGTGCCTTCCGTCAAAGCACAAATCTTTAACCATTTGCAAGTGATTGCCTTTCACCGTGAAAGTGTCAATTTCGGGTGCACGAATGGCCGATTGGCGAGATGTTGGTATAGTTCGAGGAAGGTCCTCGATCTTCATGTTGAAGAGATCGGGAGGGTTTTGTTGACCGGCCATGTTGACGGTTGTTTTCGGTGATTCGGGTGGAGTAGGTGTTTTATCGGAAAGTGGTTCTTCTTTTTCGGAATGGTAACCCCACTCGTTACTTCCCGACTCGTAATAAGTCTCGTGAAGTATGTGGTCGAATTTGGGTCTAGGAGTGGTGTCTATGAAAAATGGGTCGGAAGTTGATGGTTGTGATGTTTGTGTTTTGGTGCGCTTTTTGAGTTTTTCGGGATTGGATGTGGCCTTCACTAATGGTCTCCCAGAAGTTCGAGTGTTCATCCACTACCTGGAAATATTTTGCGAACACAACACAACAAACAAACCTTAATAGCACCTGGGGTACAATTAAAGCAAACTAAAATAAAATAAAGCAAGTAACTTCTCCGTGCAAAGCACGAAAAAGGATCGATTCACAGAATCTCAACCAAAAGTACGGCAGCGGCGCAAAAACTTGATGTGTGAAATCTAGTTTAAAATTTATAACAAGATCTACCGCTAACTGACTACAACACACTTACGGGCAGTGTACCCGTTCGTATGTAATATAGCTAACTGGCAAGACCAGGATCGAACACAAGGACTGATTGTTGTACTAAAGGTTGTAAAAATGTGAAACAAGTAAAAGGTTTGGTGTGACCGAATTGTCACTTTGCGTTTTGAAAACTATGTAATCAACAAGTAAAATAAAGTACTCAACCGGTATTAATCGAGAGCACGCGAAAAGAGTTTGAGTTGTAAACAAATAATTAAAAAAGCCATCTATGTCGAATCCGCTACACAAAAAGTCTAGGTTGCATATAGGTTAAGCTCAAAATTCATATGTGTTGGTGATAATAATCGTGATAAGACAAAAACATAACCGGGTGCACTCCGTTTGTAAAATCGACTCGATCACCTATTCAATCCAATTTCTTGCAACAAGTGGTACCACCAACCCTATTACAATTCCTTGAACTAACTAGTTTGTTTGATTATTTAAATAACAATTTTTATCTTTGTGAAAGAAACGTGGTACCACCAACCGTTAAATCCACTTAACAAAGTAATTTCTATTAAATTTGTATCTTTACTATCATACCATGACCTAGCAAGAGTTATTCATAGACAAACAACTAAAATAATACTTGCATTCAACTAGTCCCACTATCGAAGAACACAAATATCACCAAGAACACAAGTTAAGTAGAAGAAATCACTTCATTAAGATCTTGACAAAATGTTAAGTAAAACCAACTTGAATTCAAAATATTATGCAACCATAACTAATTGTTTCACTTCATCTTCATAGATGTATAAAGATTTAGCTACTCATAATGAAAAGAGCTAAAGATTCAAATAAAAAGGAGAACATAGTGTACCAAATATGAAGTAATAATCCAAATCGAGGTTACAACCGAGCTACAATCACTAATCAAGAGCCAAAATTAATCTTCAAGTCTTCAAAATAGTTTGGATGATGAACCCTTGAAAAACCCTTAAAATCGGCTAGAGAGAAAGTGTGGAGGCTGGAGTGTCCAAGATTAGGTTTAGGGTTGAATGGGTTTGGTATTTATACCCCAGGAGAGAGAAAATCGACTTGTCAGACAGATTTCGCGCCGCGAGCCCCATTGGTCGCGCCGCGATGGGTGCAAAAACTGGAGCATTTCAATACAGTTTTTGTCGCGTCGCGAGATTCCAAGGTTGCGCCGCGAGGCAGATTTTGTGAAGGATCGCGCCGCGAGAGATCTTGGTCGCGCCGCGATGTAACCCAGAATTTCCATTTCAGCTTTATTCTTCATCCGTTAGTGCATATGGACCATTTCTGAGCTATTTTCTACCATTTATGAGCGATGTACCTGCTGTAGACCTGAAACCACTAGCAAATACCATAACGCACCACAAAACATGCATAAACGGCTATCAATCGTGTATAAAACGTCCAAATAAGATGTGGGAAATATGTATATATTGAGACACATCATATGCCGATATTGCTAACTATCTTTGTGCAGATGTGATTCCTAAGGACATGTCATCTCAACAAAAGAAGAAATTCTTTTCTGAGATTAAACATTATTTTTGGGAAGATCCTTTTTTGTTTAGAATTTGTGCAGATGGGATGATAAGAAGATGTGTGTCCGGTGCTGAAACCCAGGATTCTTGATGAGTGTCACTATGGGCCAACCGGTGGTCATTATGGACCGTCTGTTACCGGAAAGAAAGTATTCGATGCTGGATTTTATTGGCCAACCATTTTCAAGGAGGCGCAAACCTTGGTGGAGGTTTGTGATGTGTGTCAAAGACAAGGTAATATCTCTAAACGTGATGAAATGCCTCAGAACTTCATTCAGGTATGTGAAGTTTTTGATGTTTGGGGCATAGATTTCATGGGACCTTTTCTCCCATCGAATAAGAATTTGTATATCCTTGTTGCTGTTGATTATGTTTCTAAGTGGGCCGAGGCTAAGGCCTTGCCAACGAATGATGCACGTGTTGTCATTCACTTTTTGAAACAGCATTTCTGTAGGTTTGGTGTGCCCAAGGCCTTAATAAGTACCGCGGAAGCCATTTCGCGAATCACCAACTCGCTAAGGTGCTTAAGAGGTACGGTGTTAATCACCGTTTTTCAACCTCATACCACCCGCAAACGAGTGGCCAAGTTGAAAATACTAATAGGGCATTAAAGAGAATTCTTGAGAAAACCGTAGAAGATAACGCAAAGTCTTGGTCTACCAAGCTTGATGATGCTCTATGGGCATTTAGGACCGCCTACAAGACACCGATTGGGACTACCCCATTTCGGTTGCTTTATGGCAAGACTTGTCACCTTCCTATGGAAATTGAGCATAGAGCCTATTGGGCGCTCAAGAATTGTAACATGGACTTAGTGGAAGCCGGTGAGTTGAGATCTTTGCAGCTAAATGAGCTAGATGAACTTAGGTTGCATGCTTATGATAACTCTAAACTTTACAAGGAACGAACTAAAGTGTGGCATGACCGTAGGCTTAGAAAAAAGGATTTTAAAGCCGGAGACAAAGTTTTGTTGTTCCTTTCCAAGTATAGGTTTAAGCAACCCAAGTTGACATCTAGGTGGACCGGCCCTTTTGTGATCAAACATGTTTATCCGTCTGGTTATGTTGAATTGTTTAAATCGGATGGAGCTACTTTTATTGTTAATGGTCACAGGTTGAAGCTTTATCATGAAGAAGAGGAAAATGTGGGAGTCGTCTTTGACGAGCTTCCATTTTTCGAAATGAATCAATAAAGAATGGCTTGGAGTCGAGCTAACGACTCATAATAACCTTAGCGCTTCGCGGGAGGCAACCCGTGTTTTTGTATTTCTTAACTCCTATGAATTTTGTTTATTTTTATGTTTTTAAGGTGTTTGTATCGAGATTTACAGGTCTGGGGGCTTTCCACGCGCACCGGTAAGTTGATTGTGGAAAATCAAAAGGTAAGTGTGGGGGAACCCACTGCGCCGCAACCATCAGACTGCGACGCAGTCATTTTAGACCAATGCGACGCAGCCATCAGAATGCGAAGCAGCTTAAATCTCTGAAATAAGGATTGCGCCGCAGTTAAGTTAGTGCGACGCAGTCATGTGTTGTTTTTCAGAAAATTCGAAAATAATAATAATCAATACTGCGACGCAGTGTGTTGGACTGCAGTGCAGTTCCTTTCAAATCGGGTCAATGAGTTTGGGGGCTAGGGTTAATTCTCACTTTTAACAAAACTTCCAAATATACTTTTCTCTCAAAATTTCCGACCCACTTTCCTCTTATTCATCTTTTCTTCTATTTTGTGCTCATTCTTCTTCAACTTAACCACCATGACTCGAATAGGAAAGGTATGTTCTTCTTGTTCCCTCTCTCTATTATTCTCCATTGCTATTGTTGATTCTACCATGCTTTAATTTCGAATTAATAAATTTTTCTATGCTTATTTTATGTTGGGAAATTCGAATTGATGGTTAGATATTGTTAATGGGGGAAGAGGATTGTTGATTAATTGCTAGATTGATGATTTTCTTCCACAAACATCATGATTAGTAGGGTTAATTAGTAATTTATGAGTTTTGATTAACTTTTGTTAAACGCTAAGTAATGGGAGTTGGATTTTTCGTGTTATTGCTGTTTAAACCCTGAATCGCCCAGTTTCCATATGACTGCGCCGCAGTCACCACACTGCGACGCAGTCGTAAAACAGAGATATACACTGCGACGCAGTGTGGGGGAACTGCGCCGCAGTGCCTCCATTTCCTGGCATGTCCCCTGTTTTGCTTAAATATGGTTTTAATTATGTTGGGGTTGTTTTATTTTGATGTTCTTCGTGTATGTGCAGAAACCTGCTACAGGTGGACGTGGTTCCAGGGATGCCAACATATCCACAACTTCGTCTGCACCTAGCGAGGGACCCTCTAACGTCCTTCCCGCTCAAGAAGAAGGTCTTGATGTGGGGTTTTCGGACCATGCCTGGCTCAAATGGCCCCGTGCTTCCCTAGAAAAGAAGGCGGAGTACAATACCAGGTTAGCTAAGATAATTCATAAGGAAATTGAGGAGCCAAGGTATCTAGTGGGTAATATGCTTGACATGCTTGGTATTCGGGAGGATATTAGTAGTTTAATGCGCCTTATGGGTAGGGCGAATGATGCTTATGGTAACCCAATTGATACCGAGTTTAGCATGTGGATAGACATTTTTAGGAATAGGGAACCTGTTTGCAAAGAATGGTGTCTTGAGGTATATTCCACCATTGATGTTAAGAAAATTGATAGTGCTAAAAGTATTTTTGATGAGAACGTGATCTCCTTTCGATGTGGGGGTAAGATGAGATCTTTGTCTATTGCTGAGTTCGGTGTGGCTACAGGGATGTATAGTAGGGACTTGATAGAAAACAACCAGGCTTTTAAAAATTTGTTGCAATTTGCTTCTAGGACTGATATGGGGTTTGCCGAGGGTGATCAGCGGTCCTATTATACTCAGATTTCTGGGGGCCAAGTGTGGGATTCTTCAAAAGGGGCGAATACCATTCAGTCGCCCATTTTGCGTTTGTTTCATAAGATGATTGTTTATTTCATTGTCCAGCGTTCAAATCAGCGGGACAAGATTTATTTGGAAGACTTGTGGCTTTTGAGGTTGTTTCAGGAGGGCGGCCCTTACAAGACGGCTTGTGCTCCTTATGTTGTAGCCAAGCATATGGGTACCCGTGGGATGCGGGATCGGAAATTGGTTTGTGGCCATTTTATTACGAGAATGGTCAAGTTTTTTGGATGTGATGGTGAGAGGGCTAACACAATGTTTAACTTGAACTGGAAGCCCATGAAGGAATTTACATACAATGATTTGAAAAGGTTTGGATTGCTTAAGCCCCAAAAGCACAAGGATCTTTATGAGTTGATTGACTTTGGAGATGTCGCCTCTGAAGGCGAGGAGGGGGATGAAGGTAATGATGATGATGCAGAGATGGCCGAGGCACCCGAGCAGCCTCCTGTATGACGTACTAAGCGACGTGCCACTACTTCTTCTACTGCTGGTGCCTCCTCATCCGCTGTGCCTCCCCCTCAGGTACTTGGACTTTTCTTCGTTGGAAGCCACTGTGAATAACATGTGGAATTCCAGCAGCAGTTCCAGACCAGGATGGATAGTGATTTTAGATGGGTGGGCTCAGGGATGAGCCGTGTTATGTTTGATCAGCAGCGCTATCAGCCGATGTGGGAGGCTCAGTATAGGGGTGAGGAGTTCCATCCACCTCAGCAGATTCCAGATTACCGCCCTCCCAGTATTTTTATTCCAGAGCACAGGACTGGTGGTGGTTTCTATTACCCACCTGAGCGGCAGTTTGAGCAGCCTCCTTCCCACGATCTCGGGGTACGGGGTCCAGATCATCCTGTCTCTTTTGGTTCTTTTGCAGGTATACAGGCTGGTGATGCAGGAGTTGGAGGATCGGGATCAGCAGAGCCTACATTCGCTGAGCGCGCGGCTGCATCGTTATTTGGTGGTGCTATACCTGGTTACCCGCCTCCTCCCAGTTGATTGATTGAGATGATTGGATGATGAGTTATGCCGTCTATTGGGTTCTTGATGGCTTGTATCATGTACTTGTTTGAACAATTTCAATTTCCGTACTTTTCTTTATTTTTAATTTGTTTGGTTTGTATTCACCCCACGGGGTGATGAGACATCGTATTTTATTTTCTTTTCATTTTGTTTGAATAAGTAGGGAGAATGGTATGCATGCTTTATTATATCATTTTGCTCGTTAATCGTGTGTTCATGTTGAATAGCAAGTTTGTCATATGCATATGCTGGCAGTAAGTTCAGCGCCATATTCTTGTTGGCATCATTCAAGCATGGAACACCGTCATACCCGACAAGTTTTTCTTATTCTTGATTTTGTTTTTGTTTACTTTTCCCTATTTTCCCATAGTTTGCCTTAGTTCATTGGACATTGAGGGCATTGTCCAACTCAAGTGTGGGGGGTGGTAAATAGGAAAAAGTCGGGTATTTTAGAGGATTTTTAAACTTTTGCATGCTTGTCCTTGTAGTTAATTGCTTTTGTCACCTAATTATAGATATTAATGAGCAATTTGACTACACCCTTGGTACAAAATTTAATTGGCGGAATGTGTTTTGATTGATTAATTAGGCAATCCCTTCTGGATTAATAATGACTAGCACGCTTATAGCACCAAAACACCAAATTTGTGAGATTATTGATTCATTTCTAGATATGCTAGGTGTTTACGGGTTTGGATTTATTGGCCTTGTAAATTTGTCCCTCTCGTAGGCTTTTTCTTCCTTCCCCCCCCCCCCCCCCCCCCCATTCGTAGGCTTTTGAATTTATTCAAGAGTAAGGGTTCTACTTAGAACTCTGAACTATGATGTGCAAGTTTGAGGTTAGTTTTTCCATTTCCGGGTTACTTTCATTTGCTATGAGTGTGCCGGTGATTGCGTTGATTCTAGAACTTGTCCTGGTTTTCGAATTACTAGATGAGGAAGAGGCAAATTTAGGTTAAACCTTTGTTCTTTGTATGTTCACCCCTTGTTTCGTAAAATATTGTTATGTGCATGTTTTGTTAATGTGCTTAGTAGCTAACTACACTGGTTAGTGAACCACCTGTTAAAACTTTTATGTTGCACTCACTTTTAGTGCAAGAAACAATAGAAAACATGTTGTCATAGCCTGTTCTTTGTTATTAAATCCACCTTAAATATATACCTTTCCTAGCCATACCGATAGTCGAAGTCCTGGTGGGTCATTGGTTGCCTATGCTAGTGGATGGTTTGGGGTTGTCCTTTATGTCGGGTTGGGATATTCTCGGTTACTGAGAATAGATTGATTTCGTCATGTTTGTTTGGATAAAGTCTGGATCGTTCATTTCAGCATATGAGTATATGATTTGTCACTGTTTCAAATGTTATTTAAGAGAATACCAATTAGTCAGAGTAAAAGTAGCTCACAAAAAAAAAAGAATAAAAGATTGAAAAACAGAAAAAAAAAATTGAAAAAAAAATGAAAAAGCTTGGGCTGTCAGTTGGTATTTCTCACTTTTGGTCAAATCATTTTTGTAAGTTGGTTCATCAATTACACCAACAAAAGGATTATAATGGAATATTCTTCAGTTATCATATTTTGGTTGGCAAGTTCGTTTAAGCCAACATGGTTAGTCTTGGTTGATTGAGTTGTTTGATGTCATACACCACAATGGTGTCGGTTTTTAATCGTTCTATTGGGGTATTGTCGGGACAACTTCTAGGGTTTTGGACCGTTGGCAACTAATGACATGGGATTTAAAGGATTAGACTATTTTGTGAAAACTTTGTTAAATGTTGTGTTATTTTCTTTTTAACACCATTTGTTATTCTAAATTTTCATTCCCTTTTAAATACCTTGTTTAGCTCTAGATGTCATTGAAACCCTTGAAAGACCTCTTCTGATAGACGTTGTGGTGCTTGACGCCATGACGGTGCAAGGAGATGATTTTGGTACAAGCCTATGGTAAAAGATTATGCATCACGACTAGGCCTTGAGTGATTATTCAAATATTTAACCCCAAAAGTAAGTTAGTTGGAGTAGGATAGATGAGATATCATTATTCGATTCTTTTGTGCTTAGTCGTGTTATTAAGGCTTGTGTATCAGTCAAGTATTGTCAAACATTCCAGTTTTCATTTAAGATTAAAACTGCCTAACCATTATTTTCATTTTCATTTATGGTTGAGCTTCTTTTTGATTACTGAAATGTATTTTCCATGAATGTACCAAGGTAGTTTAAAGTTTTGAAGTTTGGATATGTTTGAGGACAAGCAAAGCTTAAGTGTGGGGGGATTTGATATGTCGTATTTTATACCCATGTCCCACGGATTAATTAGTTGATTTTAAATGGTTTTCAGTCGTTTTCGTATACATTTGGTGCGTTTATGGTATTTGTTAGTGTTTCAGGATATTAACAGGTATTTGAGCATAAATCTGGAGAAAACGATGTTTCTGAGGTGAAATGAGTGCTTACGGATGATTTACGAGGCACGAAACTGAAGTTAGAAGCTGGTCAAAGCAAGTCAACCAGGAACTGCGACGCAGTGGTGGACTGCGCCGCAGTGAAAATACAGAGAAACACACTGCGCCGCAGTGGAACCAAACTGTGACGCAGTGGGACCATGTACAAGCCAGCATGTCGGTCAATGATTGTCAAAGTCAACGAAGGTCAAAGAACACTGCGATGCATTGAGGAAACTGCGACGCAGTGTGAGTCAGATTTTTGGCATCTTTTTGAGAAACTATAAATAGCTTGCAAAACATTCAAAAACCCTAACTTTACTTTCCAGCCGATTTTGAAGACCTTTTTGGAGATCTTTTCACCTATTGAATCATCTTTAAGGATTTCAAACACGATTGGATCAATTTCGTTTGTCGCTTTCGATTATTATCATTCGGTAACAATGAATTCTTCATATTTTATTTGTTATTCTTATTTTAATATGAGTGGCTAATCGTTTCATCATCCATCTTGATGGAGTGAGACAATATGTAAAGATTGCACAATTTTTAATTCAATGTTGATTTCATTTAACGTTATATCGTGATCTTAGCGTATTTCTTCTTTTTAATTTATCTTGAATTGATTGGTGATTTATGTGTGTCTTTAATGGTAATTACTGATTACATATATTTCATTTTGATTGTTTGGGTACAAATGATTGGATCTATGACGGGTACGGTAGATAATCGTTCATGATAATAGGAAGAAATGTGTTAACGGTTGGGTACAATCGATAGGTATAATTGTTATTTTAATAACCAAACAATTGTTTGATTAGGGAAGTTATAAAAGATGTCTTGGGGTACCGGTCTTTGTAATGAAACTAGTTTAAGCAAGAGAGTCAAATGATGTCATTAACTTGACGGGTACGGGGTTGGTGCTTTGTTTGAGTCTCGGTTATTTAATCAACTAATTTGGGTTTGAACTTCATTTATGTGCAATCTGAGCGAATTGTTGAGCGAAATCAAGATGGATGCCTTAAATTATTTTCATACAAATTATTTTTACTTTCGTCTTCAGACGAACCCTGCCCCGGTCATACCGGATTTAATTATTTACTTTTACTTTTTGCAAAGTGACAATTCGGACAAAACCCCCTTTTACTTGAATTACTTTATTTGAACAATTACTTACTTAGTCCTCGAGATCGACCTCGGATTTACCAGTTTACTATACTGCATACGATCAGGTTCACTGCCTGTGAGTGTGTTGTAGTCAGTCTTTTGGTAGTTCGTGTTTATAAATTTTATTACTCAATTTCACACATCAGCGTCAAAAGTTAGAAAGTTTATGAAAGAAATTGGGGTTCAAAAGGAACCTGCTTGCAGTTGGGTGGAGATCGAAAATTCTGTACACATGTTTGTGGCTAATGATGTATCTCACCCATTAAAAGATGAGATACATAAAATGTGGGAAAAGATTGGTGAAAAAATTAAGGAAATTGGGTATGTTCCGGACACCAGTCATGTTGTTTTGTTTGTTGATGAACAAGAAAGAGAAGCAAAGTTGCGATATCACAGTGAAAAACTTGCTTTGGTGTTTGCACTCTTAAAGACGCCACCGGGGTACCATTAGGATTAAGAAGAACATCAGAGTGTGTGGTGATTGTCATTCTGCTTTCAAGTTTGTTTCACGGGTGGTTGACAGAGAGATTATTTTAAGAGACACAAATCATTTTCATCATTTTCATCAAGGATCTTGTTCTTGTGGTGATTATTGGTAGATTTTAGATTGGACGTGTAAACTTGTATTCATGTGATTGGTTTATTTCCTTAAATTATTCATGCTGATTGATAAACGCCTAATTCGTATAACCTTAAGATGTGAAAGTGACATGTTTTGTGAAGGTTAATAGACGATTAGGGGCACCTTTATGTTTGTTAAGTGTTTCATGTCATAAGTTGCGATTTGTAGCTAAAAAGATCAAGAACGAGTCAAAGGAAGTCAAATCTGGAAAAAATGCTTTTCTGAGCCACCATAAGCTACGCCAGTCTTGGAGTACCTTACGCCAGTTCAGATAGTGCATCCGAATTTTATGGTTTTAATTCAAGTTTCAGTTTATATCACATTCATGGACGACTTTGGGAAGTTACCACTCATATTTTCACACACAAGAAGCAGTTCCTAACCTTCCCAACACCCCAATTTCATCATCAAATCATAAATTCATGGAGATGACAATCCAAATTGAAGATTCAATGATGAAGACAATAGGCTAAATTCTCTTTTGATCATTCTAATGTGAACAATTATGTAAGACAATTGTATTCAACCTTTCTTATGTTCAAGTTGAATTAGATGTTTAATTCCTCATTAGTCTTTTACATCTAATGTGTTTAAGATGTCAAAGATGATTAAATGTGTTTAATATGTTGAGAAGTATTCCCGTTAGGTTGTTTAAGCCTTAGATGTAAAGATGTGAAGTGGAGGGACTTAATTGTGAACCTTTGAAGGTTTTAGGGGTCAATTAGGCTAACCTAATTGACATTAATCAGATCCTAAACCTTCTTGTGCCTCCCCAAAACCGTCCCCTCCTTCTCCATTCGATTTCCATTGCAAACCTTCTTCAAACGTGTTGATTCGGGTGTCATTGATCAAGCCTTTTGCATCCTTATTGTAATCTCCAGGTGTTAAAGGTATAATAACATTGATTTTATGTCTTTTCAATAATATAATTCATTCCATAACTGATCTAGAACATTTGTTATTGTGATGCAAATCAAGTAGGGGTTAATCAATGATTTCATTGCATCATTATGGTCTTAAAATGATGAATTTTGAGGTACAAAAGTCGTTCATAAGGTTTGGGGTCGTTTGGGGGGTGTTTGGTTAAGTTTTGGAGGTTAAACAATGAGGTTTGTGCAGAATCGGGGCTAGTTGCGGCGCAACTACTTAGTTGAGGCGCAACAAAAATGCAGTGACTTAAGTTGCGACGCAATTATCCCGTTGCGACGCAATAGTGACAGAATTTTCAAAAGGCCATAACTTTTGAACCGTAACTCCGTTTTTGACAAATAAGCTATCCACGGAATCGTGAGAGAGTCTAATTTCTAATGGTAATGCTTTTAAAATATGATTATGATGTCAAGTTTCCAGAAAGGTTAATTTAGTGAGTGAATGCGAGTTCCGTCGAGTTATGTAAGCTCTAAAGTATTAATCGAATGTCCGATGCATCAAGCCTTGTCATGGGTCATGTTTATAGATATTTAGGCTTGATTAATGAATATAAGTAAGTAGGTACTTGTTTAGCTCATTATGGTCGTTCAATGCTTATAGGTAGTCGGGAATACTTGCAAAGCTTGGTAACTTACGTTATCATTTGTTGTACGCTTCTACGAGGTAAGATACACTACTTTGACACGCTGAGGGTTCAACAAAAACATGGTTTTCATATAATAACTTCCCAAATGATATCTTGATTGCTTATGGGTATTCGGGGTTACACGGGAGTGATATGGGCTATGTAAATGACTATTGAGGCCTGAAATGCAGTCCCTATGATATGAAATGTAATGATATGCTATGTAATGTCTTGAGATGAATTGAAATGTGATGATATGTTGATGATATGTGAAATGTGCATGATTGCATGGCTTGTTCATCTAGTTCACTAGACTTATTAAGTTGCCATGACACGTGCACGTTTAAGGGCCCAAACGTTAAGATGTATATGTGATAATGTTTAGGTAATATGAACACCTAAACTATATGAGATGTGAAATCGAGCTTGTAATTTTAGATGAAAGTGTTAAGCTTAACCCGTACTTGCCCTTGCCCGGCGGGTGCGTAGATGTGGTTGCTTGGGTGGCTCCTTGCAACATGGTCAAAGATGTGAAGAGTAATACGGGAGGTCTGACCCGCCCCACTTGTCTTGAACATACGGATTACTCCGGGATTGGCTTGCCATTCCTTAACGACATTGATGTACAGCCGTAAGGTTTGTCCATCTAGTCGGGTGTGACTTATGTCACCCTTACAAAGATGTATATGTTATATGAGATGCGTGACTTATGTCACAAATACAAAGATGTTAGATGTTATATGTGAAGATGCAAAAGATGACTAGGCACATTTAGGATGACCCATCCTATATGAAGATGTTTGATGTGATGATTTGTTATGTGAGATGTAATGTATGATGTGATTTGTGCCTTAACGATTCAAATGACTTTTCCATAATGTTTAAATGGACAAATGTTTTATTAATGATGTGTTATCTTACTTAGCTAATTCGTTAGCTAACACTTGTTCTTTTTAAACGTGTTGTACCCTCATGTCCAACATTAGAGAGCAGGTAGATGTGAGAAGTGCGAGGCATGGGTAGATTGCAATGAGGATGGCTATAGTTACCCATAGTGGCTGCTCGCTTTAGATAATTGCTTTATGATTAGACATTTATGATTTGCGTTTACTATGTTGTCGGTTGTTTAATGTTGGGCAACTGATGGGTTTCCATTTGAACTTGTTTTGATGATATAGCTAGTAACACCAGTTAATAAATGAACCAAACAATTTTGTTGGTTTGGTCTTTTAAAGTTTACTTCCGCTTTCTTTGACGCCGTTAGGCGAAAAAATTTGGAAATCCATATTTTTAAACGACGGGTGTTACAAGTTGGTATCAGAGAAATGGTTTAAGTGAACCAAGGACTATAGGTTTGCCATAGGAATTGGACTTAAACCGATAGAGATCAAGTTAGGCTTAAGTAGGTATGCTTAGCCTTTGAGATGAAATGCCTTAGGACGGGTTTGGGATGAGTGAGAGTGTAGGATTAAGGCTATGTGATGATTGTTTATTGATATGTTAATATGTTTTTAGCCTTTATTCTTCCGTTTCTCGCTTCTCCGTCGCTAATTATTCTATTGCTACGATAGACGGTCCCCGAGGTGATGTACTATTTCCCTAACTGAATTTGATAAATGTGCGCTGTAATTTATGTGGGAGGTGGTTGAAATGAAAGGAAATTTGTTGGATTAGGTGAAATGGTGTCCCGTCAATGGTGTCCAACCCACGAGGTTAGTGACAAGGACCGCAACGAAAATGAGATGTTGTATGAATGATAAGGATTGTGTGAATGGAATTGGTGAAAGAGTGTGATACACAAATGTGGTAATTAACATGCATGTGAAGTGATGCAATTACAATTATGGTCCGGAACATAATTGCAAGCGTATCACGACGTGAGCGTGTTTGTATGGCCATGCTTGTGTTGACCGGAGTAGAAGGTAACAAAGTTGGTAATATTTCTATGAAGTGTTGTACACGGGCTTAAAGGACATGGACTTGAAGTTTGACGAGTAGAGTTGATGTTGGATACTTGAAGGGTTATAAGTAGGTGAGACATAGAAGGGTTACCGGGCACACGTATGGAAGGATATAGTTACAATTCCGGTCGCGAACGTAATTGTAAATGTATCACGACATGTGTGTGTTTGTGAGACTGTGTATGTGTTGATCCGAATGAAGTGAAGATGGGAATGATGGAATCACTGAATGGTATCATATTTAACCACGCGAAGAGTAGACACGTATAAATGGAATAAAGAATGATGAAGCAGAAGCAAGTAAAGAAGTTAGCACTAAGGTTGATTGAACCCTTAACCATGAAGCTCTTCCATTCTATGAACACCATGTTATGATGTGAGGCTACATTCGAGCTGCGAAGTGTTAAAGTTGTGCTTGGGATTAAGGTTTGGGGTTTGAAAGGAATTTGTTTATAGGATTAAAACATGGGGGTACTTGGTTGAACCGGACGATATGCGGCGCACCAAAAAGGGGGTGCGGCGCACATCTGCCCAGTTTTGGAATTGGGTCTTCTGAAGGAAGCCCGATATGCGGCGCATGGATCTTCCATGCGGCGCATATTTGGTGTTGCACAAACGCTTGATGTTTTCTGTAACAAAAATAGGTGAAATATGCGGAGCATATTTCTCTCATGTGATGCATATGTGCCCAGTTTTGAAATATGTGAAACATGCACCATCCATGCGGCACATATTTTGGTCTATTTTGGATTTACGACTCGTTTAGTTTTGATTTCGCTACGGGACGATATGTGACGATTGGGACGAGTATCTAGTCCTATTTATATGTACATTTATAAATTACTACTAGAGGATTTTCCGTACATATGAAAACATTAAATCCAGAGATATAATTTTGGTTAATTTAAACCGAGACATGCATATGTCGTAGAGTTTTAAAATAATACTCTGTACTACAGTATTTGTTCGATCATATCATATGGCATCAAATTTCGTCAAACACTTTTCATCATATCAAAATTTAGGTAATCATAAAAAGTTATGAAACAAGTTCGTTAAAATCTTTAGAACTTATACGATATTGAATTTTTTTTTTCTAACTTTTCTTGTATTAACTTAGATATAGCTAAAGCCGAAATGAATCAATAGATAGTTGATGATTAAAACAAAAATGGCACTAAGTCACTGACTTTATTTTGGAAGAATAGGTGTGAACAGCAGAACAGAATAGTAGTAATGTTTAGAAAAATAAGTGAAACAAAGAAAAAACGAAAGAATTTAATTGAAAGGAAAAACGAAAGAATATAGTAGCATTATTATGAGAATTGTCTTCAGAGTGTGACTTTGTGTTTTGACACGTTGCTACATATTTGCCTATTCATTAATATATGATGATTACATAGATGTCGGGAACTCGGGATAAGCACGTTTAAGTAATGGGTCACAACGGCTGATCCTTAGGTACGGGTGACAACGGGTTGGGTTGACCCAAAAGAACTGAAATCTATATTATTTCAATAACCACCAACTTTTGAAAGTATAAATTATGGGATTATATATAAAAAATACAACATATACATTTGGTGAATTTCGAACCGTTTGACCCGTTGCCATCTAAGATAGTCTTTTGGAATTTGGATACCACCTTGACCTTCCGGTGCAAAAATATAACCCAAAATCTTGAATCTAACATTCTAACCGATTCCTAAGCAGAGCAAATTTTGGCGCGTATTTTATTATGCAGCCTTCTTTACACAAAAGCTATATCTATAACCAACCCCCAACATATATATATATATATATATACAGTTTTAGTTAAAATAAAACAAATAAAACAATAGGTTTCTCTTCACTGAAAATCACCGTGCATCATGAAAATTATCGTGCATCAATTGCTTCGTGAATCTTCGTGCATCAATTTAACCATGATCTAAGGGTCAAGATCTTGTCCTATTTGTTTTACTTTAATACTTGTTTTACCTAAATACTTATTTTACAATACCCAAATATATACACACATGAATAAATCAAGCATCCCTATCTCCAAAAATCCAATCTTTATTATTAAAAATGGAAGATTCATTTCATCACTTAAACCCCCCAGTAAAACCCCATTATCTTCTCACCATTCTTTCACAATACAAGAAATTGATCCATCTTCACATATTATTCAAGATAAAGATTTATTAAAAAAATCCCCAAATAATAATGATGGATTATATGTATTAGATTTAATTGATCAAGGTTTATTACAACAAAATGCTAAATTGTACACCCAATTGCTTAATAAATGTACCCAATTAGGTAAAATTAATGAAGGGAAATTAGTTCATTATCATTTTAATAATTCAAAGTATAAGCATCTTGTTGTGATACAGAATTGTGTTTTGAATATGTATGCGAAATGTGATTATTTAGATGATGCACGTAAGGTGTTTGATGAAATGCCTGTGAAAGATATGGTGTCTTGGACTGCTATGATTACTGGGTATTCTCAGAATGATAAGGCGGGTGATGCAGTTATGTTGTTTTCAGAGATGCTTAGGGTTGGGTTGAAGCCGAATGAGTTTACGTTTTCTAGTGTTTTGAAGGCGGCTGGGGCGAGAAGTGATGAGAGGGAAGGGGAACAGGTTCATGGGTATTGTTTGAAGTACGGGTATGAGTCGAATGTTTATGTTGGGAGTACGGTTGTGGATTTGTATTGTAGGTTTGGGAAGATGAAAGAAGCAAATTTTGTGTTTGATCGGATGGTGGATAAGAATGAGGTTTCGTGGAATTCGTTGATTGCTGCACATGCTAGGATGAGTGAGGGAGATAAGGCGATCCAGCTTTTTCAAAAGATGCAACGAGAGGAGTATAAGCCGACTCATTTTACTTATACGAGCATTTTTAGTGCTTGTGCGAGCACTGGGTCACTAGAGCAAGGGAAATGGATCCATGCCCACATGCTCAAATCGGGTCTTAGGCTTATTGCTTACGTTGGCAACACCCTTCTTGATATGTATGCAAAATCAGGTAGCTTTGATGATGCTATACACGTGTTTGATAGACTTGTTAAACCAGATGTGGTTTCGTGGAATTCTATGCTTACTGCATATGCACAACACGGGTTAGGACTGAAAACACTAGAACATTTTGAGAAAATGGTGAAAACTGGAATCGTACCAAATGCGATAACTTTTTTATGTGTTCTCACTGCTTGTAGTCATGGTGGACTCTTGGAGAAAGGTCAACATTACTTTGAAATGATGAGAAAATATAAAATAGAACCCGAAATTTCTCATTATGCCACCATGGTTGACTTGCTTGGTCGAGCCGGTCAACTTGATCGTGCTGTAAGTTTCATTAAAGTAATGCCGATTGAACCCACTGCAGCCATATGGGGTGCTTTGCTTGGTGCCTGTAGAATCCATTAAAATATGAAGTTAGGCACTTATGCTGCTGAACGTGTGTTGGAACTTGATCCTTATGACTCAGGAACCCACATTTTGCTTTATAATATTTACGCAGGTGCTGGTAAATGGAATGAGGCGTCAAAAGTTAGAAAGTTTATGAAAGAAATTGGGGTTAAAAAGGAACCCGCTTGCAGTTGGGTGGAGATTGAAAATTTTGTACACATGTTTGTGGCTAATGATGTATCTCACCCATTAAAAGATGAGATACATAAAATGTGGGAAAAGATTGGTGAAAAAATTAAGGAAATTGGGTATGTTCCGGACACCAGTCATGTTGTTTTGTTTGTTGATGAACAAGAAAGAGAAGCAAAGTTGCGATATCACAGTGAAAAACTTGCTTTGGTGTTTGCACTCTTAAAGACGTCACCAGGGTCTACCATTAGGATTAAGAAGAACATCAGAGTGTGTGGTGATTGTCATTCTTCTTTCAAGTTTGTTTCACGGGTGGTTGACAGAGAGATTATTTTAAGAGACACGAATCGTTTTCATCATTTTCATCAAGGATCTTGTTCTTGTGGTGATTATTGGTAGATTTTAGATCGGACCTGCAAACTTGTATTCATGTGATTGGTTTTTTTCCTTAAATTATTCATGCTGATTGCTGCATAAGATTTATACATATTCGCAGCATCTCAGTTTTCTTACACTTATTGCCGTACTTGTTATATTCTTTTTTAGTGAATATATACAAGTTAATACGAGTTCTTTCTATTTACTATCACATTTTGTCTTGGTAAATTAAGCTTGCAGGCTTGCAGCATGTTTGTTAGTTGTCATCTTGCCATGTATGATGTATCTGTTCCACAACAGTTCTGTCTATGGTAGTCGACATCAAACTGAATAAAGCAATTTTCTTGCTTTAATTTCTTCATTGCTCAACTGCTCTGAACTAAAATTTTCCCTAATAATTCAGCCAGGGATTGACCTTCTTGTTGGTTAACTTTTTTCTACGTGTTTGTATGTGTTTCTGCTACTGTAGGGTTCTTTTCAAAATTATTTATGTTTTTTTTTTTTTGAAAGGTGAATTTCGCTGGAAACTTCGTGTCGCGATTCGACAGCGGGAGGTCTAGCATACGTTGTCTTAACCGGGTCCGCGCTAGAGAGTTCCCTCGAAGTAGAAATGCCTATTTCAAATACCCAATGGGGGAAAACCCCCTACTAATCCGCCCGAAGACACGACGATTAATAGGGGTAAACCCTGCCCCTCAGACTTGAACCTGGGTATACCCAAGCCAAGCCCTCATAGAGGGACTTAATTCCTATGTCCTCCGAACTCATGCAGGGGATGGTCTTTCAACCATTGAGCTAAAGCTCAAGGACTTCATAACTTATTTCTAACCATAATAGCGTTTGCATAAGAAAAGGAATTGACATCTATAATAGACTCTATTTAACTTTCGCATTCAAAGTTGCAAACTGTACTCGGAAAATTCTACCTATATGCATTAGCAGGCAGAAAGTGTAGTTAGGGGGTTTATTTTTTCGTTTGCAAATTACGATCTCGGTCAGAACTCAGAAGCGTAATTTTCTTATAGATTAAAGGTACTTTTGATATTTTGTTTTTGTTGTTGAAGCGTTTGTTTCTACAGTGAATATATTAGTATAGGATTGCATAAACAAAGTTACTTCGTGTCTTCGTGGATTTCTATGTTTTTATGGAAATTACATTAAATCCAGGTTAGCTTGTTTGTGTTTGGATTGCATTTTTTAGCATGTTGTTAGCCTGCTTCATTGGATAAATGCATTATTTGGTTGTATGGGCTCCATTCATTTTTGGACTTTTGGTGATTGGATTGGATATTAGATACATGGTTATATAACATTTTTATCATTATCAAAACAGTGTTTCCGCTTTGTTTTTTTCTTACTGCGCTAAGTATTGTATATGATAATTTATCGATAGATCATCTGAGCTTTAATGAAGTATCCATTTGGACAGAATATGGCAAAAAGAACACTAAAATTAGGTTACCAGTCAAAACAAGTTACAAGCACTTTTTTACCATTGTGTTGCGCTATTTAGCTATTAGAACCAAACTAAAGTTCATATATATTAGTCTTTAGACCATGACATGCTGAGAATAAAATACAATACAAAGTGGTTCTTCATATTTATAGAACTATATAATGTTTTCGAGTACTTAGAATGTCTAGATATTGACATTGATCTTGGTAAATATTCAATTTAGTTTCAACTCTACTAAACAAATGCCCGCGCGATGCTGCGGCAATGGTTGTAGCGTCAATGTGATGGTGGCGGCAACGGTTAGTGGTAGTAGCGACGACCCAATTAGTGTAAGTTATTGATGTAAAAGGAGGTAGAATTATTTTAGAAATTAAGGGTAGATATTATAAATTAATTTTATTAAAGGTATATTGGGTATTAAATATGCTTATGAATATTGTTAGCTATATTAATAAGGATATTAGTATTTCAAAAAAAAAATATGAGTTTGCTTTATCAAGAAAAAGTAATGAAGAATGTGTGCCAGAAGGCCAAGATTATTGAATTGGGATGTTAAAACGACATTACAGTTTAAATAGCGAACCAGTAGTGGATTGGACTACCTAAGTTCACCATAAACAATCATAAATAACAACTGTGAACATAACTATTGTCAATCATCAAACAAGCTATTTATAGCATATATTTCGTTTCCAAAGAGATTACAAAATCCATTTTATATTTTGGTATATTGTCCAGAATAACAACTTACTTTTTTGTTGATAAAAAACGATGTTGGATATTTAAGAGGGTTTAGTATCTGGAGGTGTAAGTAACTTTTACACTTTTCTTATTGTTTGAATGTAATTTTCATTTGGTTAATTGTTTGTAACTAACCCGCTAAATTGAACGATTAATGTAAAGTGTATACATGGCACACCATATGAGTTGCCACGTAGATGTTTTTGATTGGGCAACGTAAAATTTTTACATTAATCGTTGAATTTAGCGGGTTAGTAACATACAATCAACCAAATGAAAATTACATTCACACAATAAAAAAAAATGTAAAAGTTACTTACATTCTCAGATACTTAACCCTATTCAAAAAACAATAAAAACTAAGATCCGGTGAAACATTTTGTTATTTTAGCAATGTCAGAAATCTAAGTTCATATTGCATGATTGCATCTCATGTTTTACAGACCAAGCCTTTGCCGAATTGGTCTATACTTTTCTCTATTTAGTTTTTGTTGGTTTTGGCTAAAACATAAATTGGAGTTTTTCTCTCACATGGATGGATGAAGCAAAAGGAGGGTGCCTCTTTGATGATAAAAGAGGCCTACACGTTGATTTCAAAGTGCACCAAATCAACATACATTTTCTAATTAAGTATATTTTTTTGAGGGTGTGAATGTTGGATAAGGGTGGCTTAAGATATTACACTATACAATTGTACTAGTTTTTCAAACAATGGAATTTTTTTATTTTTTATTTTTTTGTTTTTCATATAACCATTTTTTTTTATTTTTTTTTGAGGTCTATGATTTTTCTCCGATTTTTGAGTTTTCACATATACTATATTTCTATGCTATTTAATTGGGTCGGTTGTTGAAAAATCTTTGAGACCGTTTTTCTGATAGTTTTTTCTCACCATCTCCGGCACATTTGGAACCTATGACTCAACTAGTCTATAAACTTATACAAAACGTCCACTTTACATAAATCGATCAAAATTCATAATATTATAAGGGTTCTCATTCAATTACCATTTTTATCTTACAACATGACTTCTTCACAATAAGAAAAGCCTTCACTAGTGGTTCCGACTGGTTCACAGTTCATTGCTTCCAACCTTTAACCAGTAATAGGCCCTCAAGTTGGTTGGGCCTCTATTGGGCTGAGCTAATTACAAATGGCAATTTCGATATTAAACGAAATTTTATGGATACCTTCTGAAAAGAAACATTTTTGATTTGTTTAAGAGTTAATGACATAAATCGTCCTGTGGTTTACCTAAATAGTTCACCTTTCGTCCTTTAAAATTCAAAACCTCAAGGACAGTCCTTTATAGGTGGATAAGGATCATGTTCGGTCCTTTAAAATTCAAAACCTCAAGGACAGTCCTTTATAGGAGGATAAGGATCACGTTTGGTCCTTTGACTATTTGACTGTCAACTTCTCTCCGTTAAACCCCTCACGTGCCTCCCACGTGAGGGGGGGGGGTGGGTGGGGGGGGGGGGGTGGGGGGGTTGGTGGGTGGTGTCCTACGTAGGGGTACTCCAGTAATTTGCCACCCTAAAAGACGATACGTGACTATTTAGGTAAACCACAGGGACGATTTATGTCATTAACTCTTAGCTCAATTTTATTTCTCTTCTCTCCCATCCATAACCCAATAACCAAAATTCAAGACCCATCTTCTTAGTTTCTCCCTCTACACATACTTACATCATCTTCTTTCTTTTCACACCCACCACACCACCCACCCACCTTCGCCGGTCACCCACCTCCGCCGGTCAACCCTTTCCGTCGGAATCTCTTTCTCCGACCACCTACCTTAGTGAGCTACCTCCGCCAGCCACCCATCGATTCTCTCTTTTTTATATTTCTTCATCTTCATTTTCCAGCAATCATTACTCTATTTTGATGGCTGCGCCCCCTTCTCCGGCCACTATCTTCGCCGGTCACCCCCTTATTCAACCACCACCAAGTTGTGCCGCCACCAACCACTGTCATCGTCGATTGATGTTTTTTAATAAAGATCTGTGGTGGTTGTTGGTCGGAGATCTACAAGATTTTGTTGGGTGATGTTAGATGATTTTGGTTTTTTATAAAATAAACTAGCATATGACTCGATCTCGTTTATATCTTCTTGAAGATCTTCTTCTTGTTTTATCTTATTACTTTTAGATCTATTAATGGTTGGTGGTGCGGTGATGGCCAGCGGTGGTGTAGTGGGTTGTGGCTGTGGTATTACGGTGGTTGGTGTTCCCGCAGTGGCGGACGGCAGGCAGTGGTGGTGGTCGGCCGGAATTGTAAGGGATTCAATAAAATGATATGGATATATGTAATTGTATATGTATATGTTTCCATCTATATTTGACTGGGTATATATATATATATATATGAGTTAATTGCAGGATTCGTCCCTGTGGTTTACACACTTTCGTGGATTACATCCCCCCCTGAAATATTTAGTCAAATACACCCAAACTATCAAGATTAGTTGCGCTTTACGTCCCTCTCCATATTTCAGGGAGGGATGTAATCCACGAAAGTGTGTAAACCACAGGGACGAAAAGCGCAACTAATCTTGATAGTTTGGACGAAAAGCGCAACTAATCTTGATAGTTTGGGTGTATTTGACTAAATATTTCAGGGGGGGATGTAATCCACGAAAGTGTGTAAACCACAGGGACGAATCCTGCAATTAACTCTAATTATTTATTATATAATATATGTATGAATTATTAAATAGTTAGAATGGTTTTGATGGGGGGGGGGGGGATTCTGCTGTCTTTTCGCGTTGGCTGTTTGCTACCCCTTTGGTGGTTCCCGCCAGCCCGGGGCTCCAAGCCGCTCTCCAAGGATATGATACATTTGGATATACAATTTGTATGACATTTGGGTTTATGATTTGATACATTTGGATATACATCTGTAATGGATTGTGTATGGTATAAATCTGAATATAAGTATTGAAGTGGTGTATGGATGTTCTTATGACATAAATCGTCCTTGTGGTTTACCTAAATAGTCACCTTTCGTCCTTTAAAATTAAAACCTCAAGAACAGTCCTTTATGGGTGGCAAATTACTGGAGTACCCCTCACGTGGGTGTCACGTGGGGGGTTTAACGGAGACCACTTGACGGTCAAATAGTCAAAGGACCGAACATGATCCTTATCCACCTATAAAGGACTGTCCTTGAGGTTTTGAATTTTAAAGGACGAAATGTGACTATTTAGGTAAACCACAGGGACGATTTATGTCATTAACTCTTTGTTTAATGAAGATAGAAAGGCGTAGCAGAGACCACGTCGCCTACAATATAGACCATAAGAACCTCGTACTCCCTAATGTTTTTTTACTAATATTTTCTATCTGGGCCCATCTTGCTTTATTCATTTCCACTGGGCCATTAAAAATATTTTTACCTTTTGAATGTCGGGGAAAACAATTATATTAAACAGTATTAAATCTTTTTGTATTATTTCTTAATTAATTAACTCCTTGGTTAGACGTCTTATGATTTCTTAATTTGTACTAATATTTTCTTTAGTATTAAATAAAATAAAACGCATCGATCAGAATAACTTTTTGTTTAAAAGGATATGATGTTGAAATTTAAAACTAAGAGTGTAAATGGTTCTACTTACTTCGATACCCCGACAAGGTTTATATAGTTTATTAATTACTAGATTTACATCTACTTTACCTTATAATCTAATTTGGGAATATTTTAATTATTGTAAGGTTTAATACTTTCTTATTTATCTTAATATTAAAGATTTGTATTTATGTTATTCGGTTGATAGCCCAGTGACATAGGAAACTCTTCAATGAAGACTTGTTCTTGGGAGACCTAGGTTCGAAACTGGAGGAGGAAATGGTTTTACTTCTATTAATTGTCGTGTCTTCGGGCGGATTAATAAAGAGTGTTTCCTCCTATAAGGTATTGGGTGAGAGGACCCTCTAGCGTGTACCTGGTTAAGACAACATAATCTAGATCCTTCGTTGTGATGTTCGATCCGCATCTATTAAAAACAATATATTTGTATTTATATCACTTCATATATTAATTATCTATATACTTTTTATATAAAAAAATACATATATATTTTTTTGATATACATATTATTAATTTACATGATCATTATCAAATACTTTAGCAATATTAACAATCATATTTTTAGTATATCCATATCTTAGGCAATTTATAACCTGCGCTTTGGCCACCATCATTTTTTTATGTACAAACTAAAGTTACGGTTTTTTTATAAACTATAATTTAAATTTTTTAGAAAAGTTATTCACCACTATGCATTGTGTAGGGACACTTCTAGTGCATACAAATGTCTAAATACATTTTTAAATGTTTTATATGTAGAGAGAATTTTTATAATGACAAACAAATGCTTAGATACAAAGTTTAAAAATTTATGTAGGCCAATCTAATTATCTAACAAATGGAGAAAATATGGACAGAAAACGGAAAGATAATTCTATTGGTCTTGAAAAAAAAAACATATATGTTGTTAACAACGGTTTAACATTTCTATACAGTTTCATTTTTATCTATTTATCTGATGAAGTAATAAACTTACAGACACTACTTTTATAAAACACAAGATAACGACTTGTTACTACTATATATGTTACTATATATGTGTTTCAAACAAGTATGATTGATCACAATATCACTGCTTTTTGATACGGTACATATTACCTTTCAACATTCCTCCTAAAGAGAGTTGAAAGTTGATGGGTCAAACGAATTTTTTGAGTAGGGGAGGTTACGTTGTTTTCAAGGCGGGTTTGGGTAAGAGTAAAAGATGTCATGGCCAGATACTCAAATGGGACCATGTTGTCAAATCCTATGGACAGGCGGGCGAGTTGAAAACAACAAATAGAGGTTGAGAGTATAGGGGGGGGAAACTCGACGTTTATGATTTTTATCTTTCATTTGATGTAGAAGTAAACAACAATAGTCGAGTAAGTGATAAATAAAATATTATATATATAATGAGTTGATGCACACAAAATTCATTGTATTTTTTTTGAACGGCGTGTTAGTTTGTTAGTGGTTTGAACCCTAGCAGTGACATCCAAGCGGGCAGTATGCTAGCGGTTGGAACCCGAGGCACCCATAGAATGTTGAAAGTTTAATCTTGACTTATTATAGTTTTATTAGTTAGTTTTATGCATGTGTGAAAATAGGTTGAATTGGTATTTGGTTTTGACCATATCTCTTGGAAGTGTACGTTGGAGAAGTGCACGTTTAGAAGAGTGGGTCTTTGGGTGTACCGATTCTTTAGGTAGTAGTGGTTAGAGTATTAGCTAGTAGTTTGTTCCTTATTTTCTGCATTGCACGTTCTAGTTTGAAAGGCTATAAATAGCTATTTGTTTCATTGTATTATGTATCCTTTTTGTTATATAAACCAGTGAAGTTTCACATAAGTCTTCTCGATCTTCTGCAATTATCTTTCACATATTCATTTACTCATATTAGAGTGTTATAGTGAGTTTGTGAGTGCTTAGTTTTGGGCCTGTGATTCCAACAGAGACCAATGGTGCGATAACACGGCCTGTACGTGTCCGAAGAGGTAAATGCCCGAGACCATAGAGAATTGATGTAACAACCCTCCTTTTTAAATATTATATATGTGCTAGTTATGTTGCCTATGATCTCGCAAGCCATAGTTATATTAGAAACTAGTAGATGATGCCCCTAAATTAGCAATCTAAAGCTATTATTTAGTCATAAATTGAATCCAATACAATGTCATTGAACAAAAACTCTATTGTTGATCAATCAAGTTATATAAATAATAAAGTGAGTCTCACAAGTTGAGATAACCATCAACAATCCTCACAAACGTCCAACAATTTAATCAGTAAGTTAATGAAAATAAATATGGACATGAAAATAGAATGTCTGTCTCAAAATATATGTATAAATTTATATGTGCATAAAAATGCTTGAAATATTGATAAGTGTATATAAATAACCAAAATAAATACAAGATTTTAGCTAATGAGTTAAGTAACAAATTTAAGACACAAATATATATACATATACATATATACATACGGCACACACATACACATATACATCTACACCTAACTAGTTAACTTACTTATATAAATAAATACATAATACACTTATAAAACAAACATACATTTAAATATCCTTATACACCTAAAATACTAATACAATTTTATTAAAAAAAAAAGGAACAAAACCTCTTCATTTCCCCCCCATGAGGCCGGCCCCCCTTTACACCCTCACACACCCCATTTTTCAAACTTCACATTCACTCTTTCTTGAAACCCCCAACTTCTACACACACTTCACACCTACATCTAATTCTCTCTCAAAAACTTGATGTGTGAAATCGAGTTTAAAAAATTAAAACAAGAAATACCCTAAAACTGACTACTACACACTTGCGGGCAGTGGACCCGTTCGTATATAGTATAGCTAGAAGGTAAGTCCAGGATCGAACACGGGGAATGGTTTTGAAATAGTTGTCAGCTAAAGTGGTTTTGGAATAAGGATGGAACCGTAGCCGAATTGCTACCTCACCTTGACAATATGAAATTAAAGAAATTGAAATGACAAGGCAATTGAAAAGTAAAGAAAGTTCAAACAATATGAATAAAGATCACCCACTTCGAATCCACTTGACTTCAGTTATGATTGCACACGATAAGTTCAAATTATTTAGAGTTGACAAGATAATCGTGAAAGGATAAAATGCTCGCGTGGTACCACCAACCGCTCACAAATAACCCAAACACCTAAGTTGCTAGTTAAATTACCCAAGCCGGTACCACCAATGCCTAGAAAATCTCCCCAACAATTAGTTTGCTTGATTATCCAATTACCAATTATGCGTATGTGAATGAAAACGTGGTACCACCAACCGTTTCTAAACACGTTTACCAATTAACTCCTATTATAAATTTGACATTCACCGTCATACCATGAACCGGTGACAAACGATCATAGACAATCGAATTGAAACGATAAACATATTCACCTAGTACCACTAACGATGAACACATAAACCATCAACATCAAAAGAATAAATCGCAAGGAATTAATTGATAAAGATCACGACACAACGATAATTGAATCAACTCTCGAATTAAAATATTGCAATCATATCATTCGTCAAGTTTCATCAAAGTGGATGATTAGAAATCTAGCCAATCATACTAAATTGAATTGCAATAAAGAAATTGAAAGAAATCATATTATACCAATGATAGTTGAATATAAATTGCAAGACAGAAAATTAGATACGATCTAGATGGATGTTCTTGAATCTTCAATGAATCAAATGATGAAATCTGCGATGATCCGTCAAAAACTCTTGGTAGAACAGCTCCTAGAAAGAAAAAACTTGATCCCATGGAAATTAGGGTTCTTTTTCTTTTTATATCTCCCCCCAATCTGATGCAAAGGGGTTGTAGCCCTGATCTCCCCGTGCACTCACTGCGCCGCAGTGGGCATGGTGCGCTCCCACTGCGGCGCAGTGGAAAACCCCTGGAATTCTGAACTAGGGTGACTGCGGCGCAGTGGGGAATGAGTCCTCCCACTGCGGCGCAGTGTTAAATCTCTGGAAAGCATTGGCTTCTTCTCGACCAGTGACTGCGGCGCAGTGGAGCTGGTACACTCCCACTGCGGCGCAGTGTGAATCCACTGGAAAGTTGTGGCTTTGGCACCCATTGACTGCGACGCAGTGGGGAATGAGTCCTCCCACTGCGGCGCAGTAACTTCTTGCTGAAATCTTGTTTCTTCTTTATCAACATCACTCGAACACTCGGGTCAACTTCTTGGCCAAAAGTCGTCAGAAAATGTACCAAATGGACGCGCAACCTGCTAAAACCTGAAAGCACTAACAAACACCATAAACGCGCCAAATGCATACAAAATCGACTCAAAACACATACGAAAAAGGCCAATAATGATGTGGGCGATCTATATAAATTGGTCACATCAAAGCTCTCAAAACTTTCTTCTCCCTCTCTCCCTCTTTCTCTTCTCCCCCATACGGCCAAAATATAGCAAAAGGAGGCAAGAAAAATCAATCTAAACTAATTTTAATAATAAGGGTTTAAGCTAGATAAATTAAGGGTTGATTCAAGGTAAGAAAAAGGGTTATTCCAAGCTTAGATTAAGGGTTGTTGGAGCCTCATAGGTCACGAAAATCTGCCCATTTTTCACCATCAAAACCGAGCTCAAGAGGGTATAAATCTTCATCCTTTTTACTAGATTTAATCTTGTTCTTGTTTATATTCAAAGGTTTTATCAAAAGTTTATGATTTTCTTCTTGTTTTCTTGGTAATACACACTTGATGAGGGCAAAGTTGATAGGATCTTTCTCCTCATGCACATGCATGTCGAAATCCATGAGAAAGATCCAAGGATTCAACAAGTTTAAGACCCAAAAGTGTTGTTATAGATTAAGTAGCTTTTAAAGTGATTTCCTTTTGATAGATCTATATGTTTTTGTATATTTTGAAGAATATATTTCTGAGATTTTTCATTAAAAAAGATGTTTTTATGTTGTTGAATGTTAGATCTATAAAAGTTGGTATTAAAAAGTGTTGATTTGAATGCATGCATGCTAGATTTAAGAAAGTTGGATCTTTTGTTGGATTATGAGGTGGATATGGACTTGTTATAAGTGAAAAATATGTTAATATTGATGTCAAGATTCTGGAAAAATTAATGAAATAACAAAGAGACAAAGCTTGGACCAAAACTAGTAAAAATAAGCTTGAAATCACAAACCGAAAACATGCAAAAAGCTATTTTGAGCACACACTTGCACCATAATCAAAGGACAAGAAAAATATCTTGAACTTACTGGAAATAATTTGTTTCAAAAGTATAAAACTCAAGTCATTTCGTTCATGACAATAATAAGCTCAAAAATCATCTTTTCGGGTCAAATAAGCACTAACCGAAAGCACTAAATTGCACATATCACACCACCACCACTATCACGACTTTGAACACCAAAATATGATGAACTTTCTGGAAATAATGAAACAAGAATGAAAATCCCTTTTGAAGCACTTTAATTTCTTAAGAAATGAGGCTAAAATCACTATTTCGGTAAACGATTTTTAAGCTTAAAGTCCTCAAAATAAGCAAGACACAAGAGAGGTTGAATTGATATGAATTTTTATTGATAAAAGTTGCCTAAAAGGCCTGGGATTTTTGGCTAAAGTGTTTAGTGGTGATTTCTAAGAATTTCCATGAATTATTGAATTTAAATGGTAATTAAAAGACATATAAATCAATAAATAAATTATGTAAATCAAGAATGTGGTTAAATCATCATAACCAATGATAAAAATAACTCAAACCTACTGGAAAAAAATAATTAAAAGCTAACAAACAAGTGTTACATGATTTAAAGGTAAATAATTATGTAAAAATCACTAATTAATCACTATTATTAAATTAATGGAAAAATACACAAATAAATATATAAAACATAAAATTCTAAGTTAAAAAGCATAAAAGTCAGTATATAACTCAATTATAATTATTCATAATTTATAAAGATAAATATGGAACTTAAAAGTATTTTTAAGGAATTAATTGATTAATAAATCAATAAAATGAATAAATAAATAATTAAATAATATTAAATTAAATAAAAACTTATAAATCAGAAAATATTCACAAAAATGAATATTATTAAGTAACTAATGACAAGTATGAAGAATGAGTAAAACCCACAATGGAAACCATGACAATCAAAGTCAAGATACCGAAATTCCAACAATGCTAAATTACGTATAGCGAGAAAATGACTTTCTCCATCAAATATCTTCCAACCAAACATTATGAACAATGTAACACCCTTTAACTCCATAAACTAATAACAACCAAAGGAGGGCAAGTCTACTAGTATACATCTCATGACCTAGCTCACTAGTTCATGTCACGCGAACTTACGTCATGAATATATACGTTATGGTTTAGGCTTGCTTGAGGCGCACCAAATCTAGGCGAAGGACTCGCGTTTGATCAGCCCATTTCACTCTCAAATCAAGTGAGTCATAGCCCCCTTTCAAACTATTTTATGTGTTTTACTTACGGGGTGAAAAACATGATTAATTAAATTGACTTTCTTTTATGAAAATGCTACATTGAATGAACGATGATTATGATATGGGAATTATATTGTATGTTCAACGTGTGATATATTATATGATGAGCTTGAGTACTGTCAAACTGTTTCACCTCGGTACACTACTATTAACTCTTCGAGAGGCCTGTAGTTTGAGAGTTGCGCAACTAGGACTTGTCCCTCACCCAACGAGTAACGGTGGGATGTTTGGTTGCCTTTGTGGCGACCTTCATTGCCAGTCCGACCACGCGGTGCTCTAGCTACTATATCAGTGGTCATGCCACGCCCCCTTCTATTATTGGTCGTCTCCATGGCACGACCCCTTTATTATTATTATTGCACATGATTGACGGCATGTGTTCCTTATTATCTTGGACATAACCGGTTTTAGTAGTGGCTCAAGCACAAACTCATCAATTATGCCTTTGGCCAAGTGTTATTGATATCATTTATGGTTGGTTATTATTGTTTGAACATACGGTTTGGGCATGGAGACTATGATGAAATTCTTGGAAATCTTATGACATATTTCTTCTTAAATCTTATCGAATGAATACTTGTTTGTAGTATAAACCTATGAACTCACTCAACTCTCGTAGTTGACACTTTTTTTTCATGCTTTTCAGGTATAGAGCAATAGGTACTAAGCTTGACCGCCCCTATGGAAGCTTATTTGTAATGTGCTTGGACTTATGTAATGCAAACATTTGGTCTTTTTTTTATGAACTTGGTTATGTAACGATCGTTAAACGTCAACTTGAACTTGTAATCTTTTGAGATTTGAACGTCATTTGAAACTTTATGCTGATGATTTCTACTTAATCTTTTTGTACCATGTCGTTCTGTGGCATCTCGTGTTTCCGCCCTAGTCGGGGTGTTACAGAAAAATGGTATCAGAGACAAGGTTATAGGGAATTTTTACTATAACCTACGTAATTTCAAAACGAGTCGAACATCTCTTAAAGAATCAATTCGATCATAAAGTGTTCGCCTTAGCGAAGCGTAGCCTGGCCAACTACGACTAGCTAAGGATGTAACATGGAATGATCGAATTAATTGTCTAAGGAATTGTGAGTCCCAAATATAGATGATTAACTAAACCCGACTGGCAAGTACAACTAATCTTGATGGACAAGTTAAGTTTACGATCCAGATATGGATAACAAGAAACAATTGACTTAAAGTAAAATGCAAGAACTAAATGGCAGAAACTATATAAAGATATATATATGTATAATCAAGTATGTAGCATTGAGACACGTTGTTTTCTTTCTAATGTATTTGATTTATTGATATATAAACAAATACAAGGATTGTTGCGGAACAAAGATAAACACCCAAGTGTAAGTATCTAAACAATCCCGAAAAACAAGTGATCTAAATAACTTGGAAATACTTGTAAGTTTACTTAGAGTATATCTCACAAGTTGCAATGCTAAAGTTTCAAGCCTTTTGCAAGTTGTGAGAAGACTTTATATTTATAGACCAAGTTCATGATGACATGGACAAGATCGTATAAAAGTGGTTGTGAGCATTTAAGGAATTAAACTTAATTCCTTACATGCTTGTACTAGGAAGAGTATATAAGTCAGTTGATGTGACTTATAGTACTACGTTCCAAACCTATACTTTTACCTTGTACCTTTTATTAATAGATAAATCTATTAACTGGGTAAAGGTATGTAAAATAAAAAGTCTTCCTCGTAATCAGTGTAAAGTGTTGTAAATACTTTATACTGAGATGCTTCAGTCTTTGATCTGGTAGAATCATTCTTTGCTCGCTTCTGAGATGATTCTCTTCTTCATACTTCAGTCTTTGACTTCAGAATGAATGCTTCAGATTTATCTTGATCTGAACTGAAGTGAAGCTTCAATGAAGTAATTATGAGACGGCTCAGAATTCTGTACAAACGTTTTCACTGAACTTCAAGCTATTTCTGAACAAATTATACTTGGTCGATTTCCGACCTAACAAATTCCCCCTATTTGTTCTGAAATAGTGCATGCATCTCAGACTTCTATCTATACATTCTTGTAAGTCTGAAATGCAAGTTTTTGTTTAAGTTGTAAAAATTTTCTAAGTACATCTTATAGATCATTGATGTCTCAGAATTTACTTGTGGTTTTTCTAACTTAAACTTACCATCTACTTATTGGTTACAATTTGCAACATATATATACAAACTGAAATGTTTGTTACAAATGTAAATATATTACAAGTACATGATAAACTGAAAAGGAACTACTTCTTGGCAGGCCTTGAACCAGAAGGTGCCTCAGTAGGTTTCCTCTTCAGTGGAGAATGATCCTTCTTTCCAAACAATCTTCCTTCAATTTCTACCTTGGCCTGCATCTTTTGTTGTATTCTTGCTAACCATGCACCAATCAAGGCAGATTTCGGCTTCCTCCTCAGAATTTGGATCATCTCCCTATGCTCTGAAATCCCAAACTCGTGAACTGAAACTTGATTATATTCTTCAGCTGCCCTACCTTCTCTTTTCACAATCAAATCAAACAACTTCAATCCATCAGCCTTTGTAACTTCTATATCAATGATTTTGGCCTGATGCGATCGATGATTCATGTAATGATCATACTGGTCCTTCTCATGCTTTCTTTCAAGTTCAGCAGCATCATCAGATGGTTTGAGAGAAGTAAAGACAACATCACGAGAATTCTTTCTTGCAGACCTTGTTCCAGTTACTTTGGGCTTTGTGGTTGGTCTGAACAACTCTTTTTCAACCTTCAGAACTTCGGCCAGAATTTCCTTCCTTTTAATTGCCATTTCCTTTTCTCTATTTCTTTTCAAGTCTTCAATAGACAACTTGAAGGTTAGACTCTCTAGCTTTTGTTCCAGAGGTGAGTAATTCATCCCACATTCATACTCGAGCATATCAACAACAGCCTTTTGCACTCTTGGATCATTTTTGATTTTTAAGTATCTTTCCAGTGACAAACCAAGAGCTGCAGCATCTATATGATCAAGGGTCCCCATCTTCAGATGTTGTTCCCTTTCTCTTTCTTTGTTTTCCCTCCACATGATGAATTGATTGGAGACCTGCTTTTGCAAAGCTTCCAATTTCTTACTATCAGCATCAAGATCGTGCAAGGGATAACCATGTTCATCCACATTCTCACCAACAACAATCCCAGAACCCTTAGAACTTTTCTTTGGTTCTTCCACTGCTTGGGCCTTGCCCTTGTCTTTCTTAGCAGGTTCAGTTTCAGATCTCTGAACTTGTTCCCCCTGAACTGAGGCACTACCAGATGGCACCCCAGTTTGCTTCTTGGTTGCTTCAATGATTTCTTGTGTACTTGCAAGCAGACCAATAGGCACACCTTTTCCCCCTTTGGGGACCTCTGAAGGCAACTTAGCGAATTCTTCGATGGCCATTTGCATGCCTTTCAGTGGTTCCCAACTTTGTTGTTGTAAACATTCAGAAATTCCTCTAGAAAGCTGAGCAAACTGAGATCTTAATCTGAAATTGAGTTCAGATTCAGCGACTCTTTATCCATTATTTCTTTTAAATGCTTTCTATCTTCTTTAGTAAATGAAGCAGGGGGTGGAGGAGCAACAACACTTTCCTTCTTCAGAAGAGTTAGAATTTCATCTAACTGTTTGGACTGATTCTGAACTGAGCCTTCAAGTTTGGACACTGAATCTTTTACTTCATTCACAGCCTTGTCCACTTTGGTATATGTGTCTTTGGTTAGTTCAACAATCATCACTCTAACCTTCTCACCAACCTTCTCAGAGACCGATTCTGAAATCTGAGCAACTAGATTCTGAGTTAGCTCAGACTTCAGATTATCCAAAATACCAACACTTATAGAAGCCCCAAGTTCTTTTTCATTTATACTTGGCTTCTGAACCAACTCATGTACTTCTCTTCCAACAGCCATAAAATCTTGCTTCAACAATTGAACACAAGATGTCAAGTTTGCAACCACCGAAGCTTGCACATCTCTTTTTGTTAGCTTGAAGGCTTCTCTGATTGCAGAGCTCACCTTGTTGCAAGTCATCACCAGCTCATTCAGCTTCCCAACTGCTAGTCCTTCGTTTCCAGCAACCTTGGTTAACTCAGTTCCAAGAAACATCTGAGCACCTTTCATTTCAGCCACAGAACTAGTATTGGCAGTTAGAGACTTGGTTAAGTCCTCCACCCTTAGAATAAGGCTTTGGACTTCGGTTTAAGTCTTCTCTAACTGTGCTTCTACATTTAAAGGAGGTGGGGGCTGTGCAGAAGCAGGAGCAACAAATGGTAGATTACCAAGCCCTTTCAGAACATTGTTCAGTTGTAAATCAGTTGGACTCTCAGATTCTGTTTCAGAATCCAAGTCCGTTTCTATTTGGGCATCATACTTAATAGGCGGTGGGAGTTGGTGAATTTGGGGGTGAAGAAATTGAAGTGAAGGATTAAAGGTACCGGCTATAACATAGGCAGGATTAGTGCCCGGTGGAAAAATTGGATGTTGATGAGATGGAGGTGGTGGAACGTAAGGATTAATATCTTGTTCTTGTTGGATTTCTGGGGGAGGAGGAGGGGCATTTGTGAGGATGGTGGCTGGCTCAGAATCAGATTGATTCGCCTCCAATAATCCCTCGTCAAACTCAAAATCAGCAAGGGAATCGAGATTCCCCTGAGGTAGCTCATCGTCATCCCAAAAGCATTCACTTTTACAATCTGGTCAGATATGCTCTGGTTTGGGTCACTAGTACCCGCACCAGTTTCTGGTTCAACATCTGCAGAAGCAGGTGCATCGTTACTAGATTCAATGATTTGCTCAACTTATCTTTAGGTCGACTAACGGGTCCCACATTCTTTTGTGGCCCACTTAGTGACCTTTCTGAACCAGCTAGTGTGGCTGAAACAGTTTTATTAAATACCTGAAGCATAGCAGTGGATAGTTCAGGCTCATTTTCAGCAGTGGATGCCTTTGAAAAATCTCTGCTGTATTCAGGCACTGAAGCTTCAGGTCCAGCTTGATTATAAGCTTCACCAAGAATATCCATGAAACATAAGCTTAGAAATCTTGGAAAGGCAACATGCAGACTTCTCTTTCCTTTTAGTTTTGTAATTAGCTGAGAAAAGAGAATCTCAACAAAGTCTGCTTGTATCCCATTCCAAATATAATACCCCATCTCAACTTGGGGTAATGAAAGTTGGTCCAAACCCTCCATGGTTGCCACCAAGACTTTCCACAATCTGGGTCCAGAAGAACCTCCAGCAATTGCCAAATCCAGACATAAATATGTGTCCGGAGGTCTTCAGATTACCATCAGCATCCTCCATATTGCCATGACCGGTGGCGACTAGAACCTCCCTGAAATTGACTCCTTTGAGTCGTTTAGCAAATACCTGGGAAGGTTTGAGGTAGTTCAGATGAAGGGAATTTCTGAACCCCTCAAGAGTGATGACACACTGCTTGGTGCCCTCATTGAGAGTGAAGGAGATGGATTGTTCATCTTTGCTCACCACAGCAGTATACCAGAATTCAAGCAAGTATCGATGATACAATGCCTGAGGATTAACGGTCAGAGCATAATGAAAAGGGGATTTCTCCCAAAAATTATTGATTCTTCCCGTTAGCGTTTTGGATTTCACATTTAATTGAGCCAAGAAATTGCTCATGTTAAATCGAATTTGTGAAGGAGTGAAATTCTTTGGCCATGTGGCAGATGTTTTCACATCATCCGATGGAGTATATTTAAAATTGATGAGCGATTTGGGTTGTGAAGAAGATGATGATTTAGACATTTTTAAGAATCAAAAGTGAAAGTGAAAAGAATATGAAGAGTTAAGGAATTTGAGAGTAAATATGAGAGAGATTGATGATGGGAAGTAAATGAAAAACGAAGTAAATGAAAGAATGAAAAGGAATTTGAATTTAAGATGGAATACAAAGTGATTTTCCAATTAAAAACAATTTCTGGGGTCAAGTCCGCATTAAATGCAGAGACGTTTGAGTGACCCCACCCTGCAACACTTTTTCAGAAAAAGTACTCATTTCTTTCCTTTTACGGCGCAACTTGTGTGACACATAAGCATGACCAACGTAAGTTAAAAAAAATAGTATGCAGTAGGCCACGTGTACACACAATTGACCAAGTATCAAAAATATCTTGAAAGGATTGTTGTCTTTCAGTGATGACAAAATAAATTCTGAGCATGGTCAGCTCCAAAGAGATCTGAACCATCTCAGTTAATAAAATTCAACTGAAATAACTTTGATTTTCTGAAGTGCTTCAGTTAAATACGTTTTTCTGAGCAAAAAGGTTCCCCCTCAAAAATGAAGGTTTATTTTAAAGTTTGAAAAAAAATATTTAACATTCCCCCTGAAGTGATGATCCATGAATTAATAAGTGCCAAGATAGTATCACAAAGGCGTTCGATAGCTAGGCGAGCAAAAATTGCATGGATCGCTCAGACTGGTGAACCAGATCAGTGTCACTGAGGCATTCATAACAAGATTACCAATCTAAGGATTTAACATACCCAACTCACTGACCAGATGTTTAAAGGTTTTGACATCTAAAGGTTTTGTGAAAACATCAGCGAGTTGCTTATCAGTGGGAATAAAGTGCAATTCAATATCTCCTTTCAGAATATGATCACGAATGAAATGATACCTGAGATCGATGTGCTTTGTTTTCGAGTGCATCACAGGATTGTGAGATATGGTAATGGCACTAGTGTTATCACAAAAGATTGGAGTCTTTGTGTAAGTAACACCATAATCAGTCAGCTGGTTTTTCATCCATAGAATCTGAGCACAACAACTTGCTGCAGAAATATACTCAGCTTCTGTAGTGGATAGTGATACTGCAGTCTGCTTCTTACTGGTCCAGCTTACTAATTTGCCACCAAGGAAATGACACCCTCCAGTGGTACTTTTCCTGTCTATCTTACAACCTGCATGATCAGAATCTGAATAACCCATTAGATCTAGACTGGAGCCTTTGGGATACCAATGACCCAATCTGGGGACACCTTTAAGGTATCTGAAGATCCTTTTAACAGCATTTGCATGTGCTTCTCTGGGATCAGACTGAAATCTAGCACAAAGGCATGTTGCAAACATTATGTCTGGTCTACTTGCAGTTAAATACATCAGTGAACCAACCATACCACGATATTTTGTATGGTCCACTGGTTTTCCATGTGGATCAGAATCCAAAGTTATTGGAGCAGAAATAGGAGTATCTTTTGATGAGACTGAATCAAATTGATATTTCTTTAATAAATCTCTGACATATTTTTCCTGGTTTATGAAAATACCATATTCAGTTTGTTTTACTTGAAGTCCCAGAAAATATGTCAGTTCACCCATCATACTCATTTCATACTCAGAAGACATGATTTTAGAAAAAATTTCACACATCTTCTCATTTGTAGAACCAAACACAATATCATCAACATAAATTTGTACTAAAAGGATATCACTTTTATCATGCAATATGAACAAAGTGTTATCAATTGCACCACGTTTAAAACTATTTTTAAGAAGATGTTTAGTAAGAGTATCATACCAGGCTCTGGGTGCTTGTCTCAGACCATATAAGGCTTTGTTCAGTCTGTACACCCAATGTGGTTTTTCTTCATTGATGAACCCTAGTGGTTGATACACATAAACAACTTCTTCTAGTTCTCCATTCAGGAATGCACTTTTGACATCCATTTGATAGACTTTAAACTGATGATGAGCTGCAAAAGCTAAGAATATTCTTATAGCTTCAAGTCTAGCAACTGGTGCAAAAGTTTCATCAAAATCTATTCCCTCTTCTTGTGCATATCCTTTTGCAACAAGTCTTGCTTTGTTTCTTATGATATGACCATCTTCATCCATCTTGTTTCTGAAGACCCATCTTGTTCCAATTGGTTCCTTCTTCAGGTTACTGGGACAAGGAACGAGTTCCCATACATCGTTTCTTTTAAACTGGTTGAGCTCATCTTGCATGGCTTCAACCCAGCTTGGGTCTTGCATAGCCTCGTCAATCTTCTTGGGTTCAATTAGAGATAAGAAGCTGACGTTTAAGCATTGATCGCTTGTGGCTCTTCTGGTCTGAACCCCTTTACTGGACTCTCCAATAATTTGTTCGATTGGATGTGCTTTTGTCCATTTAGAGTATTGACCAGGATGAACAATGATATCAGTGCAAGAACTTCCCTGAGTAACTTCAGGAGGAGCTTCAGAAAATACATCTTCAGCTTCTTCTTCTTCCTGCAGATCATGACTTGCATCATGAAATTCTTCAGATTGAGGTTGCTCAGTGGAGCCTGATATCAGAGGAGAAGCAGCATGTACATCTGATCCAATAGTCAGTTCAGAAGGTAGTTTGAAACTGACTGGAGGATAAAATGGAATGTTGCTAGGCTTGTTTATTACTGGTTCTGAACGGAGATGTTCAGAAGCAGGTTCAGGTGACTGATCAGTTTCAGCAATAGGATCAGAATCACCAAAACTTATTGGACTTTCTGAGGGTGGTACAGGAATGGAATTTTAAAGATTGCAGAATTGGATTCATCAAAGGTAACATGAATTGACTCATCAACCTTTTCAAGTCTCTTGTTAAAGACTCTAAAGGCTTTGCGATTTGATGAATATCCTAGGAAGTATCCTTCATCAGCTTTTGCATCAAATTTTCCAAGCTGATTTGAATCATTCAGAATGTATACTGGACACCCAAATACATGGAAGTATCCAATATTAGGCTTTCTATTTCTGAGTACTTCATAGGAGGTCTTCTTGTGTCTTTTGACATAAACAGATCTGTTCTGAGTGTAGCAGGCAGTTGCAACAGCTTCAGCCCAGAAATTCTTGGGAAGACCAGATTCATTCAACATACTTCTAGCAGCTTCAATCAGCGTACGATTCTTTCTTTCTACAACACCATTCTGCTCTGGTGTGTGAGCTGAGGAGAAGTTCTGAGATATGCCAGTTTCAGTGCAGAAGGACTCCAGAGTAGCATTTCTGAATTCAGTGCCATTGTCACTTCTGAGCTGACAAACTTTTCGCTTATGCTTGAGCTCAATTTGTTTGATGAGAGCAATGATTTCAGCAGCAGCTTCACTTTTGGACCTGAGGAAAATCACCCAGCAGTATCTTGAATATTCATCAACTATAACAAGGGTGTACTTCTTTCCTGCTCTGGTCTGAACATTCACTGGTCCAAAAAGGTCCATGTGAAGCATGTGAAGAGGTTCAGTTATACTAAAGCTTTGTTTTGTCTTGAATGAAGCTCTTTTCTGCTTACCCATTTCATAACCTGGACATGGCTTGTCTTTATTGAAAGATATAGAGGGTATCCCATCAGATGGGATAATCTCTTGTGCCACAGCCAGTTTGTGTCTTCATCTGCCTTTGAGTAGAAGCATTGTTCAGTGGTAGAAGGATTCATATCAATGACATAAATGTTTCCCTTCCTTGGTGCAATCAGTACCACCTTTCCATCTCTGTTGAATATGGTGCCTTGTGAAATATCAAAAAACACCTTGAAGCCATCATCACACAGTTGACTGACACTGATCAGGTTATATTTCAAACCGTTCACATATGCAACACGTGTGAATTTGACTTGACCATTATTCACCACACCATATCCCTCAGTTTTTCCATTACCATCATTTCCAAAAACAATTGAGGGCCCCTCTTGCACCCTATATTCCTCTAGCAGGGTCTGATAACCAGTCATGGTTCGGCCAGCAGCACTGTCCAGAAACCATATATTCTTCTTTCGGTCTCCCTGCACACAAACAAAGATTAGTTCTTTTTGGGAACCCATCTTTGGATGGGTTCACTAGACTCTCCCTTAGTAGTCTTAGATTTCTTTGGTTCATAAGGAACAGAAGGATCAAAGGGGATTTCAGTCATTATTTCAGATGACACAAACATAGTTGGTTTGATGGGGTTTTCAACCTTTTTCTTTTCAGATTTCTGCTTGATTTGCTTAGAAAAAGGTTTTGTATTTTGTTTAGGTTGAAGAGAAGGAGTTTCAACATTTCTTAAACGTGCATTACAACTCTGCACTTGTCTAGTCAATAGTTGAAATTGACTTTCTAACCTTAACAAAATTGATTCTTCATTAGACACCTGAGCCTTACCTGAATCTGAGGTAGGTGGCTCAGTAGGGGAGAAATTTTTCTTCTTCTTTAGGTTTTTAGGAACCTTAGATGAAGTCTGAGGGGATGGCTTTTTGGATTTAGCCTTCCTTTCTGAAACAGTTTTCTGCTTGCCAACTTTAGGAAAAATGATTTCAGGTTTTATTTCCTTTGAAGTGCATCTAAATCAGTGATTATGGATGCCAAATGAAGATCACCAGACTCATATGCTGCTCTTTGTAATGCAAAAGTATTTTTAATTGCAGCATCTGGTCTTGGTGCTTTCATCCAAGATTTAATAATTGCTTGTTCTTTTTCAAGGATGGATTTTAATTCTTCCTTTTCCAATTCTAAAGTTGCAACCATAGACTGATAACTTTTTAGAGCCAAATGAACATCTTTCAGTTCCTTCAGTCTGGCATGACTGGCGTTTAGTTCAGAAGCATTATTTTCAAACATTTTTAGGCTTTCTAAACGCACTGTCTCAACAAATGAGATGTCAGCCTCTAAAAGAACCAAAAGGTCCAGTTTGTGTTCCTCATTCTTTTCAAAGCCAAAATTACTGACCTTTTTCATTACAATATCCACCCAGCGACCAGATTCAACATCGGATTTGACCAAATGACCTTGATCTTCTTGTACCATGAAACACATGTCCCTAACTTCTTCATCATCATCAGATGATTCATCAGATTTTCAGTTTTGGCAATCATACAACTGTTGCTTGAGTTGTCTTGTGCCAGAAGAGCCATATGTGCCTTTAACTTCTTGGATTTGGCCTTATAGCTGTCATCAGATTTCTGAAAAATAGAATGGTTAGGAGCAGATTGTGATGATGAGGGTTGACTAGATCTGCATTCCTTCATGAATGTCCTTTCTTGCCACATTTAAAGCATTCAAGATTAGACTTGTCAATAGAAGCGCTGGAAGCAAAAGGTTTGCCAAATCAATTTGATTTGGCCTTAAAACGATTGAACGTTTTAGCCAGCATGGCAACCAGATCATCATTGTCATCCTCATTACAATCATGAGTAACATTACCAGAGACACTAGTTTTTAACATTTCAGAAACCATCTTCTTCATTGAGTCAGAAATGTCACTCTCAGAAGATAGTAGAGCAGTACTATGTGGTTCAGAATACTGAACCATACCAGAACTGGTAGAAACATGATTCTTGGCATCTTGCTCAGCCAAAGCTCTCTCAGCTTTGTTCTCTTCAGTATATCTGAAGGCTCCATAAAGGGAAGCAAGAGTGTGACTGTGCAAAGTTTTGCCTTGTCTCAAGACCAAGATTAAATTTCCCATTTAGAAGGTAAAATGTCACAAAATTTTTCCAACAGAATTTCTTTATCTTTGGTAACACCCAGGGCTTTCAGTTGATTTACCAGATTTGTGAATCTGATGTAAGTTTGAGTTAAGGTTTCCCCAGGGATAGCAAAGAAAGACTCATATCTTTTGTTTAAAGCAACTTTTCTTGTGACAATTGTCTCATTTGTGCCTTCAAACTGTGTCATTAGTTCCTCCCACATTAATTTGGAATTTTCAAGTAAAACAAGAGTGGGCATAAGGATTTCAGGAACTGCATATAAAATCATATTTTGTAACTTAGTGTCAAGGTCTACAAGTCTATGATCTTCCTCAGACCAATGATCCTTCTCCTTAGGTGACTGCCTAGGAGTCCCATCGGTATTTCTGACAACAGTAGAGGCATTCATGGGGACAAAGGGTCCTTCTTTTAAGATATCGGGTAAGTGTCTTTCAACACCAGCAATATACTTTAGCATACATGCTTTCCATGTTTGAAAGTTTTCACTGTTCCCATCAAACTTGGGAACAGGATTATTTGGAAAGTGTACATGTACATTATGCGATGGTATATTGTTGTTGATGACAGGGGGTGGAGTAGTGTTATTAGGGTTAGGACGTTCTTGTTGAAAGTCAGCCATCTATGCAGATCAAAGGTTAAAGAATTGATATAATTCAACCTTGCTGCTCTGATACCAATTGTGAGTCCCAAATATAGATGATTAACTAAACCCGACTGACAAGTACAACTAATCTTGATGGACAAGTTAAGTTTACGATCCAGATATGGATAACAAGAAACAATTGACTTAAAGTAAAATGCAAGAACTAAATGGCAGAAACTATATAAAGATATATATATATGTATAATCAAGTATGTAGCATTGAGACACGTTGTTTTCTTTCTAATGTATTTGATTTATTGATATATAAACAAATACAAGGATTGTTGCGGAACAAAGATAAACACCCAAGTGTAAGTATCTAAACAATCCCGAAAAACAAGTGATCTAAATAACTTGGAAATACTCGTAAGTTTACTTAGAGTATATCTCACAAGTTGCAATGCTAAAGTTTCAAGCCTTTTGCAAGTTGTGAGAAGACTTTATATTTATAGACCAAGTTCATGATGACATGGACAAGATCGTATAAAAGTGGTTGTGAGCATTTAAGGAATTAAACTTAATTCCTTACATGCTTGTACTAGGAAGAGTATATAAGTCAGTTGATGTGACTTATAGTACTACGTTCCAAACCTATACTTTTACCTTGTACCTTTTATTAATAGATAAATCTATTAACTGGGTAAAGGTATGTAAAGTAAAAAGTCTTCCTCGTAATCAGTGTAAAGTGTTGTAAATACTTTATACTGAGATGCTTCAGTCTTTGATCTGGTAGAATCATTCTTTGCTCGCTTCTGAGATGATTCTCTTCTTCATACTTCAGTCTTTGACTTCAGAATGAATGCTTCAGATTTATCTTGATCTGAATTGAAGTGAAGCTTCAGTGAAGTAATTCTGAGACGGCTCAGAATTCTGTACAAACGTTTTCACTGAACTTCAAGCTATTTCTGAACAAATTATACTTGGTCGATTTCCGACCTAACAGGAATGTTCAAATATGAGTCTTTTGAAAATAAAAATTTGAAAAACGATTCTTGGTACAAAAGGGTCACATAACCAAATTGAATGTTTGCATTACTTATTAGAACCCTTAGAAAGTACCCCCACTTGGCTAGTATTACCTTGCTTATATATATAGAATCATTACATGAGAGTCGAGCACAAGTCGGTCAATAGTGACTACGCCGTTTAGTAGTTGTCATGTTGGTTGTTGGACGTCGTGTTGGTTGATGGTTGTCACGTCGGTTGTTCGGTCGTCGAGCTGGGTGGTTAGACGCCAAAAGGTTGAAGGTCGTCTTGTGATCCGTTATGTCGTCAAGCTGTCCGTGAGTCGTCAATGGTCAAGTCGGTCGTGATGGAGTCGTCTAAGCGTCGGGTCGAGTCGGCATCTCATGTTTTATGTAACTTGTGTAGGAAGCACCATGTCGCAAAGGGGTGAAGCATCAAGAACCTCCAGTTACCTGAGGAACCTTTATGGATTCGCGGATAGGGTGATGGATCGACAGGAAAGGCAAGAAGAAGAAGAGTCTGATCCCTCAGAAGGATCCGAGTCTACTAGGAACACACAACAGCCTCCCCAACCCCGCCAAGAAGAGGAAGAATCCGAGCCGATGGAGGACTCATCGGAGAGTGAGAGGGCGGCTAGCGTTAGGAGCGTCGCTTCTAACCGGTCTGGGCGCCGCTCACCTACACCGCCACCAGCACCACCAGCCCCTCGAGTTCCTACTCCTCCAAGGCGAAATGCCGCCTTGAACCTTAGTGATGGGCGCTTCCCAGATCAGGACCCATACTTTCCACCGCGCCTTCCTCGTCACCACCCCATGTACCACTTTGGACGAGGACATCATGGAGGGGACCCACATCGTCCTGTTTATGGAGTACCCCCTCCACCTCCGGTTGGCATGACTCGGGAGGAAAGAGAGCGAGTATGGGGCATAGCTAGTGGTTTAAGGGACGCAAGAGCAAGAGTAAGGCATCAGGAGATTATGATGGAGAGGGCTATGGGGATAATGGACCGATCAGCAGGATATTCGGGGATGGCTATATCGGAGGTTCGCAGGATTAATGAGGTGATTCTAGTGATGGGATGTGTACTCTCCGCCGTATGCGTTCTTGTGATTGCTCTCATACTTAGGGCATGGACCTAGGAACGTTCTTTTAATTATGGACCTATCTTAATGTATGAACTATTATGTCTTGTTTCCGTTTCTTGAACATTTCTACTTGTGTGTGATGATGATCGCGATGTATTTGGCATTTAGCAAATTTTGTAAACTTATCTTAAATGATATATATATATGCTTAATGCCTTTCTATGGTTACATGATGTGTTACTTCCCTCGTATTATTGCTATCCTCATTGTGAAGGTTGTTGTTGCAATAGAATTCCAGATCTGACCACTTTTGGTAGAAAAATCATAACTCGAATTATACTTCGTCTTTTGACCTGATTCCAGTGGGAGATGAAAGTTAACTCATAGGGCTACGTTTCATATGTTATGGGTTTTGTCCAGTTCATCCGTCTTAAACCACTTTTACACGCTCCAAGTTCAGAAACAGATTCTGTGAACTTTTTGGTCACTTAAGAGCATGCTTGCTTTACTTTAAAATACCCAATCACTTATTTAATTTTAATGGGAAGCTTGGCATTAATAAGAAAGGAGGATGGGTTTATGTAAATATATATATAGTAGTCATATAGTGGCCTTATGCAAAGCACATTAGCGACAATTCAAAGCTCAACTATTGTGGCCATGAACAATAAGTTCGAACTTGGGATAGGTAATCATATAAGTATATGTATACGCATATGTACTCGTGTGTGATCGTGAAGTTGAGAGTTGAAACTATATCATACGATTTAGCGCAAGAATAACTAAACTACCTTACTCTTTGTTATAGAACTATGGCGCCCCGAAGGAACAACGAAGAAACAAGCGAGGAGGCTCAACGCCGTGCGGAAGAGGCCCGACGACAGGCTGAGTTGGCCAATTTGATCTCCCAGCAGATCAACTCCGTCATGCCAGCCATAGCCACTCAAATTGCGGAAAGCGTGACCGCCACACTTAACACGAACCGAAGGCAAGATGGGGGAGGAAATGCTATTGACAGGAATGCTTACAAGGCTTTCACGTCTTGCAACCCCAAGGAGTTTCATGGGACAGAAGGTCCTGTTGGGTTGCTTACTTGGTTCCAAAGCATGGAAGCCAACTTGAACATCATTGATTGTGCACCGGCTGACCGTGTTAAGTTTGCTGCTAGTAAGCTTCAAGGAAGAGCTCTTACTTGGTGGAATCTCCAAGCGACTACTAGAGGTCCTGCAGCGGTCAATGCTTTGACTTGGGAGCAGTTTAAAGAAGAGTTGAAACGTGAGTATTGTCCACGGGAAGAGGTACAAAAGCTGGAGATGGAATTCTGAACCATGCCATGAGGGGACTGGAATTGGAGGCATATGTGATCCGCTTCCACGAGTTGAGCGTGTTGGTGCCGGAGATGGTAACCCCTGTGGCTAAGAAGGTTGAGAGGTTTATCTACGGGTTGGCACCTGAAGTTAGGTTGATGGTCACTGCTGCAAGCCCTACCACTCTGAGCAGGCTATAAGCTTGGCAACCAGGCTAGTAAATGACTTGGTTAGGCGTGGGAAGTACACGAGAGGTGAATCAAGTTTGAGACAAGGTGGAGGAAATCGGTTTGGCGATCGCAAGGGGAATGTGCCGGATAAGAGGCAAAAGATTGTGAGGAACTACGGTGTTGTCGATGCTAATCCCAACACGTATCGCGGCGCGCTCCCAAGGTGCAACCGATGTGGTTATAGCCACTTGGGTGAATGCAAGCGTTGCACAACTTGCAACCGCATGGGTCACCTTGCTACTCACTGCCGGAGCGGGCCAAGGAATGAAGGACCACGAGGGGGATGTCACAAATGTGGAAGTACGGATCATTAGAGAAATGCTTGTCCGGGTTGAGAAGAGCACAAGGCAACCGTGGAAATGGAAATGGTAACCGTGGCAACTTTAGAAATGTTGGAAATCGCGAGAACCAAGCAAACCGAGGCAACAATGGAAATCAAGTTAACCGAGGAAATGTTGGGAATCCAGCTAATGTGGGGAATCAAGGCAACAACGTTAATCAAGGGAATCGTGGGAATCAAGGAGGTCAAGCTCGAGGAAGGGTGTATGCCATGGGAGTGAATGAGGCACGTGATGACCCTAATGTCATCGTAGGTACGTTTCCACTAAATAATGTTTATGCCTCTATGTTATTTGATTCTGGAGCTGAAAGAAGTTTTATTTCCTTTGAATTTAAAGAATTGATTGATAAGAAACCTAGTGAACTTGATGAAACTTATTATGTTGAATATGCCAATGGAAACGAGTATGAAACTAAGGAAATTATCCCTGATTGCAAGCTGACTTTAGATGATAAGAGCTATAGTATTGACTTGATTCCCATAGAAATAGGAAGTTTTGATATAATCGTAGGAATGGATTGGTTGTCAAAAGTGCGTGCCGAAATCATTTGTCATGAGAAGATCATACGGATTCCCTTGGAAAATGGAGAAGTGTTGATAGTGCAAGGTCATAAGGCTGGAGTCCAACCTAAGTTGGTGTCGTCCATGAAGGTGAGGAAGTACCTACGGAAGGAATACCACACGTACTTGGCACAAGTAGTGGATAAGCGAGTGAAGAGCAAGGATCCTCACAAGGTGACAGTGGTCCGGGACTTTCCTGACGTGTTTCCTGACGAACTACCTGGACTTCCACCTACGAGACAAGTGGAATTTACGATCGATTTAGTTCCCGGGGCAGCCCCCGTAGCTAAGGCACCTTATAGACTAGCGCCCTCCGAGATGCGAGAACTATCCGAGCAATTGCAAGAATTGCTTGATAAAGGTTTGATCCAACCTAGTTTGTCGCCATGGGGTGCGCCGATCCTTTTTGTCAAAAAGAAGGATGGGTCTTTGAGAATGTGTATCGATTACAGGGAGTTGAATAAACTAACTATCAAGAACAAATATCCGCTGCCACGAATAGATGATTTGTTCGATCAACTTCAAGGAGCGTCGTATTTCTCTAAGATCGACCTTAGATCCGGCTATCACCAGTTGAAGGTACGAGAAGAGGATGTACCTAAAACGGCTTTTAGGACTCGCTATGGACATTATGAGTTCCTAGTGATGCCATTTGGTCTTACCAATGCACCGGCCGTATTTATGGACTTGATGAATAGAATTTGTAGGCCATACTTGGACAAATTCGTGATAGTATTCATCGACGATATTTTGATATATTCAAGGAGCAAGGAGGAGCATGAGAAGCATCTGAGGATGGTCTTGCAGTTACTTAGAGACGAAAAGCTATATGCTAAGTTTTCTAAGTGTGAGTTTTGGCTACGCCAAGTCCAATTTCTTGGTCATATCGTGAACGAAGAAGGAATCCACGTAGATCCGTCTAAGATTGAAGCGATCAAGAAGTGGGAAGCTCCCAAGATGCCAACGGAAGTGCGTAGCTTCCTAGGCCTAGCGGGCTATTATAGGAGATTTATTCAAGGATTTTCGAAGATTGCGGTACCTTTAACTCAATTGACCCAAAAGTCAAGAGAGTTCGTGTGGGGTAAAGAACAAGAGCAAGCGTTCCAAACGCTAAAGAACATGTTGTGTGAGGCTCCAATACTAGCGTTGCCGGATGGAATGGAAGGTTTTGTAGTGTATTGTGATGCGTCGAATAAAGGGCTAGGGTGCGTACTAATGCAAAGAGACAAAGTCATTGCATACGCATCTAGGCAACTAAAACCGCATGAGAAGAATTATTCGACACACGATTTGGAGCTAGGAGCCGTGGTGTTTGCCTTGAAGATATGGCGACACTATCTGTATGGCACCAAGTGCACCATATTTACTGACCATAAGAGTCTGCAACACATCTTTGATCAAAAGATGTTGAATATGAGGCAAAGGAGATGGGTGGAGCTACTAAATGATTATGAGTGCGAAATTAAGTACCACCCCGGAAAGGCAAATGTTGTTGCTGATGCACTTAGTAGGAAGGTGAGCACTAGGGTGCCAAGGGCTAGAATTAATCACCTACGAGTGAGGATGTCTCTAAGAGACCGATTCTTAGAAGATCAAGCAAAGGCCTTTGAAGGTAAGAATATTGAGGAAGAGGCCTTAAGCGGAATAGAAACAAGGTTTGATAGGGATGACGAAGGCATATTGTATTTTAAAGGAAGAGCTTGGGTACCAAAGGCGAATGGATTAAGAGATGTACTCATGAACGAAGCCCATAATTCAAAGTATTCGATCCATCCAGGAGCGGATAAGATGTACCAAGCTCTAAAAAGGGACTTTTGGTGGCCTGGAATGAAAGGCGATGTAGCCCGATATGTGAGCCGATGTATGACTTGCGCAATGGTCAAAGCGGAGCATCAAAAGCCGGCTGGATTGTTGAAACAACCGGAAATCCCCGAATGGAAATGGGAGCAAATAGCAATGGACCTAGTGACGAAGTTGCCTAGAACCAAGAAAGGCCATAATGCTATATGGGTAGTTGTCGATCGTCTTACGAAATCAGCCCACTTCATTCCAATAAGGGAAGATTGGAATACCGAGCGTCTAGCTCGCCTATATGTTGAGAAGATTGTAATATTACATGGCGTGCCATTGTCCATAATATCCGATAGGGATGGTAGATTTACCTCACATTTTTGGGGTCTTGTGCAAGAGGCAATGGGAACAACATTAGCATTAAGCACGGCATACCACCCTCAAACGGATGGGCAAAGTGAGCGTACGATACAAACATTGGAGGACATGTTGAGAGCATGTGCATTAGAATTTGGTGGAAATTGGGACGAGCACTTATCGTATGCGGAGTTTACTTACAATAATAGTTACCATTCTAGCATACAATGTGCACCGTTTGAAGCCTTGTACGGACGTAAGTGTAGATCACCCATGTGTTGGATCGAAGCGGGTGAAAGAAGTCTAGCTACCGTCGATTATGTCCAAGAGACAACGGACAAGGTGACCATTATAAAGGAAAAGCTCAAAGCCGCGAGAGATCGGCAAAAGAGCTATGCGGATCAAAGAAGGAAGCCTCTTGAATTTGAAGTTGGAGATAAAGTACTACTAAAAGTATCGCCATGGAAAGGAACCGTAAGGTTTGGCAAGAAAGGAAAGTTGAGCCCTCGATACATTGGGCCGTTCAAGATTATTGCTAGAATAGGCCCCGTGGCCTACAAGTTGGAACTACCCCAAGAATTGGGAGATGTCCATGACACGTTTCACGTGTCAAACCTGAAGAAATGTGTGGCAGATGATTCGAAAGTGGTCCCACTCGAGGAACTACGAGTGGAAGATAAGCTCCAATATCGAGAGGAGCCGGTAGAGGTTCTAGACCGCGACGAAAAGCGCCTTAAGAGAAGCAAGATCCCTATCGTTAAAGTTAGATGGGATTCGAAACACGGACCCGAATTCACATGGGAGCGTGAGGACTTTATACGGGAGAAATACCCGCACCTTCTCCCTAAGCAAATTCAAATTCCGAGACGGAATTCTTCTAAGGGGGTAAGGATGTAACAACCCTCCTTTTTAAATATTATATATGTGCTAGTTATGTTGCCTATGATCTCGCAAGCCATAGTTATATTAGAAACTAGTAGATGATGCCCCTAAATTAGCAATCTAAAGCTATTATTTAGTCATAAATTGAATCCAATACAATGCCATTGAACAAAAACTCTATTGTTGATCAATCAAGTTATAAAAGTAATAAAGTGAGTCTCACAAGTTGAGATAACCATCAACAATCCTCACAAGCGTCCAACAATTTAATCAGTAAGTTAATGAAAATAAATATGGACATGAAAATAGAATGTCTGTCTCAAAATATATGTATAAATTTATATGTGCATAAAAATGCTTGAAATATTGATAAGTGTATATAAATAACCAAAATAAATACAAGATTTTAGCTAATGAGTCCTTTACACCCTCACACACCCCATTTTTCAAACTTCACATTCACTCTTTCTTGAAACCCCCAACTTCTACACACACTTCACACCTACATCTAATTCTCTCTCAAAAACTCTTCCTTCTCCCTCTTTCTCTTCTCCCCCATACGGCCCAAAAATAGCAAAAAGGAGGCAAGAAAAATCAATCTAAACTAATTTTAATAATAAGGGTTTAAGCTAGATAAATTAAGGGTTGATTCAAGGTAAGAAAAAGGGTTATTCCAAGCTTAGATTAAGGGTTGTTGGAGCCTCATAGGTCACGAAAATCTGCCCATTTTTCAAACTTCACATTCACTCTTTCTTGAAACCCCCAACTTCTACACACACTTCACACCTACATCTAATTCTCTCTCAAAAACTCTTCCTTCTCCCTCTTTCTCTTCTCCCCCATACGGCCCAAAAATAGCAAAAAGGAGGCAAGAAAAATCAATCTAAACTAATTTTAATAATAAGGGTTTAAGCTAGATAAATTAAGGGTTGATTCAAGGTAAGAAAAAGGGTTATTCCAAGCTTAGATTAAGGGTTGTTGGAGCCTCATAGGTCACGAAAATCTGCCCATTTTTCACCATCAAAACCGAGCTCAAGAGGGTATAAATCTTCATCCTTTTTACTAGATTTAATCTTGTTCTTGTTTATATTCAAAGGTTTTATCAAAAGTTTATGTTTTCTTCTTGTTTTCTTGGTAATACACACTTGATGAGGGCAAAGTTGATAGGATCTTTCTCCTCATGCACATGCATGTCAAAATCCATGAGAAAGATCCAAGGATTCAACAAGTTTAAGACCCAAAAGTGTTGTTATAGATTAAGTAGCTTTTAAAGTGATTTCCTTTTGATAGATCTATATGTTTTTGTATATTTTGAAGAATATATTTCTGAGATTTTTCATTAAAAAGATGTTTTTATGTTGTTGAATGTTAGATCTATAAAAGTTGGTATTAAAAAGTGTTGATTTAAATGCATACATGCTAGATTTAAGAAAGTTGGATCTTTTGTTGGATTATGAGATGGATATGGACTTGTTATAAGTGAAAAATATGTTAATATTGATGTCAAGATTCTGGAAAAATTAATGAAATAACAAAGAGACAAAGCTTGGACCAAAACTAGTAAAAATAAGCTTGAAATCACAAACCGAAAACATGCAAAAAGCTATTTTGAGCACACACTTGCACCATAATCAAAGGACAAGAAAAATATCTTGAACTTACTGGAAATAAGTTGTTTCAAAAGTATAAAACTCAAGTCATTTGGTTCATGACAATAATAAGCTCAAAAATCATCTTTTCGGGTCAAATAAGCACTAACCGAAAGCACTAAATTGCACATATCACACCACCACCACTATCACGAATTTGAACACCAAAATATGATGAACTTTCTGGAAATAATGAAACAAGAATGAAAACCCCTTTTGAAGCACTTTAATTTCTTAAGAAATGAGGCTAAAATCACTATTTCGGTAAACGATTTTTAAGCTTAAAGTCCTCAAAATAAGCAAGACACAAGAGAGGTTGAATTGATATGAGTTTTTATTGATAAAAGTTGCCTAAAAGGCCTGAGATTTTTGGCTAAAGTGTTTAGTGGTGATTTCTAAGAATTTCCATGAATTATTGAATTTAAATGGTAATTAAAAGACATATAAATCAATAAATAAATTATGTAAATCAAGAATGTGGTTAAATCATCATAACCAATGGTAAGAATAACTCAAACCTACTGGAGAAAAATAATTAAAAGCTAACAAACAAGTGTTACATGATTTAAAGGTAAATAATTATGTAAAACTCACTAATTAATCACTATTATTAAATTAATGGAAAAATAATTAAAAGCTAACAAACAAGTGTTACATGATTTAAAGGTAAATAATTATGTAAAATCACTAATTAATCACTATTATTAAATTAATGGAAAAATAATTAAAAGCTAACAAACAAGTGTTACATGATTTAAAGGTAAATAATTATGTAAAACTCACTAATTAATCACTATTATTAAATTAATGGAAAAATAATTAAAAGCTAACAAACAAGTGTTACATGATTTAAAGGTAAATAATTATGTAAAAATCACTAATTAATCACTATTATTAAATTAATGGAAAAATACACAAATAAATATATAAAACATAAAATTCTAAGTTAAAAAGCATAAAAGTCAGTATATAACTCAATTATAATTATTCATAATTTATAAAGATAAATATGGAACTTAAAAGTATTTTTAAGGAATTAATTGATTAATAAATCAATAAAATGAATAAATAATTAATTAAATAATATTAAATTAAATAAAAACTTATAAATCAGAAAATATTCACAAAAATGAATATTATTAAGTAACTAATGACAAGTATGAAGAATGAGTAAAACCCACAATGGAAACCATGACAATCAAAGTCAAGATACCGAAATTCCAACAATGTTAAATTACGTATAGCGAGAAAATGACTTTCTCCATCAAATATCTTCCAACCAAACATTATGAACAATGTAACACCCTTTAACTCCATAAACTAATAACAACCAAAGGAGGGCAAGTCTACTAGTATACATCTCATGACCTAGCTCACTAGTTCATGTCACGCGAACTTACGTCGTGAATATATACGTTATGGTTTAGGCTTGCTTGAGGCGCACCAAATCTAGGCAAAGGACTCGCGTTTGATCAGCCCATTTCACTCTCAAATCAAGTGAGTCATAGCCCCCTTTCAAACTATTTTATGTGTTTTACTTACGGGGTGAAAGCATGATTAATTAAATTGACTTTCTTTTATGAAAATGCTACATTGAATGAACGATGATTATGATATGGGAATTATATTGTATGTTCAACGTGTGATATATTATATGATGAGCTTGAGTACTGTCAAACTGTTTCACCTCGGTACACTACTATTAACTCTTCGAGAGGCCTGTAGTTTGAGAGTTGCGCAACTAGGACTTGTCCCCTCACCCAACGAGTAACGGTGGGATGTTTGGTTGCCTTTGTGGCGACCTTCATTGCCAGTCCGACCACGCGGTGCTCTAGCTACTATATCAGTGGTCATGCCACGCCCCCTTCTATTATTGGTCGTCTCCATGGCACGACCCCTTTATTATTATTATTGCACATGATTGACGGCATGTGTTCCTTATTATCTTGGACATAACCGGTTTTAGTAGTGGCTCAAGCACAAACTCATCAATTATGCCTTTGGCCAAGTGTTATTGATATCATTTATGGTTGGTTATTATTGTTTGAACATACGGTTTGGGCATGGAGACTATGATGAAATTCTTGGAAATCTTATGACATATTTCTTCTTAAATCTTATCGAATGAATACTTGTTTGTAGTATAAACCTATGAACTCACTCAACTCTCGTAGTTGACACTTTTTCTTCATGCTTTTCAGGTATAGAGCAATAGGTACTAAGCTTGACCGCCCCTATGGAAGCTTATTTGTAATGTGCTTGGACTTATGTAATGCAAACATTCGGTCTTTTTTTTATGAACTTGGTTATGTAACGATCGTTAAACGTCAACTTGAACTTGTAATCTTTTGAGATTTGAACGTCATTTGAAACTTTATGCTGATGATTTCTACTTAATCTTTTTGTACCATGTCGTTCTATGGCATCTCGTGTTTCCGCCCTAGTCGGGGTGTTACAGAAAAATGGTATCAGAGACAAGGTTATAGGGAATTTTTACTATAACCTACGTAATTTCAAAACGAGTCGAACATCTCTTAAAGAATCAATTCGATCATAAAGTGTTCGCCTTAGCGAAGCGTAGCCTGGCCAACTACGACTAGCTAAGGATGTAACATGGAATGATCGAATTAATTGTCTAAGGAATGTTCAAAAATGAGTCTTTTGAAAATAAAAATTTGAAAAACGATTCTTGGTACAAAAGGGTCACATAACCAAATTGAATGTTTGCATTACTTATTAGAACCCTTACAAAGTACCCCCACTTGGCTAGTAATGTGCTTGGACTTATGTAATGCAAACATTTGGTCTTTTGTTTATGAACTTGGTTATGTAACGATCGTTAAACGTCAACTTGAACTTGTAATCTTTTGAGATTTGAACGTCATTTGAAACTTTATGCTGATGATTTTTACTTAATCTTTTTGTACCATGTCGTTCTGTGGCATCTCGTGTTTCCGCCCTAGTCGGGGTGTTACAATTGAGATTCGATCCCAGGTCTCCCAGCCAACATCCCCTCCCCTAGAACCCCCAAAGAGGGCCCCAGGTGGCCACTTGATCTAAGACCAAGTGGTTACAAAAATTCCATTGGATTACTTAATTATTTCTTTATTGAGGTTTGTTTAACGATCGTTTATTTTATAGCTAGTCTTCTTTTTATTTCAAAACTACTGTCACACCCCGTTGTAGCGGAAATACAGGGTTAACAAATAATTGCGTACTAACCGTAAGTTAATAGAAATTACATCCATTAATACCAAATACAAGTCTAATACAAGTACAATCGTTTTAGAATGTGGACCCCAAAATACGGATACAAGTCATCCTCATTTGGAACTGGGCCCACTAAATACGAGTTCAATAATTGGACAGTCTAATACAATTAAAGCTAAAAACATGAGAGTCCTCAAATGTCTGATGCTAATTGTACGTCCAAAGTCAAAAGATGGCCCTATAATGCCATATACGATCCAAGACTTACTGTTGGTTACCTGAAAAGCATGAAATTTGAGAGGATCAACTATCGAAATAGTTGGTGAGTTTACAGTGTGTTTGACCAAAGTTTAGTCATCATTGAGAGTACACAATGACATGTAGTTATTTAAGACAAGACAGTCGGGAGCAAAGTCCGACAATATTATGACAGTCCAGACCGAAGTCCGACAATATGATCAATACGCCTCGCACAAGATTTCCCATCTAATGTGGGGTGCGGACCAATATACCTCGCACAGGTCTCCCGTCTACAGTGGGGTGCGGACCAGAACTATGACAGTCAGGAGCAAAATCTGACAAGACAACCATTGGGATCTCATAATGGTAATAACTACATAGGGGCAACATTTTAGTTTGTCAAACACAAAGAACAATTTAGTCAGCCGACAACATGGCAAGTCAAGACATATAGATCAAAATTTCATAAGACATGTATACACATTTTCAGACAGCCGTCAACATGGCAAGACATAAGACAAATGATTTAGGTAGCCAAATCTCATGGCATAGACAAAGACAAATCATTTATAAAGTAGTCGTGTATACAATAGTGCATGCTTTTCAGGCCCAAAGTAAAAAGGAAAAAGGCGCCATAAACTCACCTTAGCGATCAAAGAGCTAAAAGGGCGAGCAAACTTGAGAATGAGCAATCTAGTCTCCACGTCTATCCAAAACCTAGGATATGAGTATGAATGGTGAGGATCAAATCTCACGACGTCATGTATCCTACATACAACTACTTAGCTATAGACCCTAGAATGCCACGACCAAGAATGTGATTTAAACGTCCATTTTATTTGACTTTAGTTTCTAATGTCATCGAACAACATCAAAACTCGCGGCGCGAGGGGGGTTCATCGCGGCGCGACCTGATCAATTCACTACCTCGCGGCGCGACCTGGAGGGCTCGCGGCGCAAGGCATGACCTGAACGAGTAAAAAAAACTGGTTTTTGACCATTTTCTGCAATTCAAGTCGTTTTCAAATCAAGCCTTTTCATTACAATGACTATAAACCCTTTCAAAGACCCGAAAAACTATCCATTTCACAATTCCAACACTTTCAAATTCCAAGACCTAATTTCTACAAGAATCCATCTAAACCATTCATACCAATTCATTTCATCATCTTTACTAACCAATTTCAATCTAATGTAAATGGAATTAAACTATAAAAATTGAATTTAGAAAGATCAAAAGTTTTGAAGAAAAGATTACTTACCACTTTAATGTTCTTGAATAATATGAAATAAGATGAAGATGATGATTCTTGAAATCCTTGCCCCAAATGATTTTTGTTATAAAAATCCCAAGAATCTCCTTGAATTTCCCTTGATTTCTCTTTGCCAAAATTTCTTGTGTGTGTGTGTTTTGTGCGATCAAAAGAAGAAGAAAGAAAGGGGGTGTTTTGGTGGTTTATTCCCGCCACAAAAAAGGAAACGGCCCATGTGGCCTAAATTTAGGATATTTTGTACCCTTAATTTGGTAAAATGCTTACGATTAAATACCGTATGACTAAAAGGTTATAATTTAAAGTAAAGGTATTTTCCCTCGTTTTATTTAAATTAAGACAAGTCAATAAAGTTTCGTCAAAGTGAACTTTAAAATATTAAGTCTAGACAGTCTATTTATTGTGTACAAGACATAACCTTTAAATATTCATTTAAAGTTATTTTTAAGACTGGGCATTCGTCTAGATAGCTAATAGTCTACGTCATCAGGATACGTCTAACTGAACTAAGTCAAAAGTCCAAATGTCTAATAATTTCCACGTCAATGACCGTCTAAATTAGACGAGATTATGATAATGACTAAGCTTAAACGAGATTAAGACTAACCCGTTGCTAATTAATTACGAGTTGTCACAACTACCCCACGATAAACTTTTAAATAACCTTCTTTCCCAAAAACAAAAGCCTCTAACATGATGTTAATGTTAAGCTATGAAGCTATCTTTTTGCTAACCAACTCACTGAGTTGGCCACTTGTGTGCGCAAACGCGGGACCACTGAAAAAGATTTAAGTGGCGCAGGTCTGAATTTTAGACTCAGACGGATTACTTAATTTAGCTATTATTTAGTGCGTCTTAAGACAACATAGTCACTGGCGGTCAGAAATGCAGGGTTCTTGGGCTGGAAGGGAAAATTCTTTCACGGGACTAAAGGGTATTACTTTTCTTTTTTTTACTTTCGGTCTTGATTTCAAACCATCATCATCATTCTCATCATCAAATTTAATAGCTTTGTTTGATATTAACAATAACGAGAGATAGTGCCCGCGCGTTGCGGCGGTGAGATGGTGGAGGTGATAGGTCAAGTCATAGAGTATGATAGCCAAATGCCTTAGCCGTACGGGCTCCGCCCTCGTATTTAAAAATTCGTCGAAAGTATATCGAATGACATCTCTAATGAAAGAGCATGAAATTTTAAGAACACCCATACAATTTTTATAATTTATCGATATACGGTTTTTGAGATAAAAGATTTTGAATGAATTAGAGGAAAAAATGATTTATGAAAAGAGAGAAAAAAAATGAGTGGTTGAGATTTGAGGAGAGAAAAAAATGAGTGGTTGAGATTTAAGGTTATTATAGGTATATTAGGTAGAGATGTTTAAATTAATGAATAAATAAGAGGGGTAATTTAGGTAGTTCAAATCCTTAATTGAGAATTTGAAAAGGGGCAAAATGTTTTATAAGATAGTATTAGATAATAATAAGTGAATCCTATAATATTTCATATTTATTTGTTTGCCTCTTTACTCCGATCTATATTAGTAAACATCGGTTGTAGCTATTTTGTTATACATTTTGATAAAAAAAAATAAAAAAAAACTTCAACTACAAGCTTCTAAAAAAAAGTTCTATCCACTATCTCCAACTAAAGTTGCTGAGCATACCTTATAGCTTTCTTGCAATGAAATAATCAATTTCAAAAATTAAAAAGATTAGTGCTACTCTTTTCAACTTGTGATTTACAAATTTGTTCTTTTAAGTACTGTTACAATGAGATGCATGTAGATCTCACTTGTAAAAGACATGCAATACATATAAATACGAATGTGATTCTTGACTTGTGATTGTAATGAATAACTTTTATACATGGAAGGGTTCTTGGGACTTCTTTTGATCCGCTCATTGCTATTTAGTGATTACATATCTGGTCTACTTTAAAATAACAATACAACAATCTGTATGGATTCTATAAAATTAATAACATTGTAATTTTGTTTTGCTGACATTTTAAATTGTTAAAACAGTCGATCTTAAAAAAGTAAAGTTCGAATCTCACTTGTTTCGCGCTGAGTGGTTCATGGTTTACGAAACCCCATTTTCTCCTATATGTGAAAACAAGTCTCCCATGTTGCTTCTAAAGTGAGTACTAAAAATAAGAATTTACGAGAATTTGGTTACCCAAAAAATCGATAATTTTTATTTGGAATTGTAAGTTCAAAGAGTGTCGATCGTATGCTAAAATAAAAGGTTGTACTTCGGTAGTTCGGTTTATGTTATTGGGGCCACCAATAATTGGTGATTGTTTATTGTTTATTCACATGTGTCTCAATAGGGATAAGCCTTGAATGGCCTATATTTGTTTAGTTTAATACATGTGTGGATAAGCCTTGAATGGCCTATATTTGTTTAGTTTAATGATTAAGGTGTTTGGTACTTTGGTGGACATGACATTGATGGATTTGGTGTTATTCTTAGTCTTTTTAACTTCACCACACAATTATTTAGTTTTGCTATTTCTTCTCCAACATTTATGGTTTCTTTGCCCCTCTACTTGAATGATAGTTGGCCTTTGGGTAGTTGAAAGATGTTGAAAGGGAAAGTTTCAATCTTTAAAGTTCATTAGTTCACGATATATATCTCAACTATTTTATACGATGAAAAAAGCTTAATGCAGTCTTACTTAACGTGCATAAAAAAACTTGTACCTTCTATATTAAAAACACACCCCCTAAGGTTGCGTTTAACAAATCCCTTATCTGATAACCTACTAATTAAAATGAACTCAATAGGGTAATTATTATTTTTAAAAAGTTATTTATATAGTTTTAATTAATAATTTGTTATATATCAAATACAATAAAACTCATTTATTGAAAGAATAGATACATTTTGTTTAATTTAAAATTGTTAAAATTATTGGCTTTTTCAAAACGTACAGTATGAATGTATGATACACAACCAATTTTGTATATATAGTTTATTATTATTATTATTATTATTATTATTATTATTAGTATTATTATTATTAATCTCTATTCATTTATACATATAGTTAATAGCTATAATAAGTTTTTACTCGTACAATGTACGAGTTTATTATATATATTGTGAAGTTACCAATCTATACCAACCAAATATATCTTCTCATAAGGATTCAGCTGATGTGAATCATAGATAATCACTTTATCTAGTTGAACACGATCCAATCTTGAACAAGAAGCATCACTATTCACCACCATATCATTAGTGCCTTCAGGAAACACAATAATAGGAGCTTCACATGATTTCTTCTTCAAAGTTTGAAAAGCATGTTTCTATAAAATCAGTCAACAAGAACTTCACCCCTTCGTTGTCAGCTCAATCATGATGCTTCTCAGTAGATTGAGAACAGAATGTCATCAAATAGCACGATGACAAGATGATCAAGAATAGACGGCACACATGAGTCATAGAATCTACAAAAACAACTCAAACATTAATCTGTTGGGATTTTATTAACTAAAAACAGACTTGAACATTAATTTAAAAGAAATACTTCTTTCAGAGATCCGGTCACATGTATCATGACAATTATTATCTTATCTTATGCTAGTCTGTTGGAAAATTTATTTCACGGTTCATATTCTCGCTAGATTCACCAAACCTAATTAGTAGGGTTGTCGCTAGACTCACACCTACCCTATAGACAGATTCTCGCTAGATTCAATGCTAAGCATTAATGTTCAAGTCTGTTTTTATGATTTACCTTCAACTATACTCAGATCTTAAGCCAGTCACCGTGTGTTAATTATCTCTGGTGGTCATAGTGCACGTTTCTATGTCATTAGATCGCGTCTGACATTGTTAATTAAGCATCATGTTCAACTAGTTCTAATTTTATTGGTTCTGGATTCGCTCCCTAGAGTAGAATCACCTTTTACAACTAATTATAGCCCGATTAGTGTTTTCCGTCTCAAATATATTAATCCTAGTGAATGACTATAGATACATCATCAAAATTAAACTGATATATTGAGATATAAAACCAATAATATGAAGAACTATTTAACCATGGATCTACGAAAAACAGTAAACGCAATCCAACAGATCTAACAATATAATGAGATAAATAAAAGTCTACATGATCACATTAATCCAAACAAGTATTCAGCCTACTAGGCAGACATTATTAATGGAATCACAGAGTCTGAAAAAATGAAAGACATTGTTTACTAACAATACAAAGTAAAGAAGAATGAAGATCTAGGTTGTAGAGGAAGATCAAAAGGTGCTTGGAACTCCAAAATCCTCTTAGACATCTGCAATGTTTAACCTAGGGTTTATGTGTGGCGTCTAGTGGCTAAAAAACTGCTCTCCTTAGGTTTGAGGGATTATACTTCTATTTATAAGGGTGAAAGTTGGTTATGGCTTCAGGGCTACCAGTGGCGCTGGTGAGCACTACCAGCGGCGCTGGTAGTGCACTGTAATACACCAACGACGCTTGTCTGGGTGACCAGCGGCACTGGTTTCTCTTGCAGCTCCAGATATTCTTCGTTTGACTTTCGTTTCACCTTCTTGTGTTTTGTAAAGTTCATTGGCATATAAGTTGAGTTGGTAAATGACATTTACCCTCGTTCGCATCTTCCGTCAACTTGCGTTAATAGTGAATCTCATTAAGCACCAAAAGTTCACGTTTATATCATTTAGACATTAACATACAGCCTAATGGCATGAGAAATAATCACAAAATGAATGCTCATCAATAAGACATGTGAAAGTAAATAAAATGAGTCGCTAATTATGAAATGTCACCGCGTCGCATACACATGTGTAAGTGAAAGGGGATAAAGAGAAAGAAAATGTATGGCTGAGAATTGTTATTTTGGTTTTTTTGAAAAGGTGTTCTCACCCTATTCCACACACACCCATATATATATATATAGGGGTGGGTTAAATAGAGTATAAGCAATCCAAAAAGTACAAGGGGATCAATCTCCACCGTTGGATCAAGCATCTTCTTCCTCCTTCTCCGGCGAGACTGCCGCTGCCAGCCACCACCTTCCTTCTTCTCCGGCGAGACAACCACCGCCACCACCTCCGGCGACATCTCCGGCAATCATCAGTTTCGTTTTCGGGTGGATACGGTACGGGCGTTGCCCTCATCCGTTCTAAACTGGTTGTCACCGGACGCATATGGGAATCGTATGGATTTGATGGGCGGCGATCCAAGATATGGTGGCGGTTTGATACGGTACGGGCGAAGCCCTTGCTGCCGGCGCCGGCGCCGTGGTTGGGGTGGTCGGAGATGATGGTGGTGGCGGTGGTTGTCTCGCCGGAGAAGAAGGAGGTGGTGGCTGGCGGCGGCAGTCTCGCCGGAGAAGAAGCAGGTAGCGGCTGCTGGCCGGAAAAAGAGGAAGAAGGAGGAGGAAGGCTTGATCTGAGCCCTTGATCGGACGGCCAAGATTGATCCCCTTGTACTTTTTGGATTGCTTGTACTCTAATTATCTTTCCCCTATATATATATATATATATCTATAAATATATATATATATATATATATATATAGTGAATGGATCAAGTGAGAACAACATATATGGTGAGAACCATTAAAAAACCATCTCTTTGCCCTTAGAGTTAAGGGCTACGCCCGTACCGTATACAACCGCCACCATCTCTTGGATCGCCGCCCATCAAATCCATACCATTCCCATATGCGTCCGGTGACAACCCTTTAGAACGGATGAGGGCAACGCCCGTACCGTATCCATACGTTTTCTTAACACGTAACCCATATGATTTTTTACAAAATTTTTTTTTTTTTTATTTTTTTTTGGAATGGGTTTTTGTTAAAAGAAAATAAAAAACAAAAAAAAGTTTTAAAAAATGAAAAATAAAAATTAAAAAAATAAAAAACCACACAAAAAAGAAGAAAGAAGGAGGAAAACTAGTGGTTCTCTCCATATTTGTTGTTCTCACGTTAACCCTACCCTATATATATATATATAAATATATAAATGTATATATATTAGATATAATATATATAGAAAATTGCAGAAACTTTTAGGAACCTTCTTTAAATTATAATATATATTATATGATTGCTTACATATATGACTATATAATTATATATTTATATGTATATATTCTTATATAAGAAAAAAGAATAGTATCACTTCTCAAGCTCTCATAAATAAATAAGTGTGGATCTTGTGTCTCAATTTGAGAGGTTAAATTGAGCTCTTTGATGACGACATAAGAAGCAACCCGCATGCTATGGTGAGACAGATCTTCAATCTTTGGATCAAAGTTAAAATTCAAAAAATATTCAAATTTGATTTTAAAATTTTAACCTTTAATTTAATTGATAAATTAAAGATCGTTTAACTTAACTAGTTTTGTGATCCTCGGCCTAAACAAACCTTTCAAAGCTAGCCAAAAGGCAAAGGTTTCACTATAAGTATTTTCCAAGGGATGTCTACTTTAATAATAGATTATCGACAAGGTTCTATTAGACAACTTGAACATATTTTACTGTCACACTTTTGGAATTTGCATTTACTGCCACAAAATATACCTCTTTTATTTGGGAATTGACATCATGCATGATGTTTTCACAAGTGTATTGTTGCAATTGCTCCAATTATTTTACGAGGAGTGTAACACCACCAGGCAAAAAAGTGTAACCCCACCAGAGGCATTATTAGCGGCGACGTCGCCGCTAATACTGCACCAGAGAGAGTATTAGCGGCGACGTC
>CM067167.1:241588941-241696650 GCA_034093135.1 Erigeron breviscapus | reverse complement strand
TTTACGAGCTCGATTTCACACATAATAGTTTAGGCAACACACATAACCTAAACATAATCACACATTACCTTCATTTCGTTTGGGCCCTTAAACGTGCAAGTGACATGGCAACCTACCAAGTCTAGTGAGCTAGTTGTACAAGCCATGTAGTATGCATATGTCACACATTAACTCCATTTCTACATTTCACACATAACAAGATACTTCGTAATTCTACATAAACTGCATAACAATACACTACATTTAACAATACTTCATCTCACTACATTAAGCAATACTTCAATACATGCACACAACAACATAAACTACGTCATACTGTATTTCAAGATTCTACATGCTACTTCAAATAAAAACACTACATTATCCTTCATACCATAACTCATACTACATTATACTTCATTTCAGAACATGTACTACATTACATGTCATGAGGGACTGCATTTCAGGTCTCATGGTCAACTTCGTAACCCACAATACCTCCCGTGTAACCCGAGATACCCACATATATCATAAGTTACCGTTATGGAAGTTATATTAAGAAACCTTTGCTTGTTGAACCCTCAGCGTGACAAAAGTAGTGTATCTTACCTTGATACAGCTTAACAACACGCTACAAGCACAACACAACGATGACTAGGTGTCTCCAATAACCTAGAACAAGTATAAGATCGAAATATAAGCTAAACGACACTTTTGTAAAATCTGGCCAAGTGGTGCGCCGCACCTTCCATGTGGTGCGTCGCACCAATCCTCCAGGGAATTCAGATTAAGACCAGGTGCGCCGCACCAGCCCTTGGTGCGTCGCATATCGGGTTTCACCAAAAACCCAAACTGGGCTGTGGTGCGTCGCACCACCCTCCAGGTGCGCGCACACCTGGGGCAGACCAGCAAACCAATTTTTGTTCTTTGATCAAACGATTTCCATACGAACCCATACCCCAAATCCAACCTGGGGACCTAAAATTAACCCTTTTTAATTGCACTTTCATCATTTAACCATCCTAATTAATCCTTTAATCCTTTACATCATGAATCAATCATTTAATCACCCGAATAACATGAAATCGGTGAACGTTTAATCAAATACCCCAACCCAAACCCTTATGGCCTGGATTAAGACTAATATAAGACTCACACAATCATATCTCAAAAGAGGAATACCTATATTACCTGTATTAGGTGACAAAGATCCAAGATCTAAGCAATACACGATCGATTTGGCTCCAAAACGAATAGATCTAGCGAGAAACTTGAGAGGGAAGGGAGGGGATCAGCTAGGGCTTTGTTTAGGGGAATAAAATCTGCAAATGCCAACCTAATGACACCCCTTAACTCCCTAAACCCGTTTTTAACTTTCCTTCTATGTCAAAACTAGTCCCTAAGCTTCCAAATCCTTCATTATTGGTCACAAACTACTTTATTGACCATACACACCATTAATCCTTCATTAAATGTCACTACATAGACATTAATCTTCATATTACACACATTTATACTACATTAACATTTAGGCTTACAAGCCTCACACATAACACACATTAACTACATATAAACATTAAATCTAAAATAGACTTAACGATACACACGATATTGACTTAACGGCATTAGTCAACTAGTAAAGAAAAGTTTGGGATGTTACAATTTTTCTCAAACATGCCACAAAGATAACCAAACTCAGGAATGGTGCAGTGGCGCTGCTTGCCACCTAATCGAAAGTGGATCACCCGATCCTCACTAATGTCCTCAATAGGTAGGAATCCCACTCTAAGAGATGAGTAGAATTCCTGGCACCATTCCAGTTTAGCTGGCTTGTTCAGCTCAAAGACCCTTCTCCACATATCGATGTTTGCTACCCAACCCGTTTCCTCACCAGTATACTCTGTTCTAAACCTGTTTGCAAAGTAGTCATCCAGGAGCGCATCGCGAATTAATTGCCAGTCCATTGTACGAGCGGGAATCAACTCATAGTCCTGGATTTCCGCTAACCTATTCAAAAACACTTGGTTCCGCCTTTGGGACATCCCTGAATTGCAGCCAAGGATGTGTGTGTGTTTTGAGTAACCTAAATGTTTTGCTAGCAGGAGCGGTTGGTGGAGTGTAGCTATCGTCTACATAATCAAATTGGTAGTTATTCGGCCACACCCATCCCTCATATTTTTGTCCAACCGGTTGTTTCTGCAAAAACATTCAAAATGTGCTAAATAAGTTAGAGGAAACGAATGGAGGCACTCACGAAAGGCTAAGACAGACAAACGGCAAACGGAAACTTTTTTTTTTTTTTTTTTTTTTGGATTTTCTGAATGGGTTTTGAGTCTAATTAACAATGCTTTAACTAATTTGAATGAAAATAAATTAAGGATGACTAAATCTTAAAAACCCCCAAATTAAAAATTAAGAACCCTAATTAGGTTTTTCTAAGATTCTTCCAAAATTAATCACCTCTAAGTACAATAAACAACAATACTAACTTATCTAAGTAATTAACAAACATTAATTGAAGAAAATCAAAGAAAATAAATAAATCTTAATTAAATTGAAATAAAATTGAAAAGAAAAGAGAAAGAGTTGAGAATCACATACCCCTCTTGACATGATGATGATGATGGAATGGAATGGAGGAGAAGAGAATGAGAGAAAGAAGAAGAGTGAAAAACCACAAATCTAAGAGTGTGTGTTTTTTAGATCTTGTGTGTGTGTGTGTGTGTGTTGAGAGAAAGTGAGAAAAAGAAAAGAGAGTGAGAAAAGATAGATAGATCGTGGCTGCTGTTTCTATTAAGTGCCCCTTTTTTAATTTATTTTTAATTTCAAAAGAAAAGAAACTTACCTGGACCGCACCTCGCGACGCGAGTAATTCTGGTCGCGCCGCAATCACGTTATAACGGCCCATCGCGTCGCGAGATGCCAAACTCGCGCCGCGAGAAAAAGCTCTGTCCAAAATGGCTCCAAATTCACCCAACCTCGCGCTGCGAGAGAATCTGGTCGCGCCGCGATTTTCTGCTTTTTCTCAGATTTTTGGCTTTTCAACAATCTTTCGCACACAACGGTTCACCCAAAATCATTTCTCACCTGTGAATCTCAACGAAAAACATAAAAATAGAACAAAACTACTGAAAACAACTAAAAATGATAAAAACACACGGGTTGCCTCCCGAGAAGCGCTTTATTTATTTACGAGTCATTAGCTTGACTCGATCAAACCTCGTTTTTCAAGCAAAAAGCTGGAGCTTCTCGACCAAGGCTCCCTCCCCAACTTCTTCCTCATGGTAGAGCTTTAACCGATGTCCATTTACAATGAACGAGCTTCCATCCTCTCTAAACAACTCAACATATCCCGAAGGATATACATGCTTGATGACAAACGGTCCATTCCACCTCGATGTGAGCTTTGGTTGGTGGATTTTGAACTTGGAGAGAAACAACAACACCTTATCTCCCACTTTGAAATCCTTTCTCTTGAGCTTCTTGTCGTGCCAAACCTTTGTTCTTTCTTTGTACAACAACAAATTGTCGTAGGCACCATGTCTAAGCTCATCAAGTTCATGGAGTTGCAACATTCTCGTTTCACCGGCTTCAATCAAGTCCATGTTGCAATGTTTCAAGGCCCAATATGCCTTGTGCTCAATTTCCACCGGCAAATGGCAAGTCTTGCCATAGAGAAGTCGATATGGAGTAGTTCCAATGGGAGTCTTGAACGCGGTTCGGAACGCCCATAGGGCATCATCTAACTTCTTTGACCATGATTTAGGGTTCTCATCAACGGTTTTCTCCAATATTCTCTTCAAAGCACGGTTGGTGTTCTCAACTTGCCCACTAGTTTGTGGGTGATAGGAAGTTGAAAAACGATGAGTAACCCCATATCTCTTCAAGACTTTTGCCAATTGATGATTGGCGAATGAGTTCCCCGGTCACTTATCAAAGCCCTTGGCATACCAAAGCGGCTAAACAAAGCCTTTAAGAAATCAATCACCACCTTGCCATCATTGGTTGGCAAGGCTTTTGCTTCAGCCCACTTTGAGACATAATCGACCGCAACCAAGATATAGAGACATTTGTTTGATGGTGGGAAGGGATCCATGAAGTCAATTCCCCACACATCAAAGACTTCACAAACTTGGATGGATTGTTGAGGCATCTCATCCCTTTTGGTTATGGTTCCTTGTCTTTGACACGCATCACATGTCTCAACTAGTGTTTGTGCTTCCTTAAAAATTGTGGGCCAATAGAATCCCGCATCAAACACTTTCTTACCCGTTACCGATGGCCCATAATGCCCATCGGTGGGTCCATAGTGGCATTCATCCAAAACCTTTCTAGTCTCACTACCCCAAATACACCTTCTAATCATCCCATCCGCACACACCTTGAACAAATACGGCTCTTCCCAAAAATAGTGCTTGATTTCGGAGAAAAATTTCTTTCTTTGTTGCGAAGACCATCCCTTAGGCAAAATTCCTTCCAGAAATGCATACTCCAAGTGATCGGGTAATGGCTTGAGCTCTAAATCCGTAGGAGGATTATCAATGGAAGTGGGCAGCTTGTTACTTGGAATTCTTTCAATTTCTTCAAACCCTTCTTCCTCCAATGGAGTGTCATCCATGCTTAGTGCCATAATCTCTTCAATCTCTTCGACTTGGTCACTAGTGACATCTCCCTCTCCCATGCTAGCCAAGCTATCATCATTGTCTTCACCATCAATTCCAACAAGCTCCAACATCTCCAATTTAACCGCATTATCTATAACATCAATCTTAAAACAAGTGTCATCGGAAGAATAAGAATGTTGCAAGGCTTTTTCAATTTTAAACACAATCCGGTCTTCCCCGACACCCAAGGAAATTTCCTTGTCCTTTACCCGAATGATAGCATCCGCGGTATATAGGAATGGTCGGCCCAAAATGAGAGGCACCTTTGTGTCCTCTTCCATCTCCAAAATAACAAAATCGACTGGAAAGACGAATTGGCCTACTTGCACTAGCAAGTTTTCGGCCACCCCCAATGGGTATTGAAAAGAATGATCCGCAAGGCGGATGCTCATTTTAGTGGGCTTCAATTTCCCCAAAGAAAGCTTTCTAAAAACTGAATATGGCATCAAGTTGATGCTTGCCCCAAGGTCGGCCAACGCTTATAAGACAATTTCCTACTAAAAGTACAAGTGATAAGAAAACTCCCTGGATCCGAAAGCTTAGGTGGAAGCTTGTTTCGGATGACCGCCGAGCATTCTTCATTGAGGAAAGTTGCCTTTGCTTCATCAAGCTTCTTTTTGTCCGTCACAAGTTCTTTGATGAACTTGGCATAGTTAGGCATGCCCGAAATGAGATCAACTAACGGAACATTGATGGTCACCGTTTTGATCATGTCAAAGAACTTGTTGTATTGTTCTTGAATCTTTTCCTTCCTCAAGCGTTGAGGAAAAGGAATCTTGGGCTTGTACGACTTCACTTCGGGTTCCTTGATTGGTGTAGCTTTAGGAACCGAAGTGGTCACCACCGGTGGTGACTCCATCTCTACCTCTTCATCAACGTCTTCTTCAAACTGCCCAACTCGAGGAGAAACATTAGAAATACGAGAATTATCAATAGGAGGAGTAATTACCTTCCCGGACCGTGTGGCTATGGCATTAACGGTTTCATTCCGGTGTTTGGGTGCTTTGTACTTGTCATCCCCATTTCTCCATGTTGGCCTTGATTCGGGTTTTGTTGGGTATTTCTCGGAAGAGTTCCCGGTTGCCTTTCTTGGTTTCCCATTCTATCAATCCTCTTTTCCAAGTTGGAGATCAAAGCATGGTTGTTGCGGTTGCTAATGTCTAACTTGTCATGCAACCCTCCAATCTTTTCATTCAAAAGCTTGGAGTAATTCTCCATTGAAGCATTTCGCTTCTCTTGAGCCTCCTCCCTCTTGTCTTGTTTATAGAGAAACTTGGCCATCATGGCCATGAGAGGTGAGCCCTCACCTTGATTTTCTTCCTTCCTAGGAGGTGATGGTGGTTGTTGTTGTTGAGGTGCTCCATGATTATCATCTTTTTGCCACCTACCTTGAAAATTACCACCACGATTGTTAGAATAAGAATTAAAAGAGTTAGAAGGGTTACCTTGATATCGGCCTTGGAAGTTGCCACCCCGTTGAAAGAGAGGTTGGTATTGGCCTTGGCGTTGATTTTGCACAAAACTAACATCTTCTTGAGCTATCGACTCACACTCATCGGGATGATGTGGACCTTCACAATGAGTACATCCCCCGGCCATAATCTTCACATCCCGCTCAAGTCCACCAAAGTTGTTTTCCACCATAGAGAACCTTTCGTCCATTCGGTTTGAAAGTGCCCGAATTTCAGAAATTACCTCGGATGTTTCACCCTCATCAACTCTAGCTACTACCTTACGCGACCTCCTGTCTCTATTTGAAGTCCTAGAAACTTGAGCTTTCGCCATATCCTCAAACATCTTCCAAAGCTCACTTGAGGTCTTGTAACTAATGCTACCTCCGCATGTCATCACCATCTTCTCATAACTCTCCCTATTCAACCCATCCATGAATATCCCCACAATCTCGGTGTCACTCACCCCATGCCCGGGACATTCCCACAATAGATCTTTCATTCTTAACCAAGCTTCAACTATAGACTCATCCTCATCTTGCCTAAAAGATCTAATTACAAGTATGAGCTCTCTTTCCCGATTAGCGGGGAAGAATCTCTCAATCAAAGCTTCCCTAACCGCACCCCAAGTAGTCAAGCTATCCGGTGCTAAACCCTTCAACCATTTATGAGCCTCTCCCGTGAGAGACATGGGAAAAAGCTTCATCTTGACGTTGTTGGCCTGATTTTCCCCATAATTGAATAGATTGCAAATCATCTCGAACTTGTCAAGATGCTCATGAGGATCTCTTTTGTGCCTTCCGTCAAAGCACAAATCTTTAACCATTTGTAAGTGATTGCCTTTCACCGTGAAAGTGTCAATTTCGGGTGCACGAATGGCCGATTGGCGAGAGGTTGGTATTGGCCTTGGCGTTGATTTTGCACAAAACTAACATCTTCTTGAGCTATCGACTCACACTCATCGGGATGATGTGGACCTCCACAATGAGTACATCCCCCGGCCATAATCTTCACATCCCGCTCAAGTCCACCAAAGTTGTTTTCCACCATAGAGAACCTTTCGTCCATTCGGTTTGAAAGTGCCCGAATTTCAGAAATTACCTCGGATGTTTCACCCTCATCAACTCTAGCTACTACCTTACGCGACCTCCTGTCTCTATTTGAAGTCCTAGAAACTTGAGCTTTCGCCATATCCTCAAACATCTTCCAAAGCTCACTTGAGGTCTTGTAACTAATGCTACCTCCGCATGTCATCACCATCTTCTCATAACTCTCCCTATTCAACCCATCCATGAATATCCCCACAATCTCGGTGTCACTCACCCCATGCCCGGGACATTCCCACAATAGATCTTTCATTCTTAACCAAGCTTCAACTATAGACTCATCCTCATCTTGCCTAAAAGATCTAATTACAAGTATGAGCTCTCTTTCCCGATTAGCGGGGAAGAATCTCTCAATCAAAGCTTCCCTAACCGCACCCCAAGTAGTCAAGCTATCCGGTGCTAAACCCTTCAACCATTTATGAGCCTCTCCCGTGAGAGACATGGGAAAAAGCTTCATCTTGACGTTGTTGGCCTGATTTTCCCCATAATTGAATAGATTGCAAATCATCTCGAACTTGTCAAGATGCTCATGAGGATCTCTTTTGTGCCTTCCGTCAAAGCACAAATCTTTAACCATTTGTAAGTGATTGCCTTTCACCGTGAAAGTGTCAATTTCGGGTGCACGAATGGCCGATTGGCGAGATGTTGGTATAGTTCGAGGAAGGTCCTCGATCTTCATGTTGAAAAGATCGGGAGGGTTTTGTTGACCGGCCATGTTGACGGTTGTTTTTGGTGATTCAGGTGGAGTAGGTGTTTTATCGGAAAGTGGTTCTTCTTTTTCGGATTGGTAACCCCACTCGTTACTTCCCGACTCGTAATAAGTCTCGTGAAGTATGTGGTCGGATTTGGGTCTAGGAGTGGTGTCTATGAAAAATGGGTCGGAAGTTGATGGTTGTGATGTTTGTGTTTTGGTGCGCTTTTTGAGTTTTTTGGGATTGGATGTGGCCTTCACTAATGGTCTCCCAGAAGTTCGAGTGTTCATCCACTACCTGGAAATATTCTGCGAACACAACACAACAAACAAAAACCTTAATAGCACCTGGGGTACAATTAAAACAAACTAAAATGAAATAAAGCAAGTAACTTCTCCGTGCAAAGCACGAAAAAGGATCGATTCACAGAATCTCAACCAAAAGTACTTAAAATCAATCCCCGGCAGCGGCGCCAAAAACTTGATGTGTGAAATCTAGTTTATAATTTATAACAAGATCTACCGCTAACTGACTACAACACACTTACGGGTAGTGTACCCGTTCGTATGTAATATAGCTAACTGGCAAGACCAGGATCGAACACAAGGACTGATTGTTGTACTAACGGTTGTAAAAATGTGAAACAAGTAAAAAGTTTGGTGTGACCGAATTGTCACTTAGCGTTTCCGAAAACTATGTGATCAACAAGTAAAATAAAGTACTCAACCGGTATTAATCGAGAGCACGCTAAAAGAGTTTGAGTTGTAAACAAATAATTAAAAAGCCATCTATGTCGAATCCGCTACGCAAAAAGTCTAGGTTGCATATAGGTTAAGCTCAAAATTCATATGTGTTGGTGATAATAATCGTGATAAGACAAAAACACAACCCTGTGCACTCCGTTTGTAAAATCGACTCGATCACCTGTTCAATCCAATTTCTTGCAACAAGTGGTACCACCAACCCTATTACAATTCCTCGAACTAACTAGTTTGTTTGATTATTTAAATAACAATTTTTATCTTTGTGAAAGAAACGTGGTACCACCAACCGTTAAATCCACTTAACAAAGTAATTTCTATTAGACTTGTATTCTTTACTATCATACCATGACCTAGCAAGAGTTATTCATAGACAAACAACTAAAATAATACTTGCATTCAACTAGTACCACTATCGAAGAACACAAATATCACCAAGAACACAAGTTTAAGTAGAAGAAATCACTTCATTAAGATCTTGACAAAATGTTAAGTAAAACCAACTTGAATTCAAAATATTATGCAACCATAACTAATTGTTTCACTTCATCTTCATAGATGTATAGATATTTAGCTACTCATAATGAAAATAACTAGAGATTCAAATAAAAAGGAGAACATAGTGTACCAAATATGAAGTAATAATCCAAATCGAGGTTACAACCGAGCTACAATCACTAATCAAGAGCCAAATTAATCTTCAAGTCTTCAAAATAGTTTGGATGATGAAAAACCCTTAAAATCGGCTGGAGAGAGAGAGAGTGGAGGCTGGAGTGTCCAAGATTAGGTTTAGGGTTGAATGGGGTTTGGTATTTATACCCCAGGAGAGAGAAATCTGTCAGACCAGCGCAGAGTCGCGCCGCGAGTCCCCTTGGTCGCGCCGCGAGGTGTGCCAAAGTTGGAGCATTTCAATCCAGGGACTTTTGTCGCGTCGCGAGATACCATGATCGCGCCGCGAATGAACTTTTGTGCTGTATCGCGCCGCGAGGCTCCCTGGTCGCGCCGCGATTTCTGTCAGGTTTTGGCATTTCAGCTTCGTACTTCATCGTTAGTGCATATGGACCATTCTTAAGCTATTTTCTACCAATTATGGGCAACGTACCTGCTGTAGACCTGAAATCACTAGCAAATACCATAAAGCACCACAAAACATGTATAAACGGCTAACAAACGTGTATAAAACGTCCAAATAAGATGTGGGAAATATGTATATATTGAGACACATCAGTAGTTCAAAAGATCTTGGAGATTAATTGAAGAAAAAGAGAATAATAAAAGAAAATAAGCAAGAACCCTTTTTTGTTATGTTATCCGATTGGCTGGTTTAATGTGTGTGAGATTTTTGGAGATTTCTTGTACAGGAACTATCTATATCCACACAACTAGCGTGTAACGACCGTTATCACTGGCACGGGCGTTACAAACAAGGGACCCGTGTAATGGGTGTTATGAAATTAACGGCAGTTACAGAAAGAAACACATAACGGGCAGTTACAAAAGTAACGGCCGTTACACGCCCCAGCTTAATTCCCTTTCTAACGATCATTCAAAACTTAACAGACGACAGGACTAAATGTGACCAACTTTCTAACGATCATTCAAAACTTAACAGACGACAGGACTAAATTTGACCAACTTTCTAACGACTCCCACACTTACCTTCGCGAAATCTTTGAAATGATTACCTTTAACACGTGGGATGACCTTCAGACCTGCAATTCTTGACACGAAAACATTAAAAATTGAAAAATAAACAAAATAAATGAAAACAAGAAAAACAATAAAACACGGGTTGCCTCCCGAGAAGCGCTAGTTTATTCACGAGTCTTTAGCTTGACTCGAAGTCCTTAAAGTCTCACTTGTTGATGGCATAAAAGCCAATTTCGAACACCTCACCATTCTCGTCATCTTCTTCATGGTAATGCTTCAAGCGGTGTCCATTCACAATAAAACTATCATCATTTCCAAACAACTCCACATAACCGGACGAATAACTCTTCTTCACCACATAAGGCCCCGTCCATTTCGATTTGAGCTTTGGTGCTTTGAGTTTGTATTTGGATTGAAACAAAAGCACTTTATCACCGGCTTTGAACTCCTTTCTCTTAATCTTGCTATCATGCCAAGCTTTTGTACGCTCCTTGTAAAGCATGGAGTTGTCATAAGCTTGCAATCTCATCTCATCCAATTCGTGCAACTGCAAAAACCTTTTCTCACCTGCCAAGATTAAATCCATATTGCAATTTTGCAAAGCCCAATAGGCTTTGTGCTCAATCTCAACCGGGAGATGACAAGTTTTACCATAAAGAAGCTTATAAGGGGTAGTACCTATTGGAGTCTTGTAAGCGGTTCTAAACGCCCACAATGCATCATCAAGCCTCTTGGCCCAAACTTTGGGGTTATCATGCACGGTCTTTTCAAGAATTCGTTTCAAAGCCCTATTGGTGTTTTCCACTTGGCCGCTTGTTTGAGGGTGATAAGAAGTGGAGAACCTATGGGTCACCCCATACTTCTTTAAAACCTTAGCAAGCTGGTGATTCGCGAAATGAGTCCCGCGATCACTTATTAAGGCCTTTGGTACACCAAATCGACTAAACAACTTTTTCAAAAATTCAATCACTACTTTAGCATCATTAGTCGGAAGGGCTTTAGCCTCGGCCCACTTGGACACATAATCAACGGCTACCAAAATATAAAGAAACTTATTCGATGGGGGAAAAGGACCCATAAAATCAATTCCCCATACATCAAAAACCTCGCATACCTGAATCATCTGTTGAGGCATTTCGTCTCTTTTAGTGAGATTACCTTGGCGTTGACAAGCATCACAAACTTCCACCAAAGTCTTAGCTTCCCTGAAAATGGTAGGCCAATAGAATCCTGCATCAAAAACCTTCTTACCGGTTACAGACGGTCCATAATGACCACCGGTAGGTCCAAAGTGACAAGCATCCAAAATCTTCCGGGTTTCAACACCGGACACGCATCTTCTTATCATTCCATCTGCACACATTCTAAACAAATATGGTTCTTCCCAGAAATAATGCTTAATATCAGAAAAGAATTTCTTTTTCTGTTGATAAGACATTTCTTTGGGAAGAACACCTGCACACAAATAGTTAGCAATGTCTGCAAACCATGGTTCCTCCTCATCATCCACCTGCATTAGAAACTCGTCAGGAAAAGCATCATTAATATCATGCTCCTTCAACTCCTCAAGGTGAGGGTTTTCGAGCCTACTCAAGTGGTCGGCTGCCACATTTTCAGCCCCACTTTTATCTTTAATCTCAATATCAAATTCTTGTAAAAGTAAGACCCAATGAATTAAACGAGGCTTAGCATCTTGTTTCGAGAACAAGTACTTCAAAGCCGAGTGGTCGGTGAACACAATAGTCTTATTCAAAACCAAATAGGATCTAAACTTATCAAAGGCATAAACCACGGCCAACAACTCTTTCTCGGTCACGGTATAGTTCTGTTGAGCCGGGTTCAAGGTCTTGCTAGCATAGGAAATAGGGCGGAAATGTTTATCCTCCCTTTGGCCTAAAACGGCCCCTAAAGCATAATCGCTAGCGTCACACATAAGTTCAAAAGGTAATGACCAAATAGGTGGAGACATAATGGGTGCATTGGTCAATCTATCCTTTAAGAGGTCAAAAGCATGAAGACATTCTTTATCAAATTGGAATGGGACATCTTTTTCTAGCAATTTAGTCATAGGTCGAGTTATCTTAGAAAAGTCTTTTATGAACCGACGATAAAAACCCGCATGACCTAAAAAGCTTCTAATTGATTTGACATTAGTGGGTGGAGGCAATTTAGCTATAACATCAATTTTTGCTTTATCTACCTCTAATCCCGCTTTTGAAACTTTGTGTCCCAAAACAATACCTTCTTTCACCATAAAATGACACTTTTCCCAATTCAAAACCAAGTGTGCCCTTTCACACCTTTCAAGCATTTTATCAAGACTTTCAAGACAATTTTCAAAAGAACTACCGAAAACAGAAAAGTCATCCATAAACACCTCCATGGATGTTTCGATCATGTCCTGAAATATGGCAATCATACATCTTTGAAAAGTACCTGGGGCATTGCAAAGACCAAATGGCATCCTTCTATAGGCATAAGTGCCAAAAGGGCAAGTAAAAGTGGTCTTCTCTTGGTCCTTGGGGTCAATGGGTATTTGGAAGTACCCGGAGAACCCATCCAAAAAGCAAAAATACTCGTTACCGGCGAGCCGTTCGAGCATTTGATCAATAAAGGGCAAGGGGAAATGGTCTTTGCGGGTAGCATCATTTAATCTCCGATAATCAATACATACCCTCCACCCCGTGACAGTCCTAGTGGGAACCAATTCATTTTTGTCATTCAAAATTACGGTCATCCCACCCTTTTTCGGTACACAATGTACCGGACTTACCCATGAACTATCCGAGATGGGGAATATGATTCCCGCATCAAGCAACTTTATAATCTCCTTTTTTACCACATCTTTCATATTTGGATTCAATCTTCGTTGCCTTTGCACAACCGGTTTCACATTATCAACAAAGTTTATGGTATGTTTGCAAAATTCTGGACTTATACCCGGAATATCGGAAATTTTCCATGCAAAAGCCTTTTTATGGGCCTTTAGGACGGTCATAAGTCTAGATTTCTCATCCTCCATTAATGAGGATGAGATGACAACGGGTAAAAGAGATGTACCTTCCAAATATGCATACTCAAGATGGTCCGGAAGTGGCTTGAGCTCCAAGTCGGTAGGAGGGTTCTCTACCGAAGTTAGCACCCGTGTGCTATCACTACCCGTGATCTCTTCATAGGTCTCGTCCTCCGGTGGAGTTTCATCAACACTTAATGCCATAATCTCTTGCATCATATCTCCAACCAATTCTTGCTCCTCTTCACTGCAAGCTAGCAATGCTTCACCCTCTTCCATATCCAAGAAATCCATGAGCTCTTTCTCCAAAGCATCTTCTTCTTCAATCACATTTAACCTGAAACAAGTTTCATCACAAGAGTAAGGATGCTTTAGTGCTCTATCAACATTAAAAACAACTCGGTCATTACCGACCCCTAGGGAAATTTCCTTAGCCTTAACCCGGATGATAGCATCCGCGGTCATAAGGAATGGTCGGCCAAGAATGAGGGGAACTTTGGCATCCGCCTCCATCTCAAGAATAACAAAATCAACCGGAAATATCATGTGCCCCACCTTAATTTGCAAATTTTCCGCTATCCCCATGGGATATTGGAAAGAACGATCCGCGAGCCTAATGCTCATGCGGGTAGGGGTCAACTCTCCTAGAGACAACTTTCTATAAACGGAATAAGGCATCAAATTGATACTAGCCCCAAGATCGGCCAATGCCTCACACAAATAAGCACCAAAAGAACAAGCAATTAGAAAACTCCCTGGATCTTCCAACTTGGGAGGAATCTGATTCTGAATGATTGCTGAACATTCGGCACTCATAACTGTAGTCTTAGCCTCTTCAAGCTTCTTCTTGTCACTTACAAGTTCCTTGAGGAACTTTGGCATCCGCCTCCATCTCAAGAATAACAAAATCAACCGGAAATATCATGTGCCCCACCTTAATTTGCAAATTTTCCGCTATCCCCATGGGATATTGGAAAGAACGATCCGCGAGCCTAATGCTCATGCGGGTAGGGGTCAACTCTCCTAGAGACAACTTTCTATAAACGGAATAAGGCATCAAATTGATACTAGCCCCAAGATCGGCCAATGCCTCACACAAATAAGCACCAAAAGAACAAGCAATTAGAAAACTCCCTGGATCTTCCAACTTGGGAGGAATCTGATTCTGAATGATTGCTGAACATTCGGCACTCATAACTGTAGTCTTAGCCTCTTCAAGCTTCTTCTTGTCACTTACAAGTTCCTTGAGGAACTTTGCATAATTAGGCATACCTGCAAGCAAATCAACTAAAGGAACAGTTATATTAACAGACTGAATAAGATCAACGAATTTCTTAAAATGTTCCTTGACTTTTTCTTTCCTCAACCGTTGAGGAAATGGAATCTTTGGTTGATAAGGCTTCACCGTCGGTTTCACAGCGGGTTTGGATGGAACGGCCGGTTTTGGCACGGCTTGGTTCGGTTCCATCTCAACTTCTTCATCACCCGTATCCTCTTCTTCATTAACCTGCACAAATGGAGAAGAATCATTAGGTAAAGGGTGTGCAGAATCATAAGTCTTACCTGTCCTCGTAGTGATGGCATTCACTTGCTCATTTCGAGCATTTGGAGGGGTATACTTCTGTCCCGATCCTTGACTATTTTGCCCTTGGTTATTGAATTGAGGCTTTGGGTTCTGTTGAGTATTGCTCGGTAGAGTACCGGGCTGCCTATTCGAGTTTCCTAGCCTCTCAATCCTTCCTTCTAAATCTTTAATGGTGGCTTGTTGATTCTTTGCTCCTTGATCCAACTTGTGTCCGAGCCCATCCAAGCGAGTAGTCAAAGCGTCCAAAACAGAAATCACCTTTTTGGACTCTTCTGCAACTTGTTCATTAGTTGCCTTTTGGGCACCAATGAACTCCTTCACTATGTCTCTTAATTCTGGATCCGAGCCTCGTTGGTTGGCGAACCTACTAAACCTGTTACCACCATAACCAGAACTGTTAGCATTAAAAGAAGAAGTAGGGTAAGAACTACCTGATGGCCGGTTTTGATAACCGGTATTTTGGTTGAAATTCCCTTGATTCTGAACATAACTAACATCTTGCACTGGTTTATCCGGGCAATCCTCTGTATAATGCAAGTCTCCACAATGCTCACACCCGTCGGCCATAACCTTAACATCTCTCTCAAGGCTCTTGAATCTATTATCTTGACTATCAAATCTCTCATTCATTTTGTAAGTCCCAACTCAATAGATGGTACTACCTGAAGACACCTCAATGTCGATGGTGGAGTTACTTTGCAATATAAGCTCTGAACTGGAGACGACCAGTTACAGAGAGTATATACCAAGTTCTAGATAGATTACTTATTAAGTGACAATAAGTAAAGAACAATGCAATAAAGTAAAATACTTAAAGTAAATTAGTGAGACAATATGTAATTTTCAAGTGTAATTTATTTATTAACTTTAAATAAATTACAAGGTTGTTGCGGAACCAAGATAATACAAAGTATGTAAATATCCTAACAACCTATGAACTACAATTGATCTACACTTGGAATTTCTCTAAACAATCGAAACACTTAAAGTTGTGAAATGTTCCTTTTTGTGATTGAGAGAATATTGCACAAGTTCACCAAGAATATTGCAGGTATGCAAAGTGTGAATTCCTTCGAAGTGTGTTTGAAGAAGTTGATATTCTTGTTGTGCAATGACTTGTATTTATAGGCAAAGTTAACATTGGGATGTTAACTTTGGCCGTACAAATGTGGTTGAGATCATTTAAGGAATAACATTTAATTCCTTAAAAAGCAGTGTAAAGTTGCAGTATAAAGCAACTTTACTCAACCAGCTTTATGTACCTTTTATTATTTAAATAATAAGATAAATCTTATTATCCGGGTAAAAGCACATAAAGCATAAAAGTCAATTCCTCATAATCAGTGTAAAGCTTTGTAAGAGCTTTCCACTGATGGTCTCCAGTTTGTAACTGACTAGAATGTCAACTGGGCTTCGCTGCCATTGTCATTCTCTATCTTCCACTTGTTGTCTTCGACTTCAACTGGAAGGATTCTTCAACTGGTCAGTTCTCAACTGGAGGAAGTCTTCAGTTGCGTTAACTGTACGATGCAACTGGACTTCAATATATTTCTGGACAAATCTTCTGGGTCTCCAGTTTCACTGGATCTGGAGACTGGCCAATTTACCAGTAAACTGGTCCAAACACATTTGCTTCGAGAGAGCCTTGACTTCGGTAATAAGCTTAGAGTCCTCACTACTTTCCACCTTAGCCACAGTGGTTCTACTAGATCTCTTGTCTCGGTCCTCATCCCTTGTAGAATACTCTCTAGCCATATCCTCAAGAATCTTATATCCTTCATTTGGGGAGATGTTGTTTAGACTACCCCCAAATGCATAACCGAGCTCCCTTTTGGTTTTTCTATCCAAACCATCATAGAAAATCTCAAAGCTTTCTTCGGTACCCATACTATGTCCAGGGCAATTTCTGAGCATTTCCTTGAACCGTTTCCATGCATCAACAACATCTTCACCGGGTTCTTGGGAAAAACCTCTGATTTTATTTTCTAATTGCCTTTGAGTTCTCATAGAATAAAACTCATCAATAAATCCTTCTCGAAGTTCGGCCCAAGTGGTGAATGAGTTATCGGGTAACTCCTTAAACCATGCAGCTGCATCTCCAGTGAGAGTCATAGGAAAGAGTTCCAACTTAACAGCCTCAGCTTGTCCTGTACCATACTGATATAGCCTACAAATTTTCTCGAACCTCTCAAGATGTGCATATGGGTCATTTCTTCGAATCCCACTCTTGAGGTGATTACCTTTCAAAGAGAAATCTACTGAAATAGCCGGAGGGCGAATAGCTGTGCCCCGGTCCGCCGGTATATTTCTTCTTCTCTCCCCGTAAGGACGGGCATTCGGATCTACCGGTTGTTCATCACCCATTCTTCTACCCCTTGGTTGTTGGTTAATATTAAGGTTAACCCGAGGGAATACAAGTACACTCGGTTAGGGGTGAGCATGGGTCGGTTTGGGTCGGTTTTTGACTAAAACCGAACCAAAACCGAAACAATTCGGTTTTTAGAATCCAAAACCATTGGTTTTCGGTTTTTATATGGTTCGGTTTTTTCGGTTTCGGCTTTTTACGGTTCGGTTTTTGGTTTTTTCGGTTTTTAACCACTTATGAATGTTTAGATTTGGGTGACTTGAGTTCAGACCTCAGAACTGTATCTATAATTGTATATGCATTAGAAACATTTCAAATTGCAAATATGTAATTTGATGATAGACGGCTTGTTCTCATTAATAAAAAAAGTGCGAACATAAATATTAAAACTTGCAGAAACATTTCAACTACATAACTTGCAAAAACAAAAGCCATTACAAAATAAATAACTTGGAAAAACTAGCTATCATTTCTTAAGAACATTCATATCCAACGAACAGCTTTCCAGTTTCCAAGTCTTTCAAATGTCTTCTTCCCAATCATCTTCCATAAAAGACTCATCAAAGAGCTTTTCTGCGGCTGGAAACTCATCTACAAATAAAAACAACAACATATAATTTTCTTAGAAGCTCAACATACTAAAACAGTTAAAGTCCCTTTAAAAAAACAGTAAAATGTAATAAAACAGGAACATTTGTACCAGCTTCTAACTTCTCCAAGTTCTCCATCATCTCCTCTAGCTGTAAGGCATTAATTGGAGTGTCTTGCAAGTCGGCTGATGTAGATCTTATCCAATCCTGGGCACAAATTAAAGCTTCCGCTGTCTTCGGAGAAAGAGAGCTTCTAAAGGGATGAATAACCCTACCCCCGGTACTAAATGCCGATTCCGATGCAACTGTAGAAATGGGCATCGCCAAAACATGCCTAGCCACTTTAGAGAGTATGGGAAACTTCACTGAATTAACTTTCCACCAGTTTAAAACATCAAGCTTATCATCCCTTTTTTCCATACCATCACTCAAATAAATATCGACTTCGTTTTTATTCGTTCCTTGCCCTTTCTCTTCCAAATACTTTTCATAATCATCCTCTCCATCAGAATCCACACCACTTTCACACATATAAGAAGTAGAGGACAAACCAGCCTTCGCGGTTTTAGCATTTAGTCCATCCTCTTTCATCTTATAGTCATCATACAGATTATCTAATGTGGCTGTCACCTGCTTTGTAACTTCAGCAACTTTGGAGGAATCCTTACCATAGATTTTTTCCAAATTATACTCAAGATAAATTTTCTTGTTTCGTGGATCTAACACCAGTGCAACATACAACAGAAAGTTGGTGTTATCCACATTATCCCAATATTTGTCATATTTAGCTTTCATCGACAAGGCCATTTTCTTTTTTTTCTCATCCTTACTTAAACACATTTTTGAAATAGATCTATGCATTGCGACAAGCTCACTAAAGAAAACATTTGATGTCACATATTTTGACCCTGAAACCCTTTTTGTAACATCATAGAAAAGTTTTAAATAATCTATAAAATACCGAGCATTTTGCCAGTCCTCTGCTTTAGGAGCCCCAACAACTCTGTCACTCCTCTTCCTTTTCCTGGTACTTTCCTCACAGTCACCATCATCCTCAACACCATCTCGAAAATATGATCTATAATTGTAATCTATTGCATAAAGCCTGTCAAATAACAAAACAAAACCGTGTCAAATTAATGTAATTTAACAAACCACTAGCTTATAAAATGGAGAATATAAGGCATAAAGCATAAATATAAATGTACCTATCAAACACAGCCTCATACTTCTCAGCTGTTTCCAACATAAGATAGGTAGAGTTCCATCTTGTCTCAACATCAAGGCATGGTTTGCTATGATAAGTAATTTTTAGATTCTGAGCACATTCTAAGAAGCTTTCATACCTAGCACCAGAAGATCTTATACACTTCACAGCTCTACGAATCCTAGAAATTGATTGAAACTGCTCATCTAAACCATCCCTAACAACAAGATTGATTATATGTGCACAACATCTTAAATGCAAATACTTGCAATCTAAGATAGAATGAGGCCCGTTGAGCATGGTGGCTAAATATCTGATGGCCCCGTCGTTTGATGAAGCATTATCGACTGTTACCGTTAGAACTCGATCAATGCCCCAATTTTTTAAGCAGCCATAAACTACCTTTCCAATTGTCCTTCCCTTATGATTTGAAATTTTTCGAAAGTTTAGAATTTTCTTTCTTAGCACCCAATCATCATCGACCCAATGAGCTGTAAGACACATATAGTTATAGTTTTGGACCGAAGTCCAAGTGTCCGTAGTGAGAGACACGGTTTGGTTTTTCAAAAGATCTTTGAGGTTGCTAGCTTCTTCTTTGTATATAGAAATACAATCTTTAGCAACAGTCCATCTAGATGGAAGTTTAAATTTAGGATTGACTTCCCACATTAGTTCTCTGAACCCCTCATCATCAACAACGCTAAATGGCTGATTATCTTTAATACACATACGAGCTAACAGTTTCCTGCATTTCTCTTGGTTAAAAGCATGATTAACCAAACCTGCTCCAGTTTTGAAGTTCAAAGTAGCTTGCTTCTTTGAATCTTGCTTTTTGTAAACCGGTGATGCTTTACATACATTTCTTAAATGATTTATCAAGGACCCTGTACCATTTTTTTTTGAATTACCAGCAAGCATATGCTTGCAATATGGACATTGCACTTCACTCGCCCCCTTTTCATATGTAAAGTGTCCCCACACCCATGACCTCGGACCCCGACTACCTTTCTTCTCGTCAACAGTTCCTTCATCAGCCACCCCTTCGTTAACACTTTCATCCTCAACATTAATCACTGGTGTCTCTTCATTAACATTTTGGCTAGCCATTGCTTCCATCTATTGAAAAAACAATGAAACAATATATCAAATACTTTACATATGAAAATATTTATAAGCACTTACAAAAAATAAAATTATATATAATCAATACTCTACAGTGAAACAATGGAACATCTATAACAATAAAATATTTAGCAAAACATAATATATCTTTAGATAAATCGATCTACATTACAGATTTAGTGATTTACAGTATAAGCAAGAATCAAGAATCAAATCTGATTTATAGAAGAGGAAGGGAGGTGAACTCGTGCAGAAGCCTGAAGATTTCATCCTTGAAAACTAAAAAGACTTATGGGGAAATGGGAATGGAAGAATTAGTAAAGTCAATTGATAATATCTAAACCTGATATGCAATCCGTTCATATTACCTAAAAATTAATTATTCGGTTCTTTTGGTTTTTTCGGATTTTTCGGTTTTCGGTTCGGTTTTTGCTCAGCCCTACACTCGGTTCAGGTGTTTGAACTTTCTCTTCTTCTTCTGAATCTGAGTCTTCACCTGTTTCAAACACTCTACCTGCTTCTTTCAACCTATTAACCAACTGATCTTCTGAATTCTGAACGGGTGAGGCACTGGTTTCGGTTTCTAAATCTATTTTGACTGGTGTGGATGGTTCCCGGTTATCTCTTGACACAAGTCGACGTCTGACTTTCCCTGGATTAGACAATGGGCTAAGCAAAGGTCGGCCGGAAGCTCTTGTGTTCATCAACTAACAAGAACCTGCACAATCACCACAAACAAACCGTCAACCGCACCTGTGGTATAATTGAAATGAAATAAAATACAAACTATCTAGTAAAGCAATAACTTTCTCACAAATGAATGTGAAAAAGGATCGAACTACAAAATAAACAACTACTTAAAATTAAGTCCCCGGCAGCGGCGCCAAAAACTTGATGTGTAAAATCGAGTTTAATAATTTAAAACAAGAAATACCCCAAAACTGACTACTACACACTCTCGGGCAGTGGACCCGTTCGTATATAGTATAGCTAAAAGGTAAGTCCAGGATCGAACACAGGGACTAAAACTAAGTAATTGTTGACATTAAGTAATTCAAGTAAATAGGGGGTTTGTGACCGAATTGTCACGTTGCAAAAGTTAGTAAATAATTAGTAATCCCAAAGGATTAATCGAAAAGAAATCCGGTATGACCGGGGCAAGATTCGTCGGAAGACGAAAGTAAAAATGATTTTAAAGACAATAATATTGAAAGACACCTACTTGAATCAGCTTACATGTCAATCATCGGGTCTAAACATTACTTGCGTTGTTGAACACTTAAAAAGGTAATCAAGATGAACTCCCGTTTTACTTGAAACTTTAATTGCTCGAAATATAGTTATCGCTCCCGCAAATAATTTCTACTCGAAACAATTAAGCGTTAAGAACTTAAGATGATTTTATGATTTAATCTTTAAAAGCTTTCTCCCGAACTGCTTATTCACCTAATCAGATCCCTCTATCATAGATGTTTACACACTCAAAATGAATTTAATTGTTTAAAATCTTTATCGCTAGTTTCTCCCGAACTCCAACGACTTTGGGTTAATTAAAGACCGATTAACCGTTTCATAAACCAATTGACAATGACATAGATTTCTCCCGAACTTCTAATTACAATCATCAATCGATTAATATAAAAGATAGAACAATATTTAAACTCAAATAAATGCGGATCTGCGATTAAACATAAAAATCTTATTCAACAATTGCAAGTAACATTAAATTGACCCTATGACATGTTCACTATCCAAGCGGGTGTTAAATAATTTAGCTACTCATAATAATTGAATCAAAACGAACGAGAATAGAAGAAATCATATTATACCAATGAATTGCGAATAATCTGGTAGCAATAATGATTACAATCCAAAGCTCCAAGATGAAAAACCCTAAAAGCTTGTTTGCTCCAAAATACCAAGAACTATGTGTTATGCTAAGAAAAAGTCTAATGAAAATCGTCCATCAATCTGAACCCTAGCCAGGTAAATGTATCAAAACCCCGTGTAACGGCCGTTACAAGGTGTAACGGGCGTTACACGCTACAGTAACGAGCCCTAATCATTAATTAGCTTTAATTGCGAAATTCTAGCCCTAACGGCCGTTACACTTGTAACGGGCGTTACACCTCTGAAGAACACCTAACGGCAGTTACGCACCCGTTACAGAAAAATATGCCTAACTGCCGTTACAGGGCTAACGGGCGTTAGAAGCTCCAGTTTTCGTTTTCTTCGTCTTTCACTTGATTTCAACCGAATCCTTCTCTCGTTTCTTCCACGGATCATCAAAATCAACCAAATTATCCGTATAATCGTTCTCCAACCTGAAAACACTCAACACTACCTCAAAGCATCGAAAGTTGGATATAAAACTATAAAAATTACGAATAATTGGTCCTAAAATCATGTGGGAAATGGTATAAAATACGACACATCAATACGCGATAGGTACCCCACAACCATATTTTCATCAGCCGACTAATACTTCACAACAAACCTTAACTGAGATATGTGAAGCACAAATTCAGGGTAATGCCCAAAAACACACCACATCTTTCGTCAAGACCTTACAGAGCATGTTTGTAGGAACTACAACATTTAGAATGCTCCTTTTTATTTATTTATGTTTTATTTTATTTGAGTAGTTTTTTTAGTATGTTCTCATTTTAATTTATTTGTCTCTTTTCTAAAAAAAAAGATTTTAGTATTTATTTAATATAAATATGTATGAATTTATGTATTAAAGTCTTAAATTAATATTTTGTTGTCTAACTTGCAAAACTTTACATAATTATTACTTTTTAAAAGAATAAATAAATATCTATACTACTCAAATAATAAAAATAGTGGACTTTGCAAAAGATTCTTATGGCTCACATGTATCTCTTTTCACTCGGTGAATACATTAGTCAATCCATGTTTCACCTACTTATTTAGCCGACGTATAATAACGTTTTCATTGATGGTGGAGCATGTGTCACCTACCTATTTAGCCGACCGTTATTAATGATCTTATAAGGGGGGTGGGAGTGGTTACCACTTCCCCAACCTTCCCCAAAATTCCACATCACCATCTTCCAATAAAAACCCTCCACCTCAAACTTCCCCAATTCACCCCAAATCACCCCAAAATGGGTGGCGCTACTCACCCCAACCCCAATTTCCACATCATCTTTTTTATTTCCAATTATTTTTACTTTACCTAAATCACAAACTATATTAAAATTAAAAAACATACCCTTTTATTACATAATACTTAAAAAAAAAAGAAACATTACATAATACTTAAAAAAAAAAAAAACATTACATAATACTTAAAAAAAAAAACATTACATGGAAATACGGGAAGTTTGCTTCAATGTCACGCACGATATCTAAAAACATGGTCTTGTCCATTCGAAACTTCTTTCGAAAGTAATCGTCTTCGTATTTTGGTTCTTGAACGAACCAATCGTTCAAAAGAGTGGCAAGACCGATTTCTCGACGTCGGTCCGTATACCGGCGAGTTTGAGGAGCGCTAGAACTTGCCGTATCTTCAAGAAAGTGTAACGCGTTAAGAAAGAATTCCATAGAGCTATCGTTTGATTCGTCGGGAGAGTCGCTCGAATTATCCAAATTACCGGAAGCCATATTTTTTGGTGATGGGTGTAACAAATTAGTGATGAAAAGGTTGGGGTGTTTGAATTTTATAAAAATGCAGTGAAAATGGGAGGTTATGTTTGTAGTTGTGTGTTGTTTTGGGAAGAAAAGAGTGTGTATATATATAAAGGGGTAAAAAATCAACAAAAAAAAACAAATTCTAAAAAAAATCCAACGGCTTGATTGCTTGATGACCGTTAGGTACGCTCCACACCACCACGTGGCCAGCCACCATTCGTCCCTTTCCTGCGCGCGGTCCCCACATCTATTTCTCTCTCCTCCACACCACCACGTGGCCAGCCACCATTCGTCCCTTTCCTGCGCGCGGTCCCCACATCTATTTCTCTCTCCTCGGGCTCACTACACCAAAATCCTTCCCATCTTCCCCACCCCGACCCCCTGGCAGCAGTGTTCCCACGCGGGGCCGGGCTTCCACAAACACCACCCCGCTTCCACTCCTACCCGTAAGTATTACACAATTCAATGTGGTTTACTTAGTTTTTAATGTGTGATGTTGATGTAATAATTTTTTTAAATGCAATTTAGTGTGATCAACTAATGCTCGATATTACATCTACTAATAGTATGTGTATGTGTCAAAATTGTTTCATAATGATCCAATAATCTATATAAGAAAACCAACCACTGCACATATATCACCTGTATACTTTGTAGTGTTTTAGCGGATTGCATTACAGGGAGTAATATTTTTTATTTATATAAAGGGAAACAAATAACAAAAATAAGAGGTTTTAAATACAATAATTAAAATGAAACAAAACATATGTTATCTTCAACTGTCATATGACATAACAAATTAAATTATTCTAAAATTTAGTCAAATAAAAGAAAAATCAATAAATAAATCAAATTTTTTGGTTCAAGGAATAACAGCATTAGATAGGATGAAACAAAACATATATTATCCTAAACATAGATTATCTTAAATTGTCACATGCACCACAGATTTATCCCAAAATTTAGATCTAAAGAGAGAAATCGACTTCATATTTTGACTCAATCTTCTTGAAGAATTAATCATAAATTCACAACACCATTTTATAACCCATGTGCTTTATTAAAATATTTGAAAGAGAGATAGGGAGGGACAAAACCATAAAATAAGGCACAGGGTAACACCACCAGGCAAAAGTCAACCCGACCAAGGCATTAGCGGCGACGTCGCCGCTAATACTCTGACACTGACAGGGGGCCCGCTAATTTCTCTGCCAGATTTACCATTACAGACATGGGGGGCCCGCAGTATTAGCGGCGACGTCGCCGCTAATACTCTCTCTGGTGCAGTATTAGCGGCGACGTCGCCGCTAATAATGCCTCTGGTGGGGTTACACTTTTTTGCCTGGTGGTGTTACACTCCTCGTAAAATAATTGGAGCAATTGCAACAATACACTTGTGAAAACATCATGCATGATGTCAATTCCCAAATAAAAGAGGTATATTTTGTGGCAGTAAATGCAAATTCCAAAAGTGTGACAGTAAAATATGTTCAAGTTGTCTAATAGAACCTTGTCGATAATCTATTATTAAAGTAGACATCCCTTGGAAAATACTTATAGTGAAACCTTTGCCTTTTGGCTAGCTTTGAAAGGTTTGTTTAGGCCGAGGATCACAAAACTAGTTAAGTTAAACGATCTTTAATTTATCAATTAAATTAAAGGTTAAAATTTTAAAATCAAATTTGAATATTTTTTGAATTTTAACTTTGATCCAAAGATTGAAGATCTGTCTCACCATAGCATGCGGGTTGCTTCTTATGTCGTCATCAAAGAGCTCAATTTAACCTCTCAAATTGAGACACAAGATCCACACTTATTTATTTATGAGAGCTTGAAAGTTTTTATGGTGAGGATATATATATATAATAATTTCATTAACTTATTAAATTATAAATATAATATAAAATGAAATAGGTTGCAGAGAAGCCAAGTATCATTGTATTATATATTATATATATATATTATATATATATATAATATATATATATATATTATATATATATATAATATATATATATATATTATATATATATATATATTATATATATATATTATATATATATATAATATATATATATAATATATATATATAATATATATATATATATAATATATATATATATTATATATATATATAATATATATATATAATATATATATATAATATATATATATAATATATATATATATATATATATAATATATATATATATATATATTATATATATATATGTTATATATAAGAATATATACATATAACATATTATATATATATATATATATAATCATATAGTATAATATATATTATAATTTAAAGAAGGTTCCTAAAAGTTTTGCAATTTTCTTATATACATATAATATATATATAATTATATATAATATTATATATATATATATATATATATATATAGGGTAGGGTTAACGTGAGAACAACAAATATGGAGAGAACCACTAGTTTTCCTCCTTCTTTCTTCTTTTTTGTGTGGTTTTTTATTTTTTTAATTTTTATTTTTCATTTTTTAAAACTTTTTTTTGTTTTTTATTTTCTTTTAACAAAAACCCATTCCAAAAAAAAAAAAAAATAAAAAAAATTTTGTAAAAAATCATATGGGTTACGTGTTAAGAAAACGTATGGATACGGTACGGGCGTTGCCCTCATCCGTTCTAAAGGGGTTGTCACCGGACGCATATGGGAATGGTATGGATTTGATGGGCGGCGATCCAAGAGATGGTGGCGGTTGTATACGGTACGGGCGTAGCCCTTAACTCTAAGGGCAAAGAGATGTTTTTTAGTGGTTCTCACCATATATGTTGTTCTCACTTGATCCCTTCACTATATATATATATATATATATATATATTATATATATATATATATATATATATATAAGGGAAAGATAATTAGAGTACAAGCAATCCAAAAAGTACAAGGGGATCAATCTTGGCCGTCCGATCAAGGGCTCAGATCAAGCCTTCCTCCTCCTTCTTCCTCTTTTTCCGGCCAGCAGCCGCTACCTGCTTCTTCTCCGGCGAGACAACCACCACCACCACCATCATCTCCGACCACCACCACCACCATCCGACCAGCCACAACCACCACCACCACCATCATCTCCGACCACCCCAACCACGGCGCGGCGCCGGCAGCAAGGGCTTCGCCCGTACCGTATCAAACCGCCACCATCTCTTGGATCGCCGCCCATCAAATCCATACGATTCCCATATGCGTCCGGTGACAACCAGTTTAGAACGGATGAGGGCAACGCCCGTACCGTATCCACCCGAAAACGAAACTGATGATTGCCGGAGATGTCGCCGGAGGTGGTGGCGGTGGTTGTCTCGCCGGAGAAGAAGGAAGGTGGTGGCTGGCAGCGGCAGTCTCGCCGGAGAAGGAGGAAGAAGATGCTTGATCCAACGGTGGAGATTGATCCCCTTATACTTTTTGGATTGCTTATACTCTATTTAACCCACCCTTATATATATATATATATATGTGTGTGTGGAATGGTGAGAACACCTTTCCAAAAAGACCAAAATAACAATTCTCAGCCATACATTTTCCTTCCCTTTCTCCGCTTTCACTTACACATGTGTAATGCGACGCGGTGACATTTCATAATTAGCGACTCATTTTATTTACTTTCACATGTCTTATTGATGAGCATTCATTTTGTGATTATTTCTCATGCCATTAGGCTGTATGTTAATGTCTAAATGATATAAACGTGAACTTTTGGTGCTTAATGAGATTCACTATTAACGCAAGTTGACGGAAGATGCGAACGAGGGTAAATGTCATTTACCAACTCAACTTATATGCCAATGAACTTTACAAAACACAAGAAGGTGAAACGAAAGTCAAACGAAGAATATCTGGAGCTGCAAGAGAAACCAGTGCCGCTGGTCACCCAGACAAGCGTCGTTGGTGTATTACAGTGCACTACCAGCGCCGCTGGTAGTGCTCACCAGCGCCACTGGTAGCCCTGAAGCCATAACCAACTTTCACCCTTATAAATAGAAGTATAATCCCTCAAACCTAAGGAGAGCAGTTTTTTAGCCACTAGACGCCACACATAAACCCTAGGTTAAACATTGCAGATGTCTAAGAGGATTTTGGAGTTCCAAGCACCTTTTGATCTTCCTCTACAACCTAGATCTTCATTCTTCTTTACTTTGTATTGTTAGTAAACAATGTCTTTCATTTTTTCAGACTCTGTGATTCCATTAATAATGTCTGCCTAGTAGGCTGAATACTTGTTTGGATTAATGTGATCATGTAGACTTTTATTTATCTCATTATATTGTTAGATCTGTTGGATTGCGTTTACTGTTTTTCGTAGATCCATGGTTAAATAGTTCTTCATATTATTGGTTTTATATCTCAATATATCAGTTTAATTTTGATGATGTATCTATAGTCATTCACTAGGATTAATATATTTGAGACGGAAAACACTAATCGGGCTATAATTAGTTGTAAAAGGTGATTCTACTCTAGGGAGCGAATCCAGAACCAATAAAATTAGAACTAGTTGAACATGATGCTTAATTAACAATGTCAGACGCGATCTAATGACATAGAAACGTGCACTATGACCACCAGAGATAATTAACACACGGTGACTGGCTTAAGATCTGAGTATAGTTGAAGGTAAATCATAAAAACAGACTTGAACATTAATGCTTAGCATTGAATCTAGCGAGAATCTGTCTATAGGGTAGGTGTGAGTCTAGCGACAACCCTACTAATTAGGTTTGGTGAATCTAGCGAGAATATGAACCGTGAAATAAATTTTCCAACAGACTAGCATAAGATAAGATAATAATTGTCATGATACATGTGACCGGATCTCTGAAAGAAGTATTTCTTTTAAATTAATGTTCAAGTCTGTTTTTAGTTAATAAAATCCCAACAGATTAATGTTTGAGTTGTTTTTGTAGATTCTATGACTCATGTGTGCCGTCTATTCTTGATCATCTTGTCATCGTGCTATTTGATGACATTCTGTTCTCAATCTACTGAGAAGCATCATGATTGAGCTGACAACGAAGGGGTGAAGTTCTTGTTGACTGATTTTATAGAAACATGCTTTTCAAACTTTGAAGAAGAAATCATGTGAAGCTCCTATTATTGTGTTTCCTGAAGGCACTAATGATATGGTGGTGAATAGTGATGCTTCTTGTTCAAGATTGGATCGTGTTCAACTAGATAAAGTGATTATCTATGATTCACATCAGCTGAATCCTTATGAGAAGATATATTTGGTTGGTATAGATTGGTAACTTCACAATATATATAATAAACTCGTACATTGTACGAGTAAAAACTTATTATAGCTATTAACTATATGTATAAATGAATAGATTAATAATAATAATAATAATAATAATAATAATAATATAATAATAATAATAATAATAATAATAATATACATAAAGAAGAAGAATAGTTTGTTTCGAATGATATTAATTAAGTTATAATAATAATAATAATAATAATATAATAATAATAATAATAATAATAATAATAATAATAATAATATAATAATAATAATAATAAAATAATAATAAAATAAAAAATAATATAATAATAATAATAATAATAATAAAATATAATTAAAACTATATAAATAACTTTTTAAAAATAATAATTACCCTATTGAGTTCATTTTAATTAGTAGGTTATCAGATAAGGGATTTGTTAAACGCAACCTTAGGGGGTGTGTTTTTAATATAGAAGGTACAAGTTTTTTTATGCACGTTAAGTAAGACTGCATTAAGCTTTTTTCATCGTATAAAATAGTTGAGATATATATCGTGAACTAATGAACTTTAAAGATTGAAACTTTCCCTTTCAACATCTTTCAACTACCCAAAGGCCAACTATCATTCAAGTAGAGGGGCAAAGAAACCATAAATGTTGGAGAAGAAATAGCAAAACTAAATAATTGTGTGGTGAAGTTAAAAAGACTAAGAATAACACCAAATCCATCAATGTCATGTCCACCAAAGTACCAAACACCTTAATCATTAAACTAAACAAATATAGGCCATTCAAGGCTTATCCACACATGTATAAACTAAACAAATATAGGCCATTCAAGGCTTATCCCTATTGAGACACATGTGAATAAACAATAAACAATCACCAATTATTGGTGGCCCCAATAACATAAACCGAACTACCGAAGTACAACCTTTTATTTTAGCATACGATCGACACTCTTTGAACTTACAATTCCAAATAAAAATTATCGATTTTTTGGGTAACCAAATTCTCGTAAATTCTTATTTTTAGTACTCACTTTAGAAGCAACATGGGAGACTTGTTTTCACATATAGGAGAAAATGGGGTTTCGTAAACCATGAACCACTCAGCGCGAAACAAGTGAGATTCGAACTTTACTTTTTTAAGATCGACTGTTTTAACAATTTAAAATGTCAGCAAAACAAAATTACAATGTTATTAATTTTATAGAATCCATACAGATTGTTGTATTGTTATTTTAAAGTAGACCAGATATGTAATCACTAAATAGCAATGAGCGGATCAAAAGAAGTCCCAAGAACCCTTCCATGTATAAAAGTTATTCATTACAATCACAAGTCAAGAATCACATTCGTATTTATATGTATTGCATGTCTTTTACAAGTGAGATCTACATGCATCTCATTGTAACAGTACTTAAAAGAACAAATTTGTAAATCACAAGTTGAAAAGAGTAGCACTAATCTTTTTAATTTTTGAAATTGATTATTTCATTGCAAGAAAGCTATAAGGTATGCTCAGCAACTTTAGTTGGAGATAGTGGATAGAACTTTTTTTTAGAAGCTTGTAGTTGAAGTTTTTTTTTATTTTTTTTTATCAAAATGTATAACAAAATAGCTACAACCGATGTTTACTAATATAGATCGGAGTAAAGAGGCAAACAAATAAATATGAAATATTATAGGATTCACTTATTATTATCTAATACTATCTTATAAAACATTTTGCCCCTTTTCAAATTCTCAATTAAGGATTTGAACTACCTAAATTACCCCTCTTATTTATTCATTAATTTAAACATCTCTACCTAATATACCTATAATAACCTTAAATCTCAACCACTCATTTTCTTTCTCTCCTCAAATCTCAACCACTCATTTTTTTTCTCTCTTTCATAAATCATTTTTTCCTCTAATTCATTCAAAATCTTTTATCTCAAAAACCGTATATCGATAAATTATAAAAATTGTATGGGTGTTCTTAAAATTTCATGCTCTTTCATTAGAGATGTCATTCGATATACTTTCGACGAATTTTTAAATACGAGGGCGGAGCCCGTACGGCTAAGGCATTTGGCTATCATACTCTATGACTTGACCTATCACCTCCACCATCTCACCGCCGCAACGCGCGGGCACTATCTCTCGTTATTGTTAATATCAAACAAAGCTATTAAATTTGATGATGAGAATGATGATGATGGTTTGAAATCAAGACCGAAAGTAAAAAAAAGAAAAGTAATACCCTTTAGTCCCGTGAAAGAATTTTCCCTTCCAGCCCAAGAACCCTGCATTTCTGACCGCCAGTGACTATGTTGTCTTAAGACGCACTAAATAATAGCTAAATTAAGTAATCCGTCTGAGTCTAAAATTCAGACCTGCGCCACTTAAATCTTTTTCAGTGGTCCCGCGTTTGCGCACACAAGTGGCCAACTCAGTGAGTTGGTTAGCAAAAAGATAGCTTCATAGCTTAACATTAACATCATGTTAGAGGCTTTTGTTTTTGGGAAAGAAGGTTATTTAAAAGTTTATCGTGGGGTAGTTGTGACAACTCGTAATTAATTAGCAACGGGTTAGTCTTAATCTCGTTTAAGCTTAGTCATTATCATAATCTCGTCTAATTTAGACGGTCATTGACGTGGAAATTATTAGACATTTGGACTTTTGACTTAGTTCAGTTAGACGTATCCTGATGACGTAGACTATTAGCTATCTAGACGAATGCCCAGTCTTAAAAATAACTTTAAATGAATATTTAAAGGTTATGTCTTGTACACAATAAATAGACTGTCTAGACTTAATATTTTAAAGTTCACTTTGACGAAACTTTATTGACTTGTCTTAATTTAAATAAAACGAGGGAAAATACCTTTACTTTAAATTATAACCTTTTAGTCATACGGTATTTAATCGTAAGCATTTTACCAAATTAAGGGTACAAAATATCCTAAATTTAGGCCACATGGGCCGTTTCCTTTCTTTGTGGCCGGGAATAAACCACCAAAACACCCCCTTTCTTTCTTCTTCTTTTGATCGCACAAAACACACACACACAAGAAATTTTGGCAAAGAGAAATCAAGGGAAATTCAAGGAGATTCTTGGGATTTTTATAACAAAAATCATTTGGGGCAAGGATTTCAAGAATCATCATCTTCATCTTATTTCATATTATTCAAGAACATTAAAGTGGTAAGTAATCTTTTCTTCAAAACTTTTGATCTTTCTAAATTCAATTTTTATAGTTTAATTCCATTTACATTAGATTGAAATTGGTTAGTAAAGATGATGAAATGAATTGGTATGAATGGTTTAGATGGATTATTGTAGAAATTAGGTCTTGGAATTTGAAAGTGTTGGAATTGTGAAATGGATAGTTTTTCGGGTCTTTGAAAGGGTTTATAGTCATTGTAATGAAAAGGCTTGATTTGAAAACGACTTGAATTGCAGAAAATGGTCAAAAACCAGTTTTTTTTACTCGTTCAGGTCATGCCTTGCGCCGCGAGCCCTCCAGGTCGCGCCGCGAGGTAGTGAATTGATCAGGTCGCGCCGCGATGAACCCCCCTCGCGCCGCGAGTTTTGATGTTGTTCGATATTTTTAGATTTCGACAACTTGAACACTTAGACTTTGTCTATATGGATTATTACTTTAGACTACCTTATAATGACAATGTCGATGACATTAGAAACTAAAGTCAATTAAAATGGATGTTTAAATCACATTCTTGGTCGTGGCATTCTAGGGTCTATAGCTAAGTAGTTGTATGTAGGATACATGACGTCGTGAGATTTGATCCTCACCATTCGTACTCATATCCTAGGTTTTGGATAGACGTGGAGACTAGTTTGCTCATTCTCAAGTTTGCTCGCCCTTTTAGCTCTTTGATCGCTAAGGTGAGTTTATGGCGCCCTTTTCCTTTTTACTTTGGGCCTGAAAAGCATGCACTATTGTATACACGACTACTTTATAAATGATTTGTCTTTGTCTATGCCATGAGATTTGGCTACCTAAATCATTTGTCTTATGTCTTGCCATGTTGACGGCTGTCTGAAAATGTGTATACATGTCTTATGAAATTTTGATCTATATGTCTTGACTTGCCATGTTGTCGGCTGACTAAATTGTTCTTTGTGTTTGACAAACTAAAATGTTGCCCCTATGTAGTTATTACCATTATGAGATCCCAATGGTTGTCTTGTCAGATTTTGCTCCTGACTGTCATAGTTCTGGTCCGCACCCCACTGTAGACGGGAGACCTGTGCGAGGTATATTGGTCCGCACCCCACATTAGATGGGAAATCCTGTGCGAGGCGTATTGATCATATTGTCGGACTTCGGTCTGGACTGTCATAATATTGTCGGACTTTGCTCCCGACTGTCTTGTCTTAAATAACTACATGTCATTGTGTACTCTCAATGACGACTAAACTTTGGTCAAACACACTGTAAACTCACCAACTATTTCGATAGTTGATCCTCTCAAATTTCATGCTTTTCAGGTAACCAACAGTAAGTCTTGGATCGTATATGGCATTATAGGGCCATCTTTTGACTTTGGACGTACAATTAGCATCAGACATTTGAGGACTCTCATGTTTTTAGTTCTAATTATATTAGACTGTCCAATTATTGAACTCGTATTTAGTGGGCCCAGTTCCAAATGAGGATGACTTGTATCCGTATTTTGGGGTCCACATTCTAAAACGATTGTACTTGTATTTGGTATTAATGGATGTAATTTCTATTAACTTACGGTTAGTACGCAATTATTTGTTAACCCTGTATTTCCGCTACAACGGGGTGTGACAGTAGTTTTGAAATAAAAAGAAGACTAGCTATAAAATAAACGATCGTTAAACAAACCTCAATAAAGAAATAATTAAGTAATCCAATGGAATTTTTGTAACCACTTGGTCTTAGATCAAGTGGCCACCTGGGGCCCTCTTTGGGGGTTCTAGGGGAGGGGATGTTGGCTGGGAGACCTGGGATCGAATCTCAATTCTCCATGGTCTCGGGCATTTACCTCTTCGGACACGTACAGGCCGTGTTATCGCACCATTGGTCTCTGTTGGAATCACAGGCCCAAAACTAAGCACTCACAAACTCACTATAACACTCTAATATGAGTAAATGAATATGTAAAAGATAATTGCAGAAGATCGAGAAGACTTATGTGAAACTTCACTGGTTTATATAACAAAAAGGATACATAATACAATGAAACAAATAGCTATTTATAGCCTTTCAAACTAGAACGTGCAATGCAGAAAATAAGGAACAAACTACTAGCTAATACTCTAACCACTACTACCTAAAGAATCGGTACACCCAAAGACCCACTCTTCTAAACTTGCACTTCTCCAACGTACACTTCCAAGAGATATGGTCAAAACCAAATACCAATTCAACCTATTTTCACACATGCATAAAACTAACTAATAAAACTATAATAAGTCAAGATTAAACTTTCAACACACCCCCTTAATCTTGACTCACTTAATCTTGAACCATCTCGACTTATACCATGACACCCAACCTCAAACGTCCAAGTCTTCTTGGTTCAACTCAAATAAACCGCGACACTAGTAACATATCACATGGCATCACGTTGGAACCGTTCATTAACATCTTGACTTATCACGGATCAAAGACCTCTCCCCGGTCACATCCAAAGCCACCCGATTGAACTCCAACGCCATAATGTCACCACCGTGTTCTTCCTTTTCTTTCAACAACCTTTTTCCGATCACCCTTGTTCAAGAGGCCACTCCACCGACAAGAAAACAAAGCCACCCGCTTATAACGTCTTCCTTCAACTTGCCAAACGAACCAAATCCAAAGTCACCTGCTTTGACGGATCTTCTACGCTCGTTTTTCACGCAACAACGTCGGTCTCCTCTTATCACGAACAATCTGATCAAGGCACCATCATAACACTTCTGCTGTTGTTACTGGTTGTACACCCGCTGCGCAAACCCGCAACCATCAACCAAAACAGCCCTGAATCGTCTTTCTTTGATCACCACTTACAGCCACGGACACACCGGTGTTCACCCGTCACCCCCGTCGTCCAAACCGATACTTCACCCGCGACGACTGACACGAACACCCTCCGCCTTCTGCTGTATAATAGTCCCGAAACAACACCAAAAACTGATGTCGATCACCCCGTTCTCTAAACCGGTACGTCTACCACAACAACGGTTGACCCGAAACACCTTTCTGTTTCCGTCTAACGCTGCAACACAGTCCCGAACAACCCTTCTTTCTCCTGCTCTCCTGCTACGTTTGCCCCGCAGCGACGGGCTAAACCGTTTTCATGTAAATTAATAATATGTATATCAAAAATATATATATGTATTTTTTTATATAAAAAGTATATAGATAATTAATATATGAAGTGATATAAATACAAATATATTGTTTTTAATAGATGCGGATCGAACATCACAACGAAGGATCTAGATTATGTTGTCTTAACCAGGTACACGCTAGAGGGTCCTCTCACCCAATACCTTATAGGAGGAAACACTCTTTATTAATCCGCCCGAAGACACGACAATTAATAGAAGTAAAACCATTTCCTCCTCCAGTTTCGAACCTAGGTCTCCCAAGAACAAGTCTTCATTGAAGAGTTTCCTATGTCACTGGGCTATCAACCAATAACATAAATACAAATCTTTAATATTAAGATAAATAAGAAAGTATTAAACCTTACAATAATTAAAATATTCCCAAATTAGATTATAAGGTAAAGTAGATGTAAATCTAGTAATTAATAAACTATATAAACCTTGTCGGGGTATCGAAGTAAGTAGAACCATTTACACTCTTAGTTTTAAATTTCAACATCATATCCTTTTAAACAAAAAGTTATTCTGATCGATGCGTTTTATTTTATTTAATACTAAAGAAAATATTAGTACAAATTAAGAAATAATATAACAAAAGATTTAATACTGTTTAATATAATTGTTTTCCCCGACATTCAAAAGGTAAAAATATTTTTAATGGCCCAGTGGAAATGAATAAAGCAAGATGGGCCCAGATAGAAAATATTAGTAAAAAAACATTAGGGAGTACGAGGTTCTTATGGTCTATATTGTAGGCGACGTGGTCTCTGCTACGCCTTTCTATCTTCATTAAACAAATCAAAAATGTTTCTTTTCAGAAGGTATCCATAAAATTTCGTTTAATATCGAAATTGCCATTTGTAATTAGCTCAGCCCAATAGAGGCCCAACCAACTTGAGGGCCTATTACTGGTTAAAGGTTGGAAGCAATGAACTGTGAACCAGTCGGAACCACTAGTGAAGGCTTTTCTTATTGTGAAGAAGTCATGTTGTAAGATAAAAATGGTAATTGAATGAGAACCCTTATAATATTATGAATTTTGATCGATTTATGTAAAGTGGACGTTTTGTATAAGTTTATAGACTAGTTGAGTCATAGGTTCCAAATGTGCCGGAGATGGTGAGAAAAAACTATCAGAAAAACGGTCGAAACCGACCCAATTAAATAGCATAGAAATATAGTGTATGTGAAAACTCAAAAAGCGGAGAAAAATCATAGACCTCAAAAAAAAATAAAAAAAAATGGTTATATGAAAAACAAAAAAATAAAAAATAAAAAAATTCCATTGTTTGAAAAACTAGTACAATTGTATAGTGTAATATCTTAAGCCACCCTTATCCAACATTCACACCCTCAAAAAAATATACTTAATTAGAAAATGTATGTTGATTTGGTGCACTTTGAAATCAACGTGTAGGCCTCTTTTATCATCAAAGAGGCACCCTCCTTTTGCTTCATCCATCCATGTGAGAGAAAAACTCCAATTTATGTTTTAGCCAAAACCAACAAAAACTAAATAGAGAAAAGTATAGACCAATTCGGCAAAGGCTTGGTCTGTAAAACATGAGATGCAATCATGCAATATGAACTTAGATTTCTGACATTGCTAAAATAACAAAATGTTTCACCGGATCTTAGTTTTTATTGTTTTTTGAATAGGGTTAAGTATCTGAGAATGTAAGTAACTTTTACATTTTTTTTTATTGTGTGAATGTAATTTTCATTTGGTTGATTGTATGTTACTAACCCGCTAAATTCAACGATTAATGTAAAAATTTTACGTTGCCCAATCAAAAACTTCTACGTGGCAACTCATATGGTGTGCCATGTATACACTTTACATTAATCGTTCAATTTAGCGGGTTAGTTACAAACAATTAACCAAATGAAAATTACATTCAAACAATAAGAAAAGTGTAAAAGTTACTTACACCTCCAGATACTAAACCCTCTTAAATATCCAACATCGTTTTTTATCAACAAAAAAGTAAGTTGTTATTCTGGACAATATACCAAAATATAAAATGGATTTTGTAATCTCTTTGGAAACGAAATATATGCTATAAATAGCTTGTTTGATGATTGACAATAGTTATGTTCACAGTTGTTATTTATGATTGTTTATGGTGAACTTAGGTAGTCCAATCCACTACTGGTTCGCTATTTAAACTGTAATGTCGTTTTAACATCCCAATTCAATAATCTTGGCCTTCTGGCACACATTCTTCATTACTTTTTCTTGATAAAGCAAACTCATATTTTTTTTTTGAAATACTCATTCCTTATTAATATAGCTAACAATATTCATAAGCATATTTAATACCCAATATACCTTTAATAAAATTAATAATTTATAATATATATCCCTTAATTCCTAAAATAATTCTACCTCCTTTTACATCAATAACTTACATTAACTGGGTCGTCGCTACTACCACTAACCGTTGCCGCCACCATCACATTGACGCTACAACCATTGCCGCAGCATCGCGCGGGCATTTGTTTAGTAGAGTTGAAACTAAATTGAATATTTACCAAGATCAATGTCAATATCTAGACATTCTAAGTACTCGAAAACATTATATAGTTCTATAAATATGAAGAACCACTTTGTATTGTATTTTATTCTCAGCATGTCATGGTCTAAAGACTAATATATATGAACTTTAGTTTGGTTCTAATAGCTAAATAGCGCAACACAATGGTAAAAAAGTGCTTGTAACTTGTTTTGACTGGTAACCTAATTTTAGTGTTCTTTTTGCCATATTCTGTCCAAATGGATACTTCATTAAAGCTCAGATGATCTATCGATAAATTATCATATACAATACTTAGCGCAGTAAGAAAAAAACAAAGCGGAAACACTGTTTTGATAATGATAAAAATGTTATATAACCATGTATCTAATATCCAATCCAATCACCAAAAGTCCAAAAATGAATGGAGCCCATACAACCAAATAATGCATTTATCCAATGAAGCAGGCTAACAACATGCTAAAAAATGCAATCCAAACACAAACAAGCTAACCTGGATTTAATGTAATTTCCATAAAAACATAGAAATCCACGAAGACACGAAGTAACTTTGTTTATGCAATCCTATACTAATATATTCACTGTAGAAACAAACGCTTCAACAACAAAAACAAAATATCAAAAGTACCTTTAATCTATAAGAAAATTACGCTTCTGAGTTCTGACCGAGATCGTAATTTGCAAACGAAAAAATAAACCCCCTAACTACACTTTCTGCCTGCTAATGCATATAGGTAGAATTTTCCGAGTACAGTTTGCAACTTTGAATGCGAAAGTTAAATAGAGTCTATTATAGATGTCAATTCCTTTTCTTATGCAAACGCTATTATGGTTAGAAATAAGTTATGAAGTCCTTGAGCTTTAGCTCAATGGTTGAAAGACCATCCCCTGCATGAGTTCGGAGGACATAGGAATTAAGTCCCTCTATGAGGGCTTGGCTTGGGTATACCCAGGTTCAAGTCTGAGGGGCAGGGTTTACCCCTATTAATCGTCGTGTCTTCGGGCGGATTAGTAGGGGGTTTCCCCCATTGGGTATTTGAAATAGGCATTTCTACTTCGAGGGAGCTCTCTAGCGCGGACCCGGTTAAGACAACGTATGCTAGACCTCCCGCTGTCGAATCGCGACACGAAGTTTCCAGCGAAATTCACCTTTCAAAAAAAAAAAAAAAAATTTTATAACGAACCCTACAGTAGCAGAAACACATACAAACACGTAGAAAAAAGTTAACCAACAAGAAGGTCAATCCCTGGCTGAATTATTAGGGAAAATTTTAGTTCAGAGCAGTTGAGCAATGAAGAAATTAAAGCAAGAAAATTGCTTTATTCAGTTTGATGTCGACTACCATAGACAGAACTGTTGTGGAACAGATACATCATACATGGCAAGATGACAACTAACAAACATGCTGCAAGCCTGCAAGCTTAATTTACCAAGACAAAATGTGATAGTAAATAGAAAGAACTCGTATTAACTTGTATATATTCACTAAAAAAGAATATAACAAGTACGGCAATAAGTGTAAGAAAACTGAGATGCTGCGAATATGTATAAATCTTATGCAGCAATCAGCATGAATAATTTAAGGAAAAAAACCAATCACATGAATACAAGTTTGCAGGTCCGATCTAAAATCTACCAATAATCACCACAAGAACAAGATCCTTGATGAAAATGATGAAAACGATTCGTGTCTCTTAAAATAATCTCTCTGTCAACCACCCGTGAAACAAACTTGAAAGAAGAATGACAATCACCACACACTCTGATGTTCTTCTTAATCCTAATGGTAGACCCTGGTGACGTCTTTAAGAGTGCAAACACCAAAGCAAGTTTTTCACTGTGATATCGCAACTTTGCTTCTCTTTCTTGTTCATCAACAAACAAAACAACATGACTGGTGTCCGGAACATACCCAATTTCCTTAATTTTTTCACCAATCTTTTCCCACATTTTATGTATCTCATCTTTTAATGGGTGAGATACATCATTAGCCACAAACATGTGTACAAAATTTTCAATCTCCACCCAACTGCAAGCGGGTTCCTTTTTAACCCCAATTTCTTTCATAAACTTTCTAACTTTTGACGCCTCATTCCATTTACCAGCACCTGCGTAAATATTATAAAGCAAAATGTGGGTTCCTGAGTCATAAGGATCAAGTTCCAACACACGTTCAGCAGCATAAGTGCCTAACTTCATATTTTTATGGATTCTACAGGCACCAAGCAAAGCACCCCATATGGCTGCAGTGGGTTCAATCGGCATTACTTTAATGAAACTTACAGCACGATCAAGTTGACCGGCTCGACCAAGCAAGTCAACCATGGTGGCATAATGAGAAATTTCGGGTTCTATTTTATATTTTCTCATCATTTCAAAGTAATGTTGACCTTTCTCCAAGAGTCCACCATGACTACAAGCAGTGAGAACACATAAAAAAGTTATCGCATTTGGTACGATTCCAGTTTTCACCATTTTCTCAAAATGTTCTAGTGTTTTCAGTCCTAACCCGTGTTGTGCATATGCAGTAAGCATAGAATTCCACGAAACCACATCTGGTTTAACAAGTCTATCAAACACGTGTATAGCATCATCAAAGCTACCTGATTTTGCATACATATCAAGAAGGGTGTTGCCAACGTAAGCAATAAGCCTAAGACCCGATTTGAGCATGTGGGCATGGATCCATTTCCCTTGCTCTAGTGACCCAGTGCTCGCACAAGCACTAAAAATGCTCGTATAAGTAAAATGAGTCGGCTTATACTCCTCTCGTTGCATCTTTTGAAAAAGCTGGATCGCCTTATCTCCCTCACTCATCCTAGCATGTGCAGCAATCAACGAATTCCACGAAACCTCATTCTTATCCACCATCCGATCAAACACAAAATTTGCTTCTTTCATCTTCCCAAACCTACAATACAAATCCACAACCGTACTCCCAACATAAACATTCGACTCATACCCGTACTTCAAACAATACCCATGAACCTGTTCCCCTTCCCTCTCATCACTTCTCGCCCCAGCCGCCTTCAAAACACTAGAAAACGTAAACTCATTCGGCTTCAACCCAACCCTAAGCATCTCTGAAAACAACATAACTGCATCACCCGCCTTATCATTCTGAGAATACCCAGTAATCATAGCAGTCCAAGACACCATATCTTTCACAGGCATTTCATCAAACACCTTACGTGCATCATCTAAATAATCACATTTGCATACATATCAAGAAGGGTGTTGCCAACGTAAGCAATAAGCCTAAGACCCGATTTGAGCATGTGGGCATGGATCCATTTCCCTTGCTCTAGTGACCCAGTGCTCGCACAAGCACTAAAAATGCTCGTATAAGTAAAATGAGTCGGCTTATACTCCTCTCGTTGCATCTTTTGAAAAAGCTGGATCGCCTTATCTCCCTCACTCATCCTAGCATGTGCAGCAATCAACGAATTCCACGAAACCTCATTCTTATCCACCATCCGATCAAACACAAAATTTGCTTCTTTCATCTTCCCAAACCTACAATACAAATCCACAACCGTACTCCCAACATAAACATTCGACTCATACCCGTACTTCAAACAATACCCATGAACCTGTTCCCCTTCCCTCTCATCACTTCTCGCCCCAGCCGCCTTCAAAACACTAGAAAACGTAAACTCATTCGGCTTCAACCCAACCCTAAGCATCTCTGAAAACAACATAACTGCATCACCCGCCTTATCATTCTGAGAATACCCAGTAATCATAGCAGTCCAAGACACCATATCTTTCACAGGCATTTCATCAAACACCTTACGTGCATCATCTAAATAATCACATTTCGCATACATATTCAAAACACAATTCTGTATCACAACAAGATGCTTATACTTTGAATTATTAAAATGATAATGAACTAATTTCCCTTCATTAATTTTACCTAATTGGGTACATTTATTAAGCAATTGGGTGTACAATTTAGCATTTTGTTGTAATAAACCTTGATCAATTAAATCTAATACATATAATCCATCATTATTATTTGGGGATTTTTTTAATAAATCTTTATCTTGAATAATATGTGAAGATGGATCAATTTCTTGTATTGTGAAAGAATGGTGAGAAGATAATGGGGTTTTACTGGGGGGTTTAAGTGATGAAATGAATCTTCCATTTTTAATAATAAAGATTGGATTTTTGGAGATAGGGATGCTTGATTTATTCATGTGTGTATATATTTGGGTATTGTAAAATAAGTATTTAGTAAAACAAATAAGACAAGATCTTGACCCTTAAATCATGGTTAAATTGATGCACGAATATTAACAAAACAATTGATGCACGATAATTTTCATGATGCACTGTGATTTTCAGTGAAGAGAAACATATTGTTTTATTTGTTTTATTTTATCTAAAACTATATATATATATATATATATATATATATATATATATATATGTTGGGGGTTGGTTATAGATATAGCTTTTGTGTAAAGAAGGCTGCATAATAAAATACGCGCCAAAATTTGCTCTGCTTAGGAATCGGTTAGAATGTTAGATTCAAGATTTTGGGTTATATTTTTGCACCGGAAGGTCAAGGTGGTATCCAAATTCCAAAAGACTATCTTAGATGGCAACGGGTCAAACGGTTCGAAATTCACCAAATGTATATGTTGTATTTTTTATATATAATCCCATAATTTATACTTTCAAAAGTTGGTGGTTATTGAAATAATATAGATTTCAGTTCTTTTGGGTCAACCCAACCCGTTGTCACCCGTACCTAAGGATCAGCCGTTGTGACCCATTACTTAAACGTGCTTATCCCGAGTTCCCGACATCTATGTAATCATCATATATTAATGAATAGGCAAATATGTAGCAACGTGTGAAAACACAAAGTCACACTCTGAAGACAATTCTCATAATAATGCTACTATATTCTTTCGTTTTTCCTTTCAATTAAATTCTTTCGTTTTTTCTTTGTTTCACTTATTTTTCTAAACATTACTACTATTCTGTTCTGCTGTTCACACCTATTCTTCCAAAATAAAGTCAGTGACTTAGTGCCATTTTTGTTTTAATCATCAACTATCTATTGATTCATTTCGGCTTTAGCTATATCTAAGTTAATACAAGAAAAGTTAGAAAAAAAAAATCAGTATCGTATAAGTTCTAAAGATTTTAACGAACTTGTTTCATAACTTTTTATGATTACCTAAATTTTGATATGATGAAAAGTGTTTGACGAAATTTGATGCCATATGATATGATCGAACAAATACTGTAGTACAGAGTATTATTTTAAAACTCTACGACATATGCATGTCTCGGTTTAAATTAACCAAAATTATATCTCTGGATTTAATGTTTTCATATGTACGGAAAATCCTCTAGTAGTAATTTATAAATGTACATATAAATAGGACTAGATACTCGTCCCAATCGTCACATATCGTCCCGTAGCGAAATCAAAACTAAACGAGTCGTAAATCCAAAATAGACCAAAATATGTGCCGCATGGATGGTGCATGTTTCACATATTTCAAAACTGGGCACATATGCATCACATGAGAGAAATATGCTCCGCATATTTCACCTATTTTTGTTACAGAAAACATCAAGCGTTTGTGCAACACCAAATATGCGCCGCATGGAAGATCCATGCGCCGCATATCGGGCTTCCTTCAGAAGACCCAATTCCAAAACTGGACAGATATGCGCCGCACCCCCTTTTGGTGTGCCGCATATCGTCCGGTTCGACCAAGTACCCCCATGTTTTAATCCTTTAAACAAATTCCTTTCAAACCCCAAACCTTAATCCCAAGCACAACTTTAACACTTCGCAGCTCGAATGTAGCCTCACATCATAACATGGTGTTCATAGAATGGAAGAGCTTCATGGTTAAGGGTTCAATCAACCTTAGTGCTAACTTCTTTACTTGCTTCTGCTTCATCATTCTTTATTCCATTTATACGTGTCTACTCTTCGCGTGGTTAAATATGATACCATTCAGTGATTCCATCATTCCATCTTCACTTCATTCGGATCAACACAGACACAGTCTCACAAACACACACATGTCGTGATACATTTACAATTACGTTCGCGACCGGAATTGTAACTATATCCTTCCATACGTGTGCCCGGTACCCTTCTATGCTTCACCTACTTATAACCCTTCAAGTATCCAACATCAACTCTACTCGTCAAACTTCAAGTCCATGTCCTTTAAGCCCGTGTACAACACTTCATAGAAATCTTACCAACTTTGTTACTTTCTACTCCGGTCAACACAAGCATGGCCATACAAACACGCTCACGTCGTGATACGCTTGCAATTATGTTCCGGACCATAATTGTAATTGCATCACTTCACATGCATGTTAATTACCACATTTGTGTATCACTCTCTTTCACCAATTCCATTCACACAATCCTTATCATTCATACAACATCTCATTTTCGTTGCGGTCCTTGTCACTAACCTCGTGGGTTGGACACCATTGACGGGACACCATTTCACCTAATCCAACAAATTTCCTTTCATTTCAACCACCTCCCACATAAATTACAGCGCACATTTATCAAATTCAGTTAGGGAAATAGTACATCACCTCGGGGACCGTCTATCGTAGCAATAGAATAATTAGCGACGGAGAAGCGAGAAACGGAAGAATAAAGGCTAAAAACATATTAACATATCAATAAACAATCATCACATAGCCTTAATCCTACACTCTCACTCAATCCCAAACCCGTCCTAAGGCATTTCATCTCAAAGGCTAAGCATACCTACTTAAGCCTAACTTGATCTCTATCGGTTTAAGTCCAATTCCTATGGCAAACCTATAGTCCTTGGTTCACTTAAACCATTTCTCTGATACCAACTTGTAACACCCGTCGTTTAAAAATATGGATTTCCAAAATTTTTCGCCTAACGGCGTCAAAGAAAGCGGAAGTAAACTTTAAAAGACCAAACCAACAAAATTGTTTGGTTCATTTATTAACTGGTGTTACTAGCTATATCATCAAAACAAGTTCAAATGGAAACCCATCAGTTGCCCAACATTAAACAACCGACAACATAGTAAACGCAAATCATAAATGTCTAATCATAAAGCAATTATCTAAAGCGAGCAGCCACTATGGGTAACTATAGCCATCCTCATTGCAATCTACCCATGCCTCGCACTTCTCACATCTACCTGCTCTCTAATGTTGGACCTGAGGGCACAACACGTTTAAAAAGAAAAGTGTTAGCTAACGAATTAGCTAAGTAAGATAACACATCATTAATAAAACATTTGTCCATTTAAACATTATGGAAAAGTCATTTGAATCGTTAAGGCACAAATCACATCATACATTACATCTCACATAACAAATCATCACATCAAACATCTTCATATAGGATGGGTCATCCTAAATGTGCCTAGTCATCTTTTGTATCTTCACATATAACATCTAACATCTTTGTATTTGTGACATAAGTCACGCATCTCATATAACATATACATCTTTGTAAGGGTGACATAAGTCACACCCGACTAGATGGACAAACCTTATGGCTGTACATCAATGTCGTTAAGGAATGGCAAGCCAATCTCGGAGTAATCCGTATGTTCAAGACAAGTGGGGCGGGTCAGACCTCCCGTATTACTCTTCACATCTTTGACCATGTTGCAAGGAGCCACCCAAGCAACCACATCTACGCACCCGCCGGGCAAGGGCAAGTACGGGTTAAGCTTAACACTTTCATCTAAAATTACGAGCTCGATTTCACATCTCATATGGTTTAGGTGTTCATATTACCTAAACATTATCACATATACATCTTAACGTTTGGGCCCTTAAACATGCACGTGTCATGGCAACTTAATAAGTCTAGTGAACTAGATGAACAAGCCATGCAATCATGCACATTTCACATATCATCAACATATCATCACATTTCAATTCATCTCAAGACATTACATAGCATATCATTACATTTCATATCATAGGGACTGCATTTCAGGCCTCAATAGTCATTTACATAGCCCATATCACCTCCCGTGTAACCCCGAATACCCATAAGCAATCAAGATATCATTTGGGAAGTTATTATATGAAACCATGTTTTTGTTGAACCCTCAGCGTGTCAAAGTAGTGTATCTTACCTCGTAGAAGCGTACAACAAATGATAACGTAAGTTACCAAGCTTTGCAAGTATTCCCGACTACCTATAAGCATTGAACGACCATAATGAGCTAAACAAGTACCTACTTACTTATATTCATGAATCAAGCCTAAATATCTATAAACATGACCCATGACAAGGCTTGATGCATCGGACATTCGATTAATACTTTAGAGCTTACATAACTCGACGGAACTCGGAATTCACTCACTAAATTAACCTTTCTGAAAACTTGACATCATAATCATATTTTAAAAGCATTACCATTAGAAATTAGACTCTCTCACGATTCCGTGGATAGCTTATTTGTCAAAAACGGAGTTACGGTTCAAAAGTTATGGCCTTTTGAAAATTCTGTCGCTATTGCGTCGCAATGGGATAATTGCGTCGCAACTTAAGTCACTGCATTTTTGTTGCGCCTCAACTAAGTAGTTGCGCCGCAACTAGCCCCGATTCTGCACAAACCTCATTGTTTAACCTCCAAAACTTAACCAAACACACCCCAAACGACCCCAAACCTTATGAACGACTTTTGTACCTCAAAATTCATCATTTTAAGACCATAATGATGCAATGAAATCATTGATTAACCCCTACTTGATTTGCATCACAATAACAAATGTTCTAGATCAGTTATGGAATGAATTATATTATTGAAAAGACATAAAATCAATGTTATTATACCTTTAACACCTGGAGATTACAATAAGGATGCAAAAGGCTTGATCAATGACACCCGAATCAACACGTTTGAAGAAGGTTTGCAATGGAAATCGAATGGAGAAGGAGGGGACGGTTTTGGGGAGGCACAAGAAGGTTTAGGATCTGATTAATGTCAATTAGGTTAGCCTAATTGACCCCTAAAACCTTCAAAGGTTCACAATTAAGTCCCTCCACTTCACATCTTTACATCTAAGGCTTAAACAACCTAACGGGAATACTTCTCGACATATTAAACACATTTAATCATCTTTGACATCTTAAACACATTAGATGTAAAAGACTAATGAGGAATTAAACATCTAATTCAACTTGAACATAAGAAAGGTTGAATACAATTGTCTTACATAATTGTTCACATTAGAATGATCAAAAGAGAATTTAGCCTATTGTCTTCATCATTGAATCTTCAATTTGGATTGTCATCTCCATGAATTTATGATTTGATGATGAAATTGGGGTGTTGGGAAGGTTAGGAATTGCTTCTTGTGTGTGAAAATATGAGTGGTAACTTCCCAAAGTCGTCCATGAATGTGATATAAACTGAAAATTGAATTAAAACCATAAAATTCGGATGCACTATCTGAACTGGCGTAAGGTATGCTGGACTGGCGTAGCTTATGGTGGCTCAGAAAAGCATTTTTTCCAGATTTGACTTCCTTTGACTCGTTCTTGATCTTTTTAGCTACAAATCGCAACTTATGACATGAAACACTTAACAAACATAAAGGTGCCCCTAATCGTCTATTAACCTTCACAAAACATGTCACTTTCACATCTTAAGGTTATACGAATTAGGCGTTTATCAATCAGCATGAATAATTTAAGGAAATAAACCAATCACATGAATACAAGTTTACACGTCCAATCTAAAATCTACCAATAATCACCACAAGAACAAGATCCTTGATGAAAATGATGAAAATGATTTGTGTCTCTTAAAATAATCTCTCTGTCAACCACCCGTGAAACAAACTTGAAAGCAGAATGACAATCACCACACACTCTGATGTTCTTCTTAATCCTAATGGTACCCCGGTGGCGTCTTTAAGAGTGCAAACGCCAAAGCAAGTTTTTCACTGTGATATCGCAACTTTGCTTCTCTTTCTTGTTCATCAACAAACAAAACAACATGACTGGTGTCCGGAACATACCCAATTTCCTTAATTTTTTCACCAATCTTTTCCCACATTTTATGTATCTCATCTTTTAATGGGTGAGATACATCATTAGCCACAAACATGTGTACAGAATTTTCGATCTCCACCCAACTGCAAGCAGGTTCCTTTTGAACCCCAATTTCTTTCATAAACTTTCTAACTTTTGACGCTGATGTGTGAAATTGAGTAATAAAATTTATAAACACGAAACTACCAAAAGACTGACTACAACACACTCACAGGCAGTGAACCTGATCGTATGCAGTATAGTAAACTGGTAAATCCGAGGTCGATCACAAGGACTAAGTAAGTAATTGTTCAAATAAAGTAATTCAAGTAAAAGGGGGTTTTGTGACTGAATTGTCACTTTGCAAAAAGTAAAAGTAAATAATTAAATCCGGTATGACCGGGGCAGGGTTCGTCTGAAGACGAAAGTAAAAATAATTTGTATGACAATAATTTAAAAGGCATCCATCTTGATTTCGCTCAACAATACGCTCAGATTGCACATAAATGAAGTTCAAATCCAAATTAAGTTGATTAAATAACCGAGACTCAAACAAAGCACCAACCCCGTACCCGTCAAGTTAATGACATCATTTGACTCTCTTGCTTAAACTAGTTTCATTACAAAGACCGGTACCCCAAGACATCTTTTATAACTTCCCTAATCAAACAATTGTTTTGGTTATTAAAATAACAATTATATCCTATCGATTGTACCCAACCGTTAACACATTTCTCCCTATTATCATTGAATGATTATCTACCGTACCCGTCATAGAAATCGTTTGTACCCAAACAATCAAAATGAAATATATGTAATCAATAACTACCATTAAAGACACACATAAATCACCAATCAATTCAAGATAAATAATAAGGAAGAAATACGCTAAGATCTCGATATAACGTTAAATGAAATCAACATTGAATTAATAAAATTGTGCAATCTTTACATATTGTCTCACTCCATCAAGATGGATGATGAAGTGATTAGCCACTCATATTAAAATAAGAATAACAAATCAAATATGAGGAATTCATCGTTACCGAATACAAAGGAATGAAAGCAATTAACGAAATTAATCCAATCGTGCTTGAAATCCTTAAAGATGATTCAATAGATGAAAAGATCTCCAAAAAGGTCTTCAAAATCGGCTGGAAAGTAAAGTTAGGGTTTTTGAATGTTTTGCAAGCTATTTATAGTTTCTCAAAAAGATGCCAAAAATCTGACTCACACTGCGTCGCAGTTTCCTCAATGCATCGCAGTGTTCTTTGACCTTCGTTGACTTTGACAATCGTTGACCGGCATGCTGGCTTTGTACATGGTCCCACTGCGTCGCAGTTGAAGCCCACTGCGGCGCAGTGTATTTCTCTGAATTTGTGGTGCGGCGCAGTCCAGCACTGCGTCGCAGTTCCTGGTTGACTTGCTTTGACCAGCTTCTAACTTCAGTTTCGTGCCTCGTAAATCATCCGTAAGCACTCATTTCACCTCAGAAACATCGTTTTCTCCAGATTTATGCTCAAATACCTGTTAATATCCTGAAACACTAACAAATACCATAAACGCACCAAATGTATACGAAAATGACGACTTAAACCATGTAAAATCAACTAAATAATCGTGGGAAATGGGTATAAAATATAGACATATCAAATCCCCCCACACTTAAGCTTTGCTTGTCCTCAAGCAATTCCAAACTTCAAAACTTTAAACTACCTTGGTACATTCATGGAACAACATGTCAGTAATCAAAAAGAAGCTCAAACCATACATGAAAATGAAAGAGATGGTTAAGCAGTTTTAATCTTAAATGAAAACTGGAATGTTTGACAATACTTGACTGATATACAAGCCTCAATAACACGACTAAGCACAAAAGAATCGAATCAGTGATATCTCATCTATCCTACTCCAACTAACTTACTTTTGGGGTTGAATATTTGAATAATCACTCAATGCCTAGTCGTGATGCATAATCTTTTAACCATAGGCTTGTACTAGGTTCGTTCCTTCACCGCCATGGCGCAAGCACCACAACGTCTATCAAAAGAGGTCTTTCAAGGGTTTCAATGAATTCTGGAGCTAAACAAGGTATTTAAAAGGGAATGGAAATTTGGAATAACAAATGGTGTTAAAAAGAAAATAACACAACATTTAACAAAGTTTTCACATAATAGTCTAATCCATAAATCCCATGTCATTAGTTGCCAACGGTCCAAAACCCGAAAAGTTGTCCCGACAATACCCCCAATAGAACGATTAAAAACCGACACCATTGTGGTGTATGACATTCAAACAACTCAATCAACCAAGACTAACCAATGTTGGCTTAAACGAATGTGCCAACCCAAATATGATAACTAAAATATAACATTATAATCCTTTTGTTGGTTAATTGATGAACCAACTTAACAAAAATGATTTGACCAAAAGTGAGAAATACCAACTGACAGCCCAAGCTCTTTTTTTTTTTCTTTTTTCTTTTTTTTTTTTCTTTTTTTTCAATTCTTTTATTCTTTTTTATTTTTTTGTGAGCTACTTTTACTCTGACTAATTGGTATTCTCTTAATAATATTGAAACAGTGACAAATCATATACTCATATGCTGAAATGAACGATTCAGACTTTATCCAAACAAACATGACGAAATCAATCTATTCTCAGAAACCAAGAATATCCCAACCCTACATAAAGGACAACCCCAAACCATACACTAGCATAGGAAACCAATGACCCACCAGGACTTCGACTATCGGCATGACTAGGAAAGGTGTATTTTTAGGGTGGATTTCATAACAAAGAACAGGCTAATGACAACATGTTTTCTATTGTTTCTTGCACTAAAAGTGAGTGCAACATAAAAGTTTTAACAGGTGGTTCACTAACCAGTGTAGTTAGCTACTAAGCACATTAACAAAACATGCACATAACAAATTTTTACGAAACAAGGGGTGAACATACAAAGAACAAAGTTTTTATCCTAATTTGCCTCTTCTGATATATAACACGGAACGATCAACCAGGACAAGTTCTAGAATCAACGCAATCACCGGCACACTCATAGCAAATGAAATAACCCAGAAATGGAAAAACCAACCTCAAACTTGCACATCATAGTTCAGAGCTCTAATTAGAACCCTTACTCTTGGATAAATCCAAAAGCCTACGAGAGGGACAAATTTACAAGGCCAATAAATCCAAACCCGTAAACACCTAGCATATCTAGAAGTGAATCAATAATCTCACAAATTTGGTGTTTTGGTGCTATAAGCGTGCTAGTCATATTATTAATCCAGAAAGGATTGCCTAATTAATCAGTCAAAACACATTCCACATATTAAAATTTTGTACCCAAGGTGTAGTCAAATTGCTTATTAAGTTCTATAATTAAGTGACAAAAGCAATTAACTACAAGGACAAGCATGCAAAAGTTTAAAAATTCCACTAAAATACCCGACTTTTTCCTATTTACCACCCCCCACACTTGAGTTGGACAATGCCCTCAATGTCCAATGAACTAAGGTAAACTATGGGAAATAGGGGAAAGTAAACAAAACAAAATCAAGAACAAGAAAAACTTGTCGGGTATGACGGGTGTTCCATGCTTGAATGATGCCAACAAGAATATGGCGCTGAACTTACTGCCAGCATATGCATATGACAAACTTGCTATTCAACATGAACACACGATTAAACACAAAAGATATAAAAGCATGCTAATTTCTCCCTACTTATTCAAAAATGAAAAGAAAAGAAAATACGATGTCTCACACCCTGTGGGGTGAATACGAACCAAACAAATTAAAAATAAAGAAAAGTACGGAAATTGAAATTGTTCAAACAAGTACATGATACAAGCCATCAAGAACCCAATAGACGGACATAACTCATCATCCAATCATCTCAATCAATCAACTGGGAGGAGGCGGGTAACCAGGTATAGCACCACCAAATAACGATGCAGCCGCGCGCTCAGCGAATGTAGGCTCTGCTGATCCCGATCCTCCAACTCCTGCATCACCAGCCTGTATACCTGCAAAAGAACCAAAAGAGACAGGATGATCTGGACCCCGTCCCCCGAGATCGTGGGAAGGAGCCTGCTCGTACTGGTGCTCTGGTGGGTAAAAGAAACCACCAGTCCTGTGCTCTGGAATAAAAATACTGGGAGGGCGGTAATCTGGAATCTGCTGAGGTGGATGGAACTCCTCACCCCTATACTGAGCCTCCCACATCGGCTGATAGCGCTGCTGATCAAACATAACACGGCTCATTCATGAGCCCACCCATCTAAAATCACTATCCATCCTGGTCTGGAACTGCTGCTGGGAATTCCACATGTTATTCACAGTGGCTTCCAACGAAGAAAAGTCCCAAGTACTTGATGGAGCAGCGGATGAGGAGGCACCAGCAGTAGAAGAAGTGGTGGTACGACATTTAGTACGTCGTACAGGAGGCTGCTCGGTCCTCGGCCATCTCTGCATCATCATCATTACCTTCATCCCCCTCCTCGCCTTCAGAGGCGACATCTCCAAAGTCAATCAACTCATAAAGATCCTTGTGTTTTTGGGGCTTAAGCAATCTAAACCTTTTCAAATCATTGTATGTAAATTCCTTCATGGGCTTCCAGTTCAAGTTAAACATTGTGTTAGCCCTCTCACCATCACATCCAAAAAACTTGACCATTCTCGTAATAAAATGGCCACAAACCAATTTCCGATCCCGCATCCCACGGGTACCCATATGCTTGGCTACAACATAAGGAGCACAAGCCGTCTTGTAAGGGCCGCCCTCCTGAAACAACCTCAAAAGCCATAAGTCTTCCAAATAAATCTTGTCCCGCTGATTTGAACGCTGGACAATGAAATAAACAATCATCTTATGAAACAAACGCAAAATGGGCGACTGAATGGTATTCGCCCCTTTTGAAGAATCCCACACTTGGCCCCAGAAATCTGAGTATAATAGGACCGCTGATCATCCTCGGCAAACCCCATATCAGTCCTAGAAGCAAATTCAACAAATTTCTAAAAGCCTGCTTGTTTTCTATCAAGTCCCTACTATACATCCTTGTAGCCACACCGAACTCAGCAATAGACAAAGATCTCATCTTACCCCCACATCGAAAGGAGATCACGTTCTCATCAAAAATACTTCTAGCACTATCAATTTTCTTAACATTAATGGTGGAATATACCTCAAGACACCATTCTTTGCAAACAGGTTCCCTATTCCTAAAAATGTCTATCCACATGCTAAACTCGGTATCAATTGGGTTACCAAAATCATCATTCGCCCATAAGGCGCATTAAACTACTAATATCCTCCCGAATACCAAGCATGTCAAGCATATTACCCACTAGATACCTTGGCTCCTCAATTTCCTTATGAATTATCTTAGCTAACCTGGTATTGTACTCCGCCTTCTTTTCTAGGGAAGCACGGGGCCATTTGAGCCAGGCATGGTCCGAAAACCCCACATCAAGACCTTCTTCTTGAGCGGGAAGGACGTTAGAGGGTCCCTCGCTAGGTGCAGACGAAGTTGTGGACCTGTTGGAAGCCCATCCACCTGTAGCAGGAAGCTGCACATATACGAAAAACATCAAAATAAAACAACCCCAACATAATAAAACCATATTTAAGCAAAACAGGGGACAGGCCAGGAAAGGGAGGCACTGCAGCGCAGTTCCCCCACACTGTGTCACAGTGTATATCTCTGTTTTACGACTGCGTCGTAGTGTGGTGACTGCGGTGCAGTCATATGGAAACTGGGCGATTCAGGGTTTAAACAGCAATAACACGAAAAATCCAACTCCCATTACTTAGCGTTTAACAAAAGTTAATCAAAACTCATAAATTACTAATTAACCCTACTAATCATGATGTTTGTGGAAGAAAATCATCAATCTGCAATTAATCACAATCTTCCTTCCCCCATTTACCATATCTAACCATACAAAATTCTAAATTCCCCACATAAAAAAACTAATTTTTTTAATTATATTCGAAATTATAAGCATGGTAAAGAACAAATGAACCTTAAGGGGGGGGGGGGGGGGGGGGGGGGGGGGGGTTGTAGAAGGATGATGAGGGGAGCAAGAAGAACATACCTTTCCTGTTCGAGTCATGGTGGTTAAATTGAAGAAGAATGAGCACAAAATAGAAGAAAAGATGAATAAAAAGAAACTCGGTCGGAATTTTTGAGAGACAAGTGTATTTGAAAGTTTTGTTAAAAGTGAGAATTAACCCTAGCCCCCAAACTCATTGACCCGATTTGAAAGGAACTGCACTGCAGTCCAACACACTGCGTCGCAGTATATTTTTTTTGTTATTATTATTTTCGAATTTTCTGAAAAACAACACATGACTGCGTCGCACTAACTTAACTGCGGCGCAATCCTTATTTCAGAGATTTAAGCTGCTTCGCATTCTGATGGCTGCGTCGCATTGGTCTAAAATGACTGCGTCGCAGTCTGATGGTTGCGGCGCAGTGGGTTCCCCCACACTTACCTTTTGATTTTCCACAATCACTTAACCGGTACGGCCTGAAAGCCTTCCAGACCTGTAAATCTCAATACAAACACCTTAAAAACATAAAAATAAGCAAAATTGATAGAAAATAAGAAATACGAAACACGGGTTGCCTCCCGCGAAGCGCTAAGGTTATTAATGAGTCGTTAGCTTGACTCCATGCCATATTCATTGATTCATTTCGAAAAATGGAAGCTCGTCAAAGACGACTCCCACATTTTCCTCTTCTTCATGATAGAGCTTCAACCTGTGACCATTAACAATAAAAGTAGTTCCATCCGATTTAAACAATTCAACATAACCAGACGGATAGACATGTTTGATCACAAAAGGGTCGGTCCACCTAGAAGTCAACTTTGGTTGCTTGAACTTATACTTGGAAAGGAACAACAAAACTTTGTCACCGGCTTTAAAATCCTTCTTTCTAAGCCTCCGGTCATGCCACACTTTGGTTCGTTCCTTGTAAAGTCTAGAATTATCATAAGCATGCAACCTAAGTTCATCTAGTTCATTTAATTGCATAGATCTCAACTCACCGGCCTCCACTAGGTCCAAATTGCAATTCTTGAGCGCCCAATAGGCTCTATGCTCAATTTCCATAGGAAGGTGACAAGTCTTGCCATAAAGCAACCGGAATGGGGTAGTCCCAATCGGTGTCTTGTAGGCGGTCCTAAATGCCCATAGAGCATCATCAAGCTTGGTAGACCAAGACTTTGGGTTATCTCCTACGGTTTTCTCAAGAATTCTCTTTAATGCCCTATTAGTATTTTCAACTTGGCCACTCGTTTGCGGGTGGTAAGAGGTTGAAAAACGGTGGTTGACACCGTACCTCTTAAGCACCTTAGCGAGTTGGTGATTCGCGAAATGACTTCCGCGGTCACTTATTAAGGCCTTGGGCACACCAAACCTACAGAAAAGCTGTTTCAAAAAGTGAATGACAACACGTGCATCATTCGTTGGCAAGGCCTTAGCCTCGGCCCACTTAGAAACATAATCAACAGCAACAAGGATATACAAATTCTTATTCGATGGGAGAAAAGGTCCCATGAAATCTATGCCCCAACATCAAAAACTTCACATACCTGAATGTAGTTCTGAGGCATTTCATCACGTTTAGAAATATTACCTTGTCTTTGACACACATCACAAACCTCCACCAAGGTTTGCGCCTCCTTGAAAATGGTTGGCCAATAAAATCCAGCATCGAATACTTTCTTTCCGGTAACAGACGGTCCATAATGACCACCGGTTGGCCCATAGTGACACTCATCAAGAATCCTTCGGGTTTCTCCTCCCGACACGCACCTCCTTATCATGCCATCTGCACAAATTCTAAACAAAAAAGGATCTTCCCAAAAATAATGTTTGATCTCAGAAAAGAATTTCTTCTTTTGTTGAGATGACATATCCTTAGGAATCACATCTGCACAAAGATAGTTAGCAATATCGGCATACCATTGTGCTTCCTCAACTTCAACCATATTTTTCCCCACATCCCTTTTTGGACGTTTTATATACAACGATTTGATAGCCGGTTTATGCCATTTTTATGGGCGTTTTGGTAAATTTTGGCTAGTGGGTTTCAGTTCCTACCGTTAGGGTTACATTCACCACAAATGGTGGAATAGCTTAAGAATGGTCCATATGCACTAACGGATGAAGAATGAAGCTGAAATGCCAAACTTGACAGAAATCGCGGCGCGACCAGGGAGCCTCACGGCGCGATACAGCACAAAAGTTCCTCGCGGCGCGATCTTGGAATCTCGCGACGCGACAAACGCTCTGGATTGAAATGCTCCAGTTTTGGCACACCTCGCGGCGCGACCAAGGGGGCTCGCGGCGCGAATTCTGTCTGACAAGTCGACTTTCTCTCTCCTGGGGTATAAATACCAAACCCCACTCAACCCTAAACCTAATCTTGGACACTCCAGCCTCCATACTTTTTCTCTAGCCGATTTTGAAGGTTTTTCAAGGGTTTTTCATCATCAAACTATTGTGAAGACTTGAAGATTAATTTTGGCTCTTGATTATTGATTGTAGCTTGGTTGTAACCTCGATTTGGATTATTACTTCATATTTGGTACATTATGTTCTCCTTTTTATTTGAATCTTTAGCTCTTTTCATTATGAGTAGCTAAATCTCTATACATCTATGAAAATGAAGTGAAACAATTAGTTATGGTTGCATAATATTTTGAATTCAAGTTGGTTTACTTAACATTTTGTCAATATCTTAATGAAGTGATTTCTTCTACTTAAACTTGTGTTCTTGGTGATATTTGTGTTCTTCGATAGTGGTACTAGTTGAATGCAAGTATTATTTTAGTTGTTTGTCTATGAATAACTCTTGCTAGGTCATGGTATGATAGTAAAGAATACAAGTCTAATAGAAATTACTTTGTTAAGTGGATTTAACGGGTGGTGGTACCACGTTTCTTTCACAAAGATAAAAATTGTTATTTAAATAATCAAACAAACTAGTTAGTTCGAGGAATTGTAATAGGGTTGGTGGTACCACTTGTTTCAAGAAATTGGATTGAATAGGTGATTGAGTCGATTTTACAAACGGAGTGCACCCGGTTGTGTTTTTGTCTTATCACGATTATTATCACCAACACATATGAATTTTGAGCTTAACCTATATGCAACCTAGACTTTTTGCGTAGCGGATTCGACATAGATGGCTTTTTAATTATTTGTTTACAACTCAAACACTTTTCGCGTGCTCTCGATTAATACCGGTTGAGTACTTTATTTTACTTGTTGATTACATAGTTTTCAAACGCAAAGTGACAATTCGGTCACACCAAACTTTTTACTTGTTTCACATTTTTACAACCTTTAGTACAACAATCAGTCCTTGTGTTCGATCCTGGTCTTGCCATTTAGCTATATTACATACGAACGGGTACACTGCCCGTAAGTGTGTTGTAGTCAGTTAGCGGTAGATCTTGTTATAAATTATAAACTAGATTTCACACATCAAGTTTTTGGCGCCGCTGCCGGGGAACTGATTTTAAGTACTTTTGGTTGAGATTCTGTGAATCGATCCTTTTTTTGTGCTTTGCACGGAGAAGTTACTTGCTTTATTTTATTATATTTTGCTTTTTATTGTACCCCAGGTGCTATTAAGGTTTTTGTTTGTTGTGTTGTGTTCGCAGAATATTTCCAGGTAGTGGATGAACACTCAAACTTCTGGGAGACCATTAGTGAAGGCCACATCCAATCCCGAAAAACTCAAAAAGCGCAACAAAACACAAACATCACAACCATCAACTTCCGACCCATTTTTCATAGACACCACTCCTAGACCCAAACCCACATACTTAACGAGACTTATTACGAGTCGGGAAGTAACGAGTGGGGTTACCATTCCGAAAAAGAAGAACCACTTTCCGATAAAACACCTACTCCACCCGAATCACCGAAAACAACCGTCAACATGGCCGGTCAACAAAACCCTCCCGATCTCTTCAACATGAAGATCGAGGACCTTCCTCGAACTATACCAACATCTCGCCAATCGGCCATTCGTGCACCCGAAATTGACACTTTCACGGTGAAAGGCAATCACTTGCAAATGGTTAAAGATTTGTGCTTTGACGGAAGGCACAAAAGAGATTCTCATGAGCATCTTGACAAGTTCGAGATGATTTGCAATCTATTCAATTATGGGGGGGAAAAATCAGGCCAACAACGTCAAAATGAAGCTTTTCCCATGTCTCTCACGGGAGAGGCTCACAAATGGTTGAAAGGTTTGGCACCGGATAGTTTGACTACTTGGGGTGCGGTTAGGGAAGCTTTGATTGAGAGATTCTTTCTGGCTAATCGGGAAAGAGAGCTTATACTTGTAATCCGATCTTTTAGGCAAGATGAGGATGAGTCTATTGTTGAAGCTTGGTTAAGAATGAAAGATCTATTGTGGGAATGTCCCGGGCATGGGGTGAGTGACACCGAAGATTGTGGGGATATTCATGGATGGGATGAATAGGGAGAGTTATGAGAAGATGGTGATGACGTGCGGAGGTAGCATTAGTTACAAGACCTCAAGTGAGCTTTGGAAGATGTTTGAGAATATGGCGAAGGCTCAAGTTTCTAGGACTTCAAATAAAGATAGGAGGTCGCGTAAGGTAGTAGCTAGAGTTGATGAGGGTGAAACATCCGAGGTAATTTCTGAAATTCGGGCACTTTCAAACCGAATGGACGAAAGGTTCTCAATGGTGGAGAACAACTTTGGTGGACTTGAGCGGGATGTGAAGATTATGGCCGGGGGATGTACTCATTGTGGAGGTCCACATCATCCCGATGAGTGTGATTCGATAGCTCAAGAAGATGTGAATTTTGTTCAAAATCAACGCCAAGGCCAATACCAACCACTCTTCCAACGTGGTAGCAACTACCAATGCCGCTATCAAGGTAATTCCTCGAACTCTTCTAATTTTTATTCTAACAATCGTGGTGGTAATTTTCAAGGTAGGTGGCAAAAGGATGATACTCATGGAGCACCTCAACAACAACCACCCTCACCTCCGAGGAAGAAAATCAAGATGAAGGCTCACCTCTCATGGCCATGATGGCCAAGTTTCTCGATAAACAAGACAAGAGGGAGAAGGCTCAAGAGAAGCGAAATGCTTCAATGGAGAATTACTCCAAGCTTTTGAATGACAAGATTGGAGGGTTGCATGACAAGATAGACATTAGCAACCGCAACAACCATGCTTTGATCTCCAACTTGGAAAAGAGGATCGATAGAATGGGAAACCAAGAAAGGAAACCGGGTACTCTTCCGAGCAATACCAACAAAACCCGAACCAAGGCCAAGGAGGATCATGGAGAAATGGGGATGACAAGTACAAAGCACCCAAACACCGGAATGAAACCGTTAATGCCATAGCCACACGGTCCGGGAAGGTAATTACTCCTCCTATTGATAACTCTTGTATTTCTAATGTTTCCCCTCGAGTTGGGCAGTTTGAAGAAGATGTTGATGAAGAGGTAGAGATGGAGTCACCGCCGGTGGTGACCACTTCGGTTCCTAAAGCCACACCAATCAAGGAACCCGAAGTGAAGCCGTACAAGCCCAAGATTCCTTTTCCTCAACGCTTGAGGAAGGAAAAGATTCAAGAATAATACAACAAGTTCTTTGACATGATCAAAACGGTGACCATCAATGTGCCGTTAGTTGATCTCATTTCGGGTATGCCTAACTATGCCAAGTTTATCAAAGAACTTGTGACGGACAAAAAGAAGCTTGATGAAGCAAAGGCAACTTTCCTCAATGAAGAATGCTCGACGGTCATCCGAAACAAGCTTCCACCTAAGCTTTCGGATCCAAGGAGTTTTCTTATCACTTGCACTTTTAGTAGAAAATTGTCTTATAAAGCGTTGGCCGACCTTGGGGCAAGCATCAACTTGATGCCATATTCTATTTTTAGAAAGCTTTCTTTGGGGAAATTAAAGCCCACTAAAATGAGCATCCGCCTTGCGGATCATTCTTTTCAATACCCATTGGGGGTGGCCGAAAACTTGCTAGTGCAAGTAGGCAAATTTGTGTTTCCGGTCGATTTTGTTATTTTGGAGATGGAAGAGGACACAAGGGTGCCTCTTATTTTGGGCCGACCATTCCTATATACCGCGGATGCTATCATTCGGGTAAAGGACAAGGAAATTTCCTTGGGTGTCGGGGAAGACCGGATTGTGTTTAAAATTGAAAAAGCCTTGCAACATTCTTATTCTTCCGATGACACTTGTTTTAAGATTGATGTTATAGATAATGCGGTTGAATTGGAGATGTTGGAGCTTGTAGGGATTGATGGTGAAGACAATGATGATAGCTTGGCTAGCATTGGAGAGGGAGATGTCACTAGTGACCGAGTCGAAGAGATTGAAGAGATTATGGCACTAAGCATGGATGACACTCCATTGGAGGAAAAGGGGTTTGAAGAAATTGAAGTAATTCCAAATAAAAAGCTGCCCACTTCCATTGATATCCTCCTACGGATTTAAAGCTCAAGCCATTACCCGATCACTTGGAGTATGCATTTCTGGAAGGTACATCTCTTCTTCCCGTTGTTATCTCCTCATCACTTTCGGGTGAGGAGAAGGCTAAACTAATGTCCATTCTAAAGGCCCATAAAAAGGCCTTTGCATGGAAGACATCCGATATACCCGAAATAAGCCCCGATTTTTGCAAACATAAAATCAATCTAATTGAAAATGTTAAACCAGTAATTCAAAGGCAAAGAAGGCTTAATCCTAACATGAAAGATGTTGTAAAAAAGGAAATTGTTAAGTTACTTGATGCGGGTATTATTTTTCCAATATCGGATAGTCCATGGGTTAGCCCGGTACATTGTGTACCAAAGAAGGGTGGGATGACCGTTGTAACAAATGAGAAAAATGAATTGGTCCCAACTAGAACGGTCACCGGTTGGAGAGTTTGTATTGATTACCGTAAGTTGAATGAGGCCACCAAAAAGGACCATTTCCCTTTACCCTTCATGGACCAAATGCTTGAAAGATTGGCGGGTAATGAATTCTTTTGTTTTCTAGATGGTTTTTCCGGGTACTTCCAAATACCCATTGATCCTAATGATCAAGAGAAAACAACTTTTACTTGCCCTTTTGGAACATATGCTTATAGCCGCATGCCTTTTGGTTTATGTAATGCACCGGGCACTTTTCAAAGATGCATGTTGGCTATTTTTCAAGATATGATTGAAACTTCCATGGAAGTTTTCATGGATGATTTTTCGGTGTTTGGTAATTCATTTGATAGTTGTTTGGCTAATTTGGACAAAATGCTTGAAAGATGTGAAAAAGCACATTTGGTGCTTAATTGGGAAAAATGTCATTTTATGGTCAAGGAAGGTATTGTGTTGGGTCACAAAGTGTCAAGGGCGGGTCTTGAGGTTGACAAAGCTAAAATTGATGTGATGACTAAATTACCTCCACCCACCAATGTGAAGTCGGTAAGAAGTTTTCTTGGTCATGCCGGTTTTTACCAGAGATTTATCAAAGATTTTTCTAAAATCACTAGACCCATGACTAGATTGTTGGAGAAGGATGTCCCATTTGAGTTTAATGATGAATGTCTAAATGTTTTTTCTCTTTTGAAAGACAAATTGACAAATGCTCCAATCATGACTTCACCCAATTGGTCTTTACCGTTTGAACTTATGTGTGACGCTAGTGATTTTGCTTTGGGGGCCGTTCTTGGCCAAAGGGATGAGAAGCATTTTCGCCCAATCTATTTTGCTAGCAAAACCCTAAACCCCGCCCAACAAAACTACACCGTGACCAAAAAAGAGTTGTTGGCGGTGGTGTATGCCTTTTGATAAGTTTTAAGTACCTTACTTGGTGCTAAATAAGACCATTGTTTTCACCTATCATTCGGCATTGAAGTACTTGTTCTCTAAACAAGATGCTAAACCCCACTTGCTTCGTTGGGTCTTGCTTTTGCAAGAGTTTGATATTGAAATCAAAGACAAAAGTGGGGCTGAAAATGTTGCCGCCGACCACTTGAGTAGGCTCGAAAACCCTCACCTTGAGGAGTTGAAGGAGCATGAGATTAATGATTCCTTTCCCGATGAGTTTTTGATGCAGGTGGAGGATGAAGAAGCACCGTGGTACGCCGATATTGCTAACTATTTGTGTGCAGGAATTTTGCCTAAGGGGTGGTCTTCGCAACAAAGAAAGAATTTTTTCTCCGAAATCAAGCACTATTTTTGGGAAGAGCCGTATTTGTTCAAAGTGTGTGCGGATGGGATGATTAGAAGGTGTATTTGGGGAAGTGAGACTAGAAAGGTTTTGGATGAATGCCACTATGGACCCACCGGTGGGCATTATGGGCCATCCGTAACGGGTAAGAAAGTGTTTGATGCGGGTTTCTATTGGCCCACAATTTTTAAGGAAGCACAAACACTAGTTGAGACATGTGATGCGTGTCAAAGACAAGGAACCATAACCAAAAGGGATGAGATGCCTCAACAATCCATCCAAGTTTGTGAAGTCTTTGATGTGTGGGGAATTGACTTCATGGGTCCCTTCCCACCATCAAACAAATGTCTCTATATCTTGGTTGCGGTCGATTATGTCTCAAAGTGGGCTGAAGCAAAAGCTTTACCAACCAATGATGGCAAGGTGGTGATCGATTTCTTAAAGGCTTTGTTTAGCCAGTTTGGTATGCCAAGGGCCTTGATAAGTGACCGGGGGACACATTTCGCCAATCATCAATTGGCAAAAGTCTTGAAAAGGTATGGAGTTACCCATCGTTTCTCAACTTCCTATCACCCACAAACTAGTGGGCAAGTTGAGAACACCAACCGTGCTTTGAAGAGGATACTTGAGAAGACCATTGATGGAAACCCTAAGTCATGGTCAAAGAAGTTAGATGATGCTCTATGGGCATTCCGAACCGCGTTCAAGACTCCCATTGGAACCACTCCGTATAGACTTCTCTATGGAAAGACTTGCCATTTGCCGGTCGAAATTGAGCACAAGGCATACTGGGCCCTGAAACATTGCAACATGGACTTGATTGAAGCCGGAGAAACGAGAATGTTGCAACTCCATGAACTTGATGAGCTTAGACATGGTGCCTACGACAATTCGTTGTTGTACAAAGAAAGGACAAAAGTTTGGCACGACAAGAAGCTCAAGAGAAAAGGACTTCAAAGTAGGAGATAAGGTGTTGTTGTTTCTCTCCAAGTTCAAAATCCACCAACCAAAGCTCACATCGAGGTGGAATGGACCGTTTGTCATCAAGCATGTATATCCTTCGGGATATGTTGAGTTGTTTAGAGAGGATGGAAGCTCGTTCATTGTGAATGGACATCGGTTAAAGCTCTACCATGAAGAAGTGGTTGGGGAGGGAGCCTTGGTCGAGAAGCTCCAGCTTTTTGCTTGAAAAACGAGGTTTGATCGAGTCAAGCTAATGACTCGTAAATAAATAAAGCGCTTCTCGGGAGGCAACCCATGTGTTTTTATCATTTTTAGTTGTTTTCAGTAATTTTGTTCTATTTTTATGTTTTTCGTTGAGATTCACAGGTGAGAAATGATTTTGGGTGAACCGGTATGTGCAAAAGTGTGTTGAAAAGCCAAAAATCTGAGAAAAAGCAGCAGATCGCGGCGCGACCAGACCCTCTCGCGGCGCGAGATTGGGTGGATTTGGAGCCATTTTGGATAGAACTTTTTTTCGCGCCGCGACCCAGGCATCTCGCGACGCGAATAGCAGTTTCAACGTGATCGCGCCGCGACCCAGATACATCGCGACGCGATAGGGCGCGTCCAAGTAAGTGTTCTTTTTCTATTAATATTAAAATCAAAAATAAAATAAAAAGGCACTTAATAGAAATAGCTGCACGATCTATCTATCTTACTCTCACTCTCACTTTCTTTTTCTTTTCTCTCAAAACACACACACACTCACTCTCTCACACACACACATACACACACACACACACACCCACTATTTTTGTGTTTTTTTCTGCTTTCTCTTTCAAGCTTTTCATCTTCTCCCCCTTCCCATCATCATCATCAAAATGTCAGAGGGGTATGGTGTATTCTCAACTCTTTCTCTTTTCTTTTCAATTTTATTTCAATTTAATTAGGATTTATTTATTTTCTTGAATTTTCTTTCAATTAATGTTTGTTAATTACTTAGATAAGTTAGTATTGTTGTTTATTGTCCTTAGAGGTGATTAATTTTGGAAGAATCTTAGAAAAACCTAATTAGGGTTCTTAATTTTTAATTTGGGGGTTTTTAAGATTTAGTCATCCTTAATTTATTTTAATTCAAATTAGTTTAAGCATTGTTAATTAGACATAAAACCCATTCAGAAAATCCAAAAAAAAATAAAAAAAAAAAATTCAGAATCGCGGCGCGAGTGGGGGACCTCGCGTCGCGAGATTTTACCTTGTTTGCCCGTTTTTTCCGTTTGTCTGTCTTAGCCTTTCGTGAGTGCCTCCATTTGTTTCCTCTAACTTATTTAGCACATTTTGAATGTTTTTGCAGAAACAACCTGTTGGACAAAAATACGAGGGATGGGTGTGGCCGAATAACTACCAATTTGACTATGTAGATGATAGCTACACTCCACCAACTGCTCCTGCTAGCAAAACATTTAGGTTACTCAAACACACACACATCCTTGGCTGCAATTCAGGGATGTCCCAAAGGCGGAACGCCAAGTGTTTTTGAATAGGTTAGCGGAAATCCAAGACTATGAGTTGATTCCCGCTCGTACAATGGACTGGCAGATAATTCGCGATACACTCCTGGATGACTACTTTACAAACAGGTTTAGGACAAATATACTGATGAGGAAACGGGTTTTGGGTAGCAAACATCGATATGTGGAAGAGGGTTTTTGAGCTGAACAAACCGGCTAAACTGGAATGGTGCCAGGAATTCTACTCATCTCTTAGAGTGGGATTCTTACCTATTGAGGACATTAGTGAGGATCGGGTGATCCACTTTCGATTAGGTGGCAAGCAACGCCATTGCACTATTCTCGAGTTTGGTTATCTTTGTGGCATGTTTGAGAAAAATGAGTTTAATGATGGTTTGGTTCATTCGTTTTTGGAGAATAGCATATTGGATATCTCCCATTTTGATGATGGGGTTAGTTTTCATGAGTATTGGAATAGGATTTAGGGAAGCCTTCGTTTAGCTCGGGGGTGAGCAAAGTGTCGGACATTCGGTCCAAGAAGTTGAGGCTTTTGCATAAACTGATTACATACTCTTTCATCCATCGGGGCAATGCAAATGACAAAGTATGTAGCGATGATTTGTGATTACTCGGGCAGTTCCAAGACTTCACCCCCACCCGATATGGTTGTGCCCCTTATATCCTTGCTCGTCACATGCAGAAGCACCGGGAGCATAGGTATTTATGTGGTCATTTCGTGACCTCGATCATGGAGAGGTTGGGCATGGCAAACACTAGTGAGGGGAGGAGAGTGTCGGATATTGAGCCTACCATTATCATTGATGCCACAGAGTTAAAGAAGGCAAGGTTGATGACTTCGGCGGAGTGATTTAAGGGGTATGACCGGAGGATTAGCAGGATCCACCCGGCTCGTAGAAACAGAGTGTGGGCCGCCACCGACACCAGATGGAGCAGCCAGCCTAGACCCTTACCTTGCTTTTATGATTTTTCAGTTGGGGAACCAGCTTGACGGATCCTGGTAATCATCGGTATCTCCGGGACACTCTGATATGAATGTATGGATGGGCAGAGGACGATGTGGAGCCAAGTGAACCGTCTGGGCTTCCAAAACGAGTACTGGTCTCCCTACATCAACCATTGGATCCGACCGGAGTCTCCACCTCCACCACCACCCACTCAGGCATTCAGTCCTCCTCCCATTTTCATGCCGGCCAGCACCACTTTTGGATTTTTCTGTCCACATCCTGATCAAAAGTAGCAGCCCGGTTGGGCAGGCCCGAGTTCGAGCGCAGCAGGTACTAGTGGGACCACAGGGGGCGCTCAGGATATGCCCCAATTTGGGACATATAGACATACCACTGGTGAGCGCTATTCGGGGCCTGGCTTTGATTTTTACCGTGGCATATTTGGTGAGCCGGCAGATCCTGATGCTGGTGACGGTGTTCCCTCCTCTCATGACATGGACGAATATTGATCTATTCTCTTTTCTCTTCTAACTTCTGAAACTTTTGAAACTTTGAACTTTATTTCGTTTCGATTTGGTTGTAATTCCGCCGTTAAGGCGATGAGACACTTGTAGTATTTTCCGTATTTCCTTTATTATGAACTATGTAGTTGTTTTGGTATTTTGCTTTTGGTGATTGTCAGGTGATTATTTCAAGTTTGCAAGTTGAATTGTGAGAGAATGCCTTGGAAATTTTTGGAACAAACAAGTGGGTTTATGCTGGCAGTCAGTTCAGCACCCACTTAAATTTTGGCTTCAACTTTGCATTGGTGAAATTTGCTTTCACCCGGAGGTTTTTCGTTTTTCCTTTCTACATTTTGCATTTTTCCCTTTTCCCATTGTTTGCCTTAGTTATTCGTCCATTGAGGACAATGTACAGCTTAAGTGTGGGGAGGGGGATGGTAAATTGGAAAAATGAAAATTTTTGAAGTTTCTTTCCTTTACTAGCATTTTGGTTATGTTTTTAAATTTTTGAGGCTATAGGTTTTGTGCAAAGACGAGAAATGAGGACTTTGAATTTTGCTAATCTAGAATAAAACTTGAAAAAAAAAAAAAAAAAAAAAAAAAAAAAAAAAAAAAAAAAAATCAAAACTGAGATTATTTACCTTTAGATTTCCTTTCCTAGTGTTTGTGGCATTTCATCGTTCCAAGGGATCATAGGCTTGTTCTGAACTTCAAATAATCTAGGTTGCTTGCGAATTGTACCTTAATGATGAACCTAATGTGAATAATAGCTTCACTAGATGATGTATTGGTAGGCACCGCTTGAGGTTTTCCATTTGAATTTTGCAACTTGTGTGCATGAAAAGCTTGAAATGTATTAAATATGCTTGTGGTAATTTGACTTAACATATGGTTTGCACACCGGATGTCCGGTCCTTAATTCTTATGTTATAGGTTGTAGCTCTAGTCATTATGTTTGGTCTTTATATCGGGGTGTCTGGGGTGCTTTCGGCATCAAACGGGTGGCACATGTGGGAATGCGCATAATCTTTTTCCAATAGTCTAATGCTAATGTGGTCTTTGAGATTCGAACAAGTAAGTCCTTGGGGTAACTTCGTTTTACCTAGCTCACCTAAAGCTTCCAACTTGGGATGGGTTGTCAGAAAGTTCGTTACACGGGTCTCATCGAAAATCACGGGTGTTAAATTATAAAACTTTTTTTTCTCACATGTGTTTGTGTTTAGAGCATGGTCTCTGGATATGCAACCCAACCTTGAGTTCTGGCGTATGTCTCTTAACGATACTCACATATCCGTAGCGAACCGCTGGCCGGACGCTTAAAGTACACTTTCGTATGATCACCTGATGTGTGGATAGAGTTGCAATTCTAGACCGTAGGAGTATGTTTTGTCAAGGGACTCATAAGTATAACGTAATGAAAACCTTATGGAAAACCAATGGCGTGGGTGTTTAAGTGGACAAATATACCGGTAATCATTGTGGAATATTGCTTATGTTGCCAATAATAATGTTGAAGCTTGCTAGTAGATTATAGCTTAGTAAGAACGAGCCTAAGGTCAATTGGAATGATAGAAATGTTCAAGAGGTGTTAACACAAGCATAGGGAGGATTCTAATTGTAACCGAAAGATGGTTTTGCTCTAGATTAGTCTAGATTTCTCATCCTCCAACAAAAAGGATGAGATCACAACAGGTAAAAGAGATGTACCTTCGAGATAAGCATATTCAAGATGATCCGGCAAAGGCTTGAGTTCCAAGTCGGTAGGTGGATTCTCAACCGAGGTTAGCACCCGTGTGCTTCCATTAGCCGTTATCTCTTCGAAGGTTTCGTCTTCCGGTGGAGTTTCGTCAACACTTAATGCCATTATTTCTCTCACCATCTCTCCAACCATCTCTTGCTCTTCTCCACTACAAGCAAGCAACGCTTCTCCCTCTTCCATGTCCAAAAAGTCCATTAACTCCGTCTCCAAAGCATCTTCTTCTTCAATCACATCTATCCTGAAACAAGTATCATCAGAAGAGTAAGGATGCTTTAATGCTCTATCAACCTTAAAAATAATCCGGTCATCACCGACCCCTAAGGAAATCTCCTTAGCCTTAACCCGGATGATAGCATCCGCAGTGTTAAGGAATGGGCGACCAAGAATGAGAGGGACTTTAGCGTCCGCCTCCATCTCGAGAATGACAAAGTCGACCGGGAATACCATGTGGCCCACCTTAATTTGCAAGTTTTCCGCTATCCCCATGGGATATTGAAAGAACGATCCGCGAGCCTAATGCTCATGCGGGTAGGGGTCAACTCTCCTAAGACAATTTCCTATAAACTGAATAAGGCATCAAATTGATACTGGGCCCCAAGATCGGCCAATGCCTCACACAAATAAGCACCAAAAGAACAAGCAATTAGAAAACTCCCTGGATCTTCCAACTTGGGAGGAATCTGATTCTGGATTATTGCTGAACACTCGGCGCTAAGCACAGCAGTCTTCGCTTCCTCAAGCTTCCTTTTGTCACTGATGAGTTCCTTGAGGAACTTAGCATAATTGGGCATACCTGCAATCAAATCAACTAAAGGAACCGTTATGTTAACCGATTGAATCAAATCAACAAACTTCTTTTGAAATTTTCCTTGATCTTCTCTTTCCTCAACCGTTTAGGAAATGGGATCTTTAGTTGATAAGGCTTCACCGTTGGTTTCTCAACTGGTTTAGATGGAATAGTCGGTGTCTGCACGGCTGGGTTTGGCTCCATCTCAATCTCATCATCAACTGTCTCATCATTCTCATTAACCTGCACAAGTGGAGTAGAATCATCAGGTAAAGGATTAGCAGAATTATAAGTTTTACCTGCCCTCGTTGTGATTGCATTCACATGCTCATTTCTAGCATTTGGAGGGGTGTATTTTGCCCTTGTCCTTGATTATTCTGCCCTTGGTTGCTTGACTGAGGCTTGGGATTCTGTTGAGTATTACTCGGTAGAGTACCGGGCTGTCTGTTAGAATTTCCTAGCCTTTCAAGCCTTCCTTCCAAGTCTTTAATTGTGGCTTGATGATTCTTTGCCCCTTGATCCAGCTTGTGCCCGATTCCATCCAATCGAGTAGTCAAAGCATCCAACACAGAGCTCACCTTCTTGGACTCTTCTGCAACATGTTCATTAGTTGCTTTCTGGGCACTAATGAAATCCTTCACTATCTCTCTTAGTTCTGAATCCGAGCCTTGTTGATTGTTGAACCTACTAAACCTGTTACCACCAAAACCAGCACTGTTAGTATTAAAAGAAGAGGAGGAAGGATAAGAACTACCCGGTGGCCGGTTTTGATAACCGGTGTTGCGGTTGAAGTTCCCCTGTTGCTGTTTCTGAACATAGTTAACATCTTCAGTTGGCTTATGGGGGCAATCCTCAGTGTAATGCAAATCCCCACAATAATCACAACCATCAGCCATAACCTTCACATCTCTTTCAAGGCTCTTGAACCTGCTTTCTTGCCCATCAAATCTCTCATTCATTTGCTTTGAGAGAGCCTTAACTTCAGCAACAAGTTTCGAATCTTCACTACTTTCAACCTTAGCTACAGTGTTTCTACCGGATCTCTTGGATCGGTCCTCATCCCGGGTTGAGTTTTCCTTGGCCATATCTTCAAGGATCTTGTAACCTTCATTTGGGGCAATGTTATTGATACTACCCCCGAATGCATACCCGAGCTCTCTTTTTGACCTCCTATCCAATCCATCGTAGAAAATCTCAACAATAACTTCAACACCCATGTTATGCCTCGGGCAATTCCTTAGCATCTCTCCTTGAATCGTTTCCAAGCATCTACAAAATCCTCACCACTGTCTTGAGAAAATCCCCTAATTTGATTCTCCAACTGCCTTTGAGTTCTTATAGAATAGAACTCATCAATGAATCCTTCCCTGAGTTCAGCCCAAGTAGAGAATGAATTATCCGGCAACTCCTTAAACCATTCAGATGCCTCTCCAACAAGAGTCAATGGAAAGAGCTCTAGTTTCACAGCTTCAGCTTGCCTTTGCCCATACTGATACAATCGGCATATCTTTTCAAATCTCTCAAGATGTGCATATGGTTCATTTCTTCGAATCCCATCAAACTTATCCTCTTCCACACTCTTGAGGTGATTACCTTTCAAAGAGAAGTCTACCGAAATCTGAGGAGGACGGATAGCTGTGCCTCGGTTGGCTGGAATATCTCTTCTTCGTTCCCCGTAGGGAATGGTGTTCACATCTCTCGGTTGTTCGTCACCCATTCCGTTTACCCTCGGTTGTTGAATTTGAATTCTATTGATTTGAGGGAATACAGTGTTATTCGGTTTAGGTGTTTGAACTTTTTCTTCGGTGTCCGAGTCTTCTCCTGTTCCAAACACTCTACCTGCTTCTCTCAACCTATCAATTAATTGATCTTCTGATGCTGAACTTTTCTTGATATAGAATTCGTCTAAGGAAATGTCCTGTTGGACTTGGTCTGCGGTTTCTGGATCTATTTTGTCTGATGTGGATGGTTCTGGGTTGTTTTTCTGCACTAATCGACGTCTGACTTTCCCCGGATTAGACAAAGGGCTAAGCAAAGGTCGGCCAGAAGCTCTTGTGTTCATCAACTAGCAAGAACCTGCACAATCACCACAAACAAACCGTCAACCGCACCTGTGGTATAATTGAAATGAAATAAAATACAATCTAATTAATAAAGCAATAACTTTCTCACAAAATGTGAGAAAGGATCGAACTACAAAATTAAACAACTACTAAAACAAAAGTCCCCGGCAGCGGCGCCAAAAACTTGATGTGTGAAATCGAGTAATAAAATTTATAAACACGAACTACCAAAAAACTGACTACAACACACTCACAGGCAGTGAACCTGATCGCATGCAGTATAGTAAACTTGGTAAATCCGAGGTCGATCTCGAGGACTAAGTAAGTAATTGTTCAAATAAGTAATTCTAATTAAAAGGGGGTTTTGTGACCGAATTGTCACGTTGCAAAAGTTAGTAAATAATTAGTAATCCCAAAGGATTATAATCGGGGCAGGGTTCGTCTGAAGACGAAAGTAAAAATAATTTGTATGACAATAATTTAAAAGGCATCCATCTTGATTTCGCTCAACAATACGCTCAGATTGCACATAAATGAAGTTCAAATCCAAATTAAGTTGATTAAAATAACCGAGACTCAAACAAAGCACCAACCCCGTACCCGTCAAGTTAATGACATCATTTGACCACTGCGGCGCAGTGTGTTTCTCTGTATTTACAGTGCGGCGCAGTCCAGCACTGCGTCGCAGTTCCTGGTTGACTTGCTTTGACCAGCTTCTAACTTCAGTTTCGTGCCTCGTAAATCATCCGTAAGCACTCATTTCACCTCAGAAACATCGTTTTCTCCATATTTATGCTCAAGTACCTGTTAATATCCTGAAACACTAACAAATACCATAAACGCACCAAATGTATACTAAAACGACTCATAAACCATGCAAAATCAACTAAATACGTTGTGGGAAATGGGTATAAAATACGACATATCAAATCCCTGCCCATCATTTACCAGCACCTGCGTAAATATTATAAAGCAAAATGTGGGTTCCTGAGTCATAAGGATCAAGTTCCAACACACGTTCAGCAGCATAAGTGCCTAACTTCATATTTTAATGGATTCTACAGGCACCAAGCAAAGCACCCCATATGGCTGCAGTGGGTTCAATCGGCATTTCTTAAATGAAACTTACAGAACGATCAAGTTGACCGGCTCGACCAAGCAAGTCAACCATGGTGGCATAATGAGAAATTTCGGGTTCTATTTTATATTTTCTCATCATTTCAAAGTAATGTTGACCTTTCTCCAAGAGTCCACCATGACTACAAGCAGTGAGAACACATAAAAAAGTTATCGCATTTGGTACGATTCCAGTTTTCATCATTTTCTCAAAATGTTCTATTGTTTTAACTCGTAACCCGTGTTGTGCATATGCAGTAAGCATAGAGTTCCACGAAACCACATCTGGTTTAACAAGTATATCAAACACACGTATAGCATCATCAAAGCTGCCTGATTTCGCATACATATCAAGAAGGGTGTTTCCAACGTAAGCAGTAAGCCTAAGACCCGATTTGAGCATGTGGGTATGGATCCATTTCCCTTGCTCTAGTGACCCAGTGCTCGCACAAGCACTAAAAATGCTCGTATAAGTAAAATGAGTCGGCTTATACTCCTCTCGTTGCATCTTTTGAAAAAGCTGGATCGCCTTATCTCCCTCACTCATCCTAGCATGTGCAGCAATCAACGAATTCCAGAAACCTCATTCTTATCCACCATCCGATCAAACACAAAATTTGCTTCTTTCATCTTCCCAAACCTACAATACAAATCCACAACCGTACTCCCAACATAAACATTCGACTCATACCCGTACTTCAAACAATACCCATGAACCTGTTCCCCTTCCCTCTCATCACTTCTCGCCCCAGCCGCCTTCAAAACACTAGAAAACGTAAACTCATTCGGCTTCAACCCAACCCTAAGCATCTCTGAAAACAACATAACTGCATCACCCGCCTTATCATTCTGAGAATACCCAGTAATCATAGCAGTCCAAGACACCATATCTTTCATAGGCATTTCGTCAAACACCTTTCGTGCATCATCTAAATAATCGCATTTCGCATACATATTCAAAACACAATGCTGTATCACAACAAGATGTTTACATTTTGACTTACTCCAATATATAACTAAATTTCCGTCAGTTAAAAATTTGGTACGCGTAATTGGGTTACATTTAAATTAACATTTGGGTGGTACACAATTTTAGCATTTTGTTGTAAAATATAAACCTTGATCCATTAATCTAATAAATAATCCAATCATTATTATTTAGGATTTTTTTTTTTAAAAAATAAATATTTAATCTTGCAATACTATGTGTAGATGGATCCTATTTCTTGTCATGTGAAAGACTGGTGAGAAAGAACTACATGGGTTTTTAAAACTGGGGGGGTTTAATGATGAAAATTATCTTCCCATTTTTAATAATAAAGATTGGATTTTTGGAGATAGGGATGCTTGATTTATTCATGTGTGTATATATTTGGGTATTGTAAAATAAGTATTTAGGTAAAATAAATAGGACAAGATCTTAACCCTTAAATCATGGTTAAATTGATGCACGAATATTCACAAAACAATTGATGCACGATGATCAATTGTTAGTCAACTGATTTTCATGGAGAACCTAATCATTGAGTCTTGTGTTCTGATGTGCTAAATCGAGTTTAAAAATTATAAACTAGAAATACCTAGAAACTCACTACTACACACTATCGGGCAGTGGACCCGTTCGTATGCAATATAGTTAAGAGGTAAGTCCGTGTTCGTTCTCGGGGATGGTTTGAACTAGTTGTTTAATAAAATGGTTTGGAAAACAGGGTGTTGCTTCGAGTCTCACTTTGACAATTAAATTAAAATAAATTTAAAAGACAAAACGCATAAAAGTAAAGAAAAGCTTCAGACAATATTAATAAAGATCATCCACCTTGAATTCGCTAGACTTCAAACATGATTGCATTCAATTAAGACCAAATTCATTGAGTTGAAAAGATAATCGTAAAAGGATTAAGGTGCTCACGTGGTACCACCAACCGTGAGCAAATTACCCAATCACCTAAGTTGCTAGTTTAATTACCCAAGCCGGTACCACCAATGCCTAGACAACCTTACCAACAATTAGTTTACTTGACTATCGAATTAACAATTGTGCCTATGTGAAGATAACGTGGTACCACCAACCGTTATAAAACACGTTGACAAAATGACTCCTTTTATTAAAATGTATATTCACTATCATACCATGAACTAGTGATAATTGCTCATAGACAAACAACCATTTGAAAATCACATATGCATCCAACTAGTACCACTAACGAAGAACACACATGCCACCAATATCATAATAATATATAAAAAGGAATTAAATCATCAAGATCTCGACACAACGATAATTAAAATCAACTCTTTGGATTAAAACATATAGCAATCACATCATTCGTCTAGTTTCCTCAAGGTGGATGATTGAAGATTAGCCACTCATGATTAAATTGAGATAAGAATCAACATAAAGGAAGAACATGATGTACCAATCGTTCTTCGAAATTGAAATTGCAAGAAAATAAAATAGATACGATCTAAGTGGGTGCACGTGAATCTTCAATGAATCGGACAAAGAAATCTACCCTTGATCCTTGAAGGAATCCCTTGGAGAGCAGCTCTTAGAAAGAATTTGGATAATTTGTGAAATTAGGTTTTTGTTTTCTATTTATACCCCTTGAAAATCTGATGCAAACATGGCCAAAAGCCCTTCAGCCCCGTCGTCCCACTGCGGCGCAGTGGGCGAGTGATGCCCCCACTGCGGCGCAGTGGATATTAACTGATCTAGGTGCTCGTTTTCCACCTTGTTTGACTGCGGCGCAGTGGGCCTTGGTCACCCCCACTGCGGCGCAGTCTAAAACTTTTCACTATGAACTTGCTGAAATTTTCTATCTTCTCAACTTTAAACAACTCTCGAACTCACAAATCAACTTCTTGGCCTCAGAAATCATCCGAAATTGCACCAAATGGACACGTAACCTGTTTAGAGCCTGAAAACACTAACAAACACCATAAACGCGCCAAATGCACACAAAATCGACTTAAAACACTTAATAAAATGGCCAATAATGATGTGGGCGATATTTATAAATTGGTCACATCAAATCCCCCCACACTTGAGCATTGCTTGTCCTCAAGCAAATCCGGAATTAAAGTAAAAATATTCCTTGGCAATGAAGCTAAATAAACAATTACGAGTATCAAAAAGAAGCAACACCAAGTATGTCAAAGACAAAGATGGTGAAGCAGTTTAATCTTAAATGAAACCCGAAATGTTTGACAATATCTAAACAGTCCACAAGCCTCAATAACACGACTAAGCAAAAGTGAAACAAATGAGCCTATCAAAATCATCCTACTCCAACGAACTTACTATTGGGGTTGAATATATATATGAATAACCACTCATTGCTCGGTCGTGATGCATATCTTACCATAGGCTTGAACAAGGATCATAGCTCCACCGACGTGGCGTAAGCACCAAGTACATCATCAAAATAGGCATATAGGACGGTTGTATAGTTAGGCTAAGGTATATATAATGGATATTTACAATGGAGTATGGGAGTGTAGGTTAGAAATGACAGGAAACAATCAAAAGTATAGGGTATGTATGAAATATGTACAAAATAGTCTAATCAAAACCCGTACCATTGATTGCCAACAAACTACCAACCCCTAAGATGTTATCCCGCTAAGACGCCTCAAAAATACCAAGCAAAACCCGACACCATTGTGGTGTATCAACTTCAAACAACTTAAATTCAACCAAGTCTTCCATTCTTAATGATACAACAAAACTTTAGACATCTAAAAATGAGAAGTACCCACTAGTAGCCCAAGTTCCTTTCTTCTTTTTTTTTTCTTTTTCATCATTTTTTTTTCATTTTTTCTCTGTTTTTCACTTTTTTTTTCTTTATTCATGAATCATTTTTACTCTACTAGTAGGCACCCTCTTACAATGATGAACAATGTCTATAACAATATACTTCCTTTGAACAATCCAAGACATTCCCTAATAACTTGACCAATCGACGTATTCCCAAAGACCAAGAATATTCCAACCGATAACCCATTGAAGCTCTCCCAAACCGTCCAAACAAACCAATGACAATCAATGGCCCCCCAAAATTAGACTATCAGTATAGTAAGGTATAATTAGGTAAAGTTTACATATATAAGTGGATATATACAAAGGAAAAGGCTAAGTTAAAAAGGATGTATAAGTGTACTTTGCACTAAGGATGAGTGCAACAAAGGTTTACAAAGGAAGGAAAGAAAGTTTATGTATAGTAAAGGTAAAAATATACAAAAGCAAAGGTGCAAAGAAAAGAAAGAAAATACGGGTCAAACCTAATATGCCAATTCGTCATCCAATGTACTTATATCACAAAAGTGATCTCACTACGGTCTCGTAACGATCACCAGGCCAAGTTCTAGCTCAACACATCACCGGCACACTCATATCAAAGAAATGAACCCGGAAATGGAATAAATAAACCTCAAATTTGCACATCTTAGTTCAGAGTTCGAAATGGAACCCTTACTCCCGAATAAATCCAAGAGCCTAAGAGAGGGACAAATTACAAGGCAATCAAACCAAAACCGTAAACACCTAGCCCATCTATAAATGAATGATGAATCTCACAACTTTAGGTGTTTGGGAATTTTGAGTATGCAAGTAATGTTATCAATCACAAGGATCAGCCCAATAACCGTTCAGAAACACATTTCGCCGATTAAAATTGTGCCAAGGAAAAATTTTGTAGTAAAATTGCTCATTAAGTTGTTATGAATTAAGTGACAAAAGCAATTTACCACAAGGACAAGCTCAACACAAGTTTCAAATCATATCGTCTTCCGTCATCTTACCAAATCAAAGCCACCAATCTCAAACATGCACATCATAGTTCAGAGTTTAAGATAGAACCCTTACTCTTGGATAAAACCCAAAAGCCTACGAGAGGGACACATCCACAAGAACGGCTAAATCTCAATGGCAAAACAACAAAAGAGATATATCCGGTTGCTTAAACCTATTTGCCAACTTAAGATGGACAATGCCCTCAAGTCCATATTCGGTCAACACACACACGCAATCAGGCAAAACACAAAACAGCGATACTTAAACCATCGGAAACCTATTTGCCACCCCCCACACTTAAGATGGACAATGCCCTCAGTGTCCATATTCGGTCAGAACTAAGGTAAATAGGGGTAAGCACAATAGACAGAAAGAATGAGAACACATACCGGATCATGGACACATTCCGTTTCAAAACAAGTAAGTCGACCCCGCACCACAAATTGCTCTTCCTAAAAAGGAAGTCCAATTTGGTTGACGGGAGAAACAAACTTAGTCCAAAACGGAAGGTGTGAGAACTGTGTGTGAAACAATGTCAATAAAGATGCCAATCAAAAATGTTGCGCTGAACTACTGCCAGCATATGCACATGACATCATAGTGAGGCTACTAACACGATCACACAATCAAACAAACCAACGGGTTCTCCCCCACACTTGGGTTCCACTAGGTATTGCCATCAATCGGATCAAACCTGCTGAATAACATTCCAAAAGACCAACCATCCAAAATATCCAAAATAGTTCAAACAAAATAAATACCATGCAGAAAATAAAAGAAAACAAAGGAAATTACAAATGTTTCATCACCCCGTAGGGTGGATACCAGACAATGATAAATAAAGGAATGTCATAAGAATACCAACATAACCAATAATCATATGATTCCATCCCACGGTACCGGATGGGAATCATCTCCTCACTGCTGCTGTCCATGATAACCATATGGAAGACCGGGTGGACCAAAAAGGTCAGTAATCCAATTGCGCTCTCCTCTTGACCTGAACCTGAGCCTCCAGCATCTCCTCCAGACTGTCCACCGCCTAAACCCGAACTCGAACCTGCAACAAAACCAGGAACAAAGGAAGATGAACCACCGGCAAAACCTCCGGATCCACCAGCATCATGTCCACCCTGAAAAACCCAAACTGTACTGGACCACGAGGAGAACCTCCTAAATCATGGGGTCGTGGTGACATGTTCCCCGGAACAGTCGTCTGAGAGAAAAAAGGCTGACCCCCCTGACGATAATCAGGGACATAAATAGGCGGTGGAGAGAATGGAGGAATCGGGTCAGGTCGAACAAACTCCCGGCCATGATACTGAGCATCCCACATAGGCTGATAATAATCAAGGCTATAGTTAGTGTGGGCCTGCTGTGATCCAATCCAGGTGATGTCCTGATCCATCCTCCACTGGTAGTCATCAAAAGCCCGCGGCTAGCCTGCTGATCATCATATATATTCTGAACAGTCTGTCCCAAAAGCGTAAGATCAAAGGAGCTCGGGACAGGGATGCTATGACCACGCATCCTAGGTGGCTCCTGGGAAGCATCACCCATCTCTACATCACAGCCTCCAAGTCTGGAGGTGGTTCCTCAACAACACCAGTGTCATCCAACAATCTAGCAGGCTGGCTCCCCTGCTTCTTCTTCACTATCTTCCCCCGAATCAACTCTTTAACATGGAAATCCTCCTGATTAACTTGTGGAGACAGATGGGTCTGGCACTCCTCAGAATCAAATACACCCATCCTCTTGTAAATCCGGGTTATGAAATGTCCCAAAACCAACTCTGAGTCAGAATGATTACACATGCGATCAATCACAACCATCGGGGCCAATGCAAACTTCCTAGGAGCCCCCTCTGAAAACAGCTTTAACAACCACAAATCAGTCTGGTATGCCTTGTCCCAATGAGTAGACCTCAGGACCAAAAACGTAACTATCATCCTGTGAAGCAACCGAAGCTTAACACTGTAGATCTTAGACACACTAACCGTCCCACCAGAAGGCCAAGCCTCTCCTCCAGAAATCCGACCCCAATACTGTGGAATGGACTCACCATCACCCAAATCACCTTTGACATAAAACCCTGTCTCAAAAGTTGCCTGAAGTCCTGGTTATCCAACTCTTGCCTAGAATACATACCAGCATAAAACCCAAACTTAGCTATAAACAGCTTCCTCTGCTGTCCCCCACAGTAAAACAAAACAACCCTTTCTTCAAAAATATCCTTGATCTTATTCAATTCCTTAGTCAATTTCAAACTAGAATAAAACTCAAGGCATAACTCACGATAGACAGGTTCCCTGTTAAGAAAAATCTGTTGCCACATATCACTATTAACTGTCCTATCACCAACCCTCGCTTCTATACTAAACCACCTTCCAATATCACCCTGAACCCCAAAAAACCGAGCATCAGATTGAGCAAGATACCTGGGTGGGCAAACAACTTGCTTATGAAGCGTGTAAAGCTTGTTCAAATAATTGTTCTTGTGGGGTTGCCTAGCCCCATCAAACTCTAACCATGCATGCTTCTCGTTCAATTCACCCGGCCAATAATTAAGAGGAGGTACCGCTGGTTCTCTCCTAGCCGTCTTACCGGGGACATCGGCAGTCCCGCTAGATTGTCCCACCTCCGCTTGCTTCCTCTTATCAGTAGTAGCAGTCTGCAATCACAAACATTAAAGCAAACAAACACGTTAAATGTGGAATGCAAAACTTGAAACCACATTCAACATCAAACTCAACTGCGGGTCAGAAGATTCCCACTGCGGCGCAGTGGGACTGGCTGGTCCTCACTGCGGCGCAGTGAGGCAAGTAACACGTGCAGGTCAGGTGCGGCCACTGCGGCGCAGTGGGCTAACATACAACACCACTGCGGCGCAGTGGGCTAAGAAATCTGGGTAGGTTCTTGTTTTCATTACGACAGGCAGCCAAAAATTAGGGGCAATTAATCATTCCATCAGCAACAACAAGCAATAATCACCACATAATCAAACATTACTTCCCCCACACTTATTCATCCATAAATCCCCAAATTTTTCAAAACCCTAACTTCAATTTCAAAGTCAAATTCGGAAGAACAAGTGTTTGAATTGAGAAATTAACCACCCCATTAGCATCAATAGCCCTTAAACAACAAAACCCACGAATTAATTCGGAATTGAAAACCCTAGAAATTAAAAAATCAAAAATTAAGTAAAATAAAGAAAATAATCAAGAAAACTTACTCCTCTTCCCATGATGCAATGTATGAAGATGAAAATCTGGAAAAGTGATTAAAGATGGAGGAGAATGGAGATCTTGGAAATAATGGAGTTTTGCTTTTAGATGAGAGCAAAGAAGAAGAAAGAGTGAAAAGTGATAAGGTGAAGAACAAAACTTACCTGGCCCTTACTTTGACCTACCCGGCCTCCCACTGCGGCGCAGTGGAGGTGCATCATTCCCACTGCGGCGCAGTGGGGCTTATTCCAACATTGGGCAGAAGATTTTGCCTGCGGCGCAGTCAGCTCATTCCACCCCCACTGCGGCGCAGTGGGGATTCACTGTTCCGAATTCCCTCATTTTTCCTTAGAAAAAATTTTTTATGACAAACTAAAAACAACTTACCTCAATCCGCTTCACACCAAATCTGCACCTGCACTTTCTTGACAAATCAAAATCAAATCTAACTAATAAAAAGAAAATAAAATGCAATAAAATAACACGGGTTGCCTCCCGAGAAGCGCTTAAGTTATTAACGAGTCTTTAGCTAGACTCGACCAACTTTCAAGTTTCCAATTCAAAAATGGGGATCTCCTCGATTATCCCCTCAACTTGCTCTTCTTCCAAATACAACTTAAGCCTATGACCATTAACAATGAATGACCCGTCACCATTACGCTTAAACAACTCTACATAACCCGACGGATACACATGCTTAATCACAAACGGTCCAATCCATCTAGAAGTGAGTTTAGGTTGCTTAATCTTAAATTTAGACAAGAATAACAACCTTAGCTCCAACCTTAAACTCCTTCCTACGGATCCTCTTATCATGCCAAACTTTGGTCCTTTCCTTGTAAAGCCTAGAATTCTCATAAGCACATAGCCTAAGCTCATCAAGCTCATGAAGTTGCAACATTCTAAGTTCACTAGCTTCCATCATATCCAAATTCAGATTCCTCAACGCCCAATACGCCTTATGCTCTATCTCAATAGAAAGATGGCAAGTTTTACCATAGAGCAACCGGTATGGCGTGGTGCCAATCGGCGTCTTAAAAGCCGTCCTAAACGCCCACAAGGCGTCATCCAACTTCTTCGACCAAACCTTGGGGTTATCTCCAACAGTTTTCTCTAAAATCCTTTTCAAAGCCCTATTGGTGTTTTCTACTTGTCCACTAGTTTGTGGATGATAAGAAGTAGAAAAATAATGCACAACACCATACCTCTTCATGACCTTAGCTAATTGATGATTTGCAATGGGTTCCTCGGTCACTAATCAAAGCTCTAGGGCAACCAAATCGACAGAATAATTGTTTCAGGAAATCAATGACTACCCTCGCGTCATTCGTGGGCAAAGCCTTGGCTTCGGCCCATTTAGACATGTAGTCAACGGCGACAAGAATATATTGAAACTTATTAGACGGTGGGAATGGTCCCATGAAGTCTATACCCCAAATATCAAATACCTCGCATACCTGAATGCTTTGTTGAGGTATCTCATCCCGCTTAGTAATGCTCCCTTGTCTTTGACAAATGTCACAAGTCTCTACCAAAGTCTGGGCCTCCTTGAAAATTGTAGGCCAATAGAAACCTGCATCAAAAACTTTCTTACCAGTAACTGAAGGACCGTAATGACCTCCAGTTGGACCATAGTGACAAGCATCAAGAATCTCCCTCGTCTCAGCTCCAGCTACACATCTCCTTACCATACCATCTGCACAAACACGAAACAAGTAGGACTATCCCAAAAATAGTGCTTAGCATCCGATATGAGCTTCTTCTTTTGTTGGGACGTGAAATCATTCGGTATCTCACCTGCAACCAAATAATTAGCAATATCTGCAAACCAAGGAGCATCATCAGAGTTAGAAATAAACATTAAAGACTCATCGGGGAAGTGATCATTAATCTCCCCATCTCGAAGTTCCTCCCGGTGAGGATCTTCCAAATGACTCAAATGGTCGGCCGCCAAGTTTTCAGCACCTTTCTTATCCTTAATCTCTATATCAAACTCTTGTAACAACAAAATCCATCGGATAAGCCTAGGTTTAGCATCTTGCTTCGAGAACAAGTACTTAAGGGCTGAATGGTCGGTGAAAACAATGGTCTTACTCAACACCAAATAAGATCTAAACTTATCAAAGGCAAAGACCACGGCAAGAAACTCCTTCTCAGTAGTGGTGTAATTATGCTGAGCGGGGTTCAAGGTCTTACTAGCAAAGTAAATTGGCTTGAAATGCTTATCAACCCTTTGCCCAAGCACGGCTCCCACAGCAAAATCACTTGCATCACACATCAATTCAAATGGCAATTTCCAATCCGGGCCAACCATGATAGGAGAATTAGTCAACTTCTCCTTTAAAACCTGAAATGCACTCAAACAAGCATCATCAAAAACAAAAGGAACGTCCTTCTCCAACAAGTGGGTCATAGGACGAGTAATCTTAGAGAAATCCTTAATAAAACGGCGGTAAAAACCGGCATGTCCAAGAAAACTCTTACCCCTTTCACATTGGAAGGCGGTAATTTGGCATAACATCTATCTTAGCCCTATCAACTTCAATCCCGGCCTTAGACACTTTATGCCCTAAAACAATTCCCTCGGTCACCATAAAATGACACTTTTCCCAATTCAAAACAAGGTGTGCCCTCTCACACCGTTCTAACATCCTTTCCAAATTATGCAAGCAAGTATGAAAAGAGTCCCCAAAAACCGAGAAATCATCCATGAAAACCTCATGGAGGTTTCAAGCATGTCCTGGAAAATAGCTATCATGCACCTTTGAAAGGTGCCTGGGGCATTACACAAATCAAACGGCATTCGCCGATAAGCAAAAGTACCAAATGGGCATGTGAAGGTGGTCTTTTCTTGGTCCTTGGGATCAATGGGTATTTGGAAGTACCCGAAAAACCCATCTAAGAAACAAAAATATTCATTACCTGCAAGTCTTTCTAACATCTGATCAATGAAAGGAAGGGGAAAGTGATCCTTACGGGTGGCATCATTAAGCTTACGGTAATCAATAAAAACCCGCCAACCCGTTATAGTCCTAGTGGCCAAGAGTTCCTTATTCTCATTCTCAATAACTGTCATGCCCCCTTTTTGGGCACACAATGAACAGGACTAACCCAAGGACTATCAGCAATAGGAAAAATGATCCCAGCATCTAACAACTTAATGACCTCTTTCTTAACAACTTCTTTCATGTTCGGATTAAGCCTCCTTTGTCTCTGGACAACGGGCTTAACATCATCAACAAAATCTATTTTATGCTGGCAAAAGTTAGGACTAATACCTGGAATATCGGTGGTCTTCCAAGCAAAAGCCCGCTTATGGGCTCGAAGCACAGATAAAAGACAATCCTTCTCGTCACTCGAGAGTGAGGACGAGATAACCACGGGTAAAGAAGATTCACCTGACAAATAAGCATACTCCAAATGGGAAGGTAATGGCTTAAGCTCCAAATCAGTGGGTGGTACATCAACAGAATTCGGTACCCTCGAACTTCCATCAGCAACAACCTCCTCAAAACTCTCATCCTCGGGAGGTGTCTCATCCAAGCTAAGCGCCATAACCTCTGCAAACAAATCATCATCAGATATATCTCCCGATCCTAAATTAGCAATCTCCTCATCTCCGGTGTCGGTCTCCATTAGTTCCTGAAACTCTCGGTCTTAAAGCATCATCAATAACGTCAATCCTGAAACAAGACTCATCATTAGAATATGAATGCTTGATAGACTTTTCAACATTAAACACAATTCTATCGGTACCCACACCCAAAGAAATTTCCTTATCCTTCACACGGATGATAGCATCCGCGGTATTAAGGAATGGTCGTCCAAGAATAAGGGGTACCTTCGTATCTTCCTCCATCTCGAGGATAACGAAGTCAACTAGAAACACAATATGGCCTACCCGGACAGTCATGTTTTCAGCAATCCCAATGGGATACTGAAAAGAATGGTCAGCTAATCTAATACTCATGCGGGTAGGTCTCAAAACTCCTAGAGCCAACTTATTCCAAACCGAGTAAGGCATCAAATTAATGCTAGCACCTAAATCAGCAAGTGCCTTACAAGTAAGAGTACGAATAGAACAAGTAATAAGGAAACTCCCTGGATCTTCAAGCTTAGGTGGGATGCGGTTCTGCAAGATAGCAGAACACTCGGCATTAAGATAAGTAGCTTTCACCTCATCCATCTTTCCTTTGTCAGTCACAAGCTCCTTAATAAACTTGGCATAATGGGGCATCCCCTGAATAAGATCAACTAAAGGCACATTAATGTGAACATTTGTAATCATCTCCACAAACTTGTTATATTGCTCCTTCAGCTTTGCCTTTTTGAACCTCTGTGGAAATGGTATCTTTGGCTTGTATGGTTTAACCTCTAGAACCACATCCGGTTTTGGTGGAGTGACCGGAGTCTTCACGGTTGAATCTTCCTCCATTTCAATCTCTTCATCAACCTCATCATCATCACTCCCTTTATCCTGCACATCTGAAACAACAACATTAGGCATAGGAGGTGAGTCATAAGACCTACCAGTACGAGTGGTGATGGCTTTGGCTTGCTCATTGCGGACTGGAGGTGGAGTGTATTTCTGTCCTTGATTCTGTCCTTGATTCTGTCCAAGACTAAACTGAGGTCTAGGATTCTGCTGTGTGTTGCTAGGAAGAGTCCCCGTGGGCCTAGAAAGAGCGGCCATCCTACTTTTGAGATCCTTGAAATTAACTCCCTGGTTTTTCATGTTGATCTCCACCTTCCCACTTAACTGATCCAACCTCTCACTCAAAGTCTTAGTATCTTCCCTGATCATTTGAATGCTAGTATTTGTTTCAACCTGATTACTAGCCAACTGCTTCATCATCTCTCTCAACTCGGCATTAGGATCGGCATTAGAAGAAGAAGAACCCGATCCTTGTCCTTGTTGAGTCTGCTGTTGTGGCTGATTCTGATAATTATCTCTTTGCCACCTATTACCTGAAAAACGAGAATTATTAGACTGAAAAGAAGAGTTATAAGAAGTATTACCTGAAGGCCGGTTCTGGAAACCGGTGTTGCGGTAGAAATTTCCTTGGGGTTGATTTTGAACATAACTCACATCTTCGGGTGCCCGATTTGGACACTCATCAGAATAGTGCATATCACCACAATGATCACACCCATCGGCTACTACCTTAACATCCCTCTCAATTGCTCCAAACCTATTCTCTGAGTAGCAAACCCCTTTTCCATGCGCTCAGATAGCGCCCTAATCTCTCCAATAACCCCGGGGTCATTGCTAGCTTCAACCTTAGCAACTCTCCCTTGGTTAGTACCTCTCTTCATCTTTCTCATTCTTCAAGAACCTTTCATCATCCAAAGTTGAGCTATCCTTTTCCATGTCTTCCAAGATTTGATAACCTTCATTGGGTGTAATGTTATTGAAACTACCCCCGAAAGCATATCCCAATTCTCGTTTAGACTTTTTATCTAACCCATCAAAGAAAAGCTCCACATATTTTTCCCTAGTCAAATCGTGACCTGGACAATTTCTCAACATTTCTTGAAACGAATCCAAGCCTCAACAACATCTTCTCCATCATCTTGTTCAAAGGATCTAATCATGTTCTCCAACCTTCTTTGAGTTCTAAGTGAATAAAACTCACCAATGAAAGCCTCCTTGAGTTGGTTCCAAGTAGTAATAGAATTTTCTGGAAGATCATTGAACCAATCAAGTGCTTCTCCGGTGATTGACATGGGAAATGTCTCAAGTTTCACGGCATTCATTTGGTTTTGGCCATATTGGTATAGCCGAGCCAACTTTTCAAACCTATCCAAGTGTTGTAAGGATCCCATTTCCGTTTCCCATCAAATTGATGCTCTTCTATGCTCTTTAGATGGTTTCCTTTCAAAGCGAAAGTGTGATCAATGGTTGGAGGTCTAATGGCGGAACCACGGCCAGTTGGGATTGTACGGACCCTCTCGCCATAGCGAGTGTCATTTGGACCCCTTGGTTGTTCGTCCCCCATTTCCTCTTGCTTTACTTCTAATTGAAAAACTCGTCCAAAAAGAACCCTTCCTCGTCCGAATCAGGAGTGGGTTAGCTATAGGTGAAAATGGTGTCGGTATTGGTGTTGTGGGTTCAGTGAAGTTAAACCTACGCCCTCTTGGTCTTCTCGGAGTAGACAAAGGACTATTCAAAGGGAGACCCGAAGAACGCAAGTTCATCAACTAAAACAATACCTGCAAACACACAACTAACACAACACGTCAAATGCACCTGTGATAAGAAAAGAAAACTAAACTAATAAACAAGTAACTTCCTCACGCGTGAGAAAGATCAAACCACTAAATTAACAACTAAATCGGCACACAATCCCCGGCAGCGGCGCCAAAAACTTGATGTGCTAAATCAAGTTTAAAAATTATAAACTAGAAATACCTAGAAACTCACTACTACACACTATCGGGCAGTGGACCCGTTCGTATGCAATATAGTTAAGAGGTAAGTCCGTGTTCGTTCTCGGGGAATGGTTTGAACTAGTTGTTTAATAAAATGGTTTGGAAAACAGGGTGTTGCTTCGAGTCTCACTTTGACAATTAAATTAAAATAAATTTAAAAGACAAAACGCATAAAAGTAAAGAAAAGCTTCAGACAATATTAATAAAGATCATCCACCTTGAATTCGCTAGACTTCAAACATGATTGCATTCAATTAAGACCAAATTCATTGAGTTGAAAGATAATCGTAAAAGGATTAAGGTGCTCACGTGGTACACCAACCGTGAGCAAATTACCCAATCACCTAAGTTGCTAGTTTAATTACCCAAGCCGGTACCACCAATGCCTAGACAACCTTACCAACAATTAGTTTGCTTGACTATCGAAATTAACAATTGTGCCTATGTGAAGATAACGTGGTACCACCAACCGTTATAAAACACGTTGACAAAATGACTCCTTTTATTAAAATGATATTCACTATCATACCATGAATTAGTGATAATTGCTCATAGACAAACAACCATTTGAAAATCACATATGCATCCAACTAGTACCACTAACGAAGAACACACATGCCACCAATATCATAATAATATATAAAAAGGAATTAAATCATTAAGATCTCGACACAACGATAATTGAAATCAACTCTTTGGATTAAAACATATAGCAATCACATCATTCGTCTAGTTTCCTCAAGGTGGATGATTGAATGTTTAGCCACTCATGATTAATTTAAAATAACAATCAAAATAAAAGAAGAACATGATGTACCAATCGTTCTTGAAATTGAAATTGCAAGACAATAAAATAGATACGATCTAAGTGGGTGCCCGTGAATCTTCAATGAATCGGACGAAGAAATCTACCCTTGATCCTTGAAGGAATCCCTTGGAGAGCAGCTCTTAGAAAGAATTTGGATAAATTGGGAATTAGGTTTTTGTTTTCTATTTATACCCCTTGGAAATCTGATGCAAACATCGGCCAAAAGCCCTTCAGCCCCGTCGTCCCACTGCGGCGCAGTGGATATTAACTGATCTAGGTGCTCGTTTTCCACCTTGTCTGACTGCGGCGCAGTGAGCCTTGGTCACCCCCACTGCGGCGCAGTCTAAAACTGCTGACCGAGTTCCCACTTTTCCACTAGCCGACTGCGGCGCAGTGGGCTGGTGATGCTCCCACTGCGGCGCAGTCCAATCCTGCTGATCCGAAGACAACCTTTTCACTATGAACTTGCTGAAACTTTCTATCTTCTCAACTTTAAACAACTCTCGAACTCACAAATCAACTTCTTGGCCTCAGAAATCATCCGAAATTGCACCAAATGGACACGTAACCTGTTTAGAGCCTGAAAACACTAACAAACAACATAAACGCGTCAAATGCACACAAAATCGACTTAAAACACTTAATAAAATGGCCAATAATGATGTGGGCGATATGTATAAATTGGTCACATCATTTAATACTTTTTATTTTACCTAAAACCTATATATATATATATATATATATATATATATAATATATATATATATATATATATGTTGGGGGTTGGTTATAGATATAGCTTTTGTGTAAAGAAGGCTGCATAATAAAATACGCGCCAAAATTTGCTCTGCTTAGGAATCGGTTAGAATGTTAGATTCAAGATTTTGGGTTATATTTTTGCACCGGAAGGTCAAGGTGGTATCCAAATTCCAAAAGACTATCTTAGATGGCAACGGGTCAAACGGTTCGAAATTCACCAAATGTATATGTTGTATTTTTTATATATAATCCCATAATTTATACTTTCAAAAGTTGGTGGTTATTGAAATAATATAGATTTCAGTTCTTTTGGGTCAACCCAACCCGTTGTCACCCGTACCTAAGGATCAGCCGTTGTGACCCATTACTTAAACGTGCTTATCCCGAGTTCCCGACATCTATGTAATCATCATATATTAATGAATAGGCAAATATGTAGCAACGTGTCAAAACACAAAGTCACACTCTGAAGACAATTCTCATAATAATGCTACTATATTCTTTCGTTTTTCCTTTCAATTAAATTCTTTCGTTTTTTCTTTGTTTCACTTATTTTTCTAAACATTACTACTATTCTGTTCTGCTGTTCACACCTATTCTTCCAAAATAAAGTCAGTGACTTAGTGCCATTTTTGTTTTAATCATCAACTATCTATTGATTCATTTCGGCTTTAGCTATATCTAAGTTAATACAAGAAAAGTTAGAAAAAAAAATAAAATCAGTATCGTATAAGTTCTAAAGATTTTAACGAACTTGTTTCATAACTTTTTATGATTACCTAAATTTTGATATGATGAAAAGTGTTTGACGAAATTTGATGCCATATGATATGATCGAACAAATACTGTAGTACAGAGTATTATTTTAAAACTCTACGACATATGCATGTCTCGAGTTAAATTAACCAAAATTATATCTCTGGATTTAATGTTTTCATATGTACGGAAAATCCTCTAGTAGTAATTTATAAATGTACATATAAATTGTTAAATAGGACTAGCGTAAATGTCTGCCTTTATTTAGAATACAAAAGTATATTTTGTAGTAATTAAGTTTTTTTTAACGACATAAAACATTCTACTCTTACATTACATGAATGCATGAGATGTAACCTTGAATTTTCAAAAAAGCCATCTATTGATCTACCTCAATAAATGTGGGAATTGATTGAGACTCGAATCGAGGTGGACTCTGGTTTTTAATTAAGTTATCAATCTTCAATATGTATCTTTTATTCTCTAACAGGATGTTACTTGGTACAAATATAAAAAGGTAACAATATTGGTACAAACATAAAAAGATGATAATCATTTTCCTTTTTGATATATGTATCCACCATATATATTGTACAATAATATATTCATATTGTACACTATTAACTTTTGTTAATATATAGAAAAGAATGATACCAATATCACAACCCAATATAAAAGGGTTGGGTTCATTCGTAGCAAACATCTTAGCCAATAAAACTAATTAAATGAACTCGAATATGTATATTTTTTAATAAATATGCATGAACTGATGAACATGATAACTTGTTTTTCTTTTTAATGGTCAACGAATAATGTCCGGCTATATATAGGAGAAGCTCTAACAACAGGTTGTACCAGTTAAGTTGGGTAGCCCAAACCCTCCATCTCTAATTACAATAAAACCCTAAACCCGCTACCAATTGGTTAGTATTAGCTAGCCCTCATTGTGCAGTACCACCAACCATTAATGGTGGGAGTGGATTTGGAACCATGGTCAACTAAAGAAAAATCTTACAACTACACCAACTGGCAGTTGTTTTGTAGTTTGTTTATTTAGCAGTTCGTCTTGGTTTTTTTTTTTTTTTGAGTAAATTCAAACGATCAAAAGGTAACAAGTCTTTTATGGGACTTTTGGTAACCAGACCATTTTGGTAGATCTTTTTATATTGTGGTAATTAAGGTCTTATAATTTCAGGGTTTTGGTAGTAGCCACACTTGTTTGTTTGTGATCTCCTCCTTGCTTACGGCCAGTTAATTACATCTCGATATTCATTGGCTAGTAGAGTATATTCATTACGTTGTAATCATCTTTTAATTTTATATAATGTAGCATTATATATTAAGGTCTTGGTAGTCTCCGAATTATAGTTGTAGCCTCACTTGTTTGTTTGTGATCATTTCCTTTGCTATTCATTGGTTTGTGGAGTATATTACTTTGTAATTATCTTTTTTAATTTCATGTAATACAATTTGTCTTACAAAGCAAAAGATAGATAAGTAGTTTCTAGGGCAAATATCATATATCCCCTTCCTAAACCCCCTAAATATCATATATACCCAATTTACAAGTTTTCAATACATGATGTACAATGGTCTTAAAGCATGTTTTGGATAAATATGATATTTCATGCTTTAGAGGGGTATATATGAAATTAACTCGTTCTATTTGTGTTTGCCTCATTCATCATTAACTGAAAATTTGATGTAATTGTCAAAAAATAAATAACTAACTAAAATTTCATCTTTGTCATAAACAAAAGAGGAATCGAAGAATATACACATGCATGTTCTTTCCCATATAGTTCTAGATATAATATCTATTAATCAGTAATGGAGTCTAAAAAACATTACAAAGTTTAAGATAGTGTTTAATTTTCAACTGTCTGGTTGTGGAAACATATCAATGTTACAAAATTCCAAATCTTCTGATCATATATTGGTCATAACAAGTGAATAATTAAAAAGAACACGGTTATGGAAAAAAGGTGTGGACCCATATAATCTTAACATGTACTATATTCAAGGATAACAAAATCCACATCACTTATGAGTGAGACAATTGGCAGAAAAGGAAAATTGCGTTCACACTTCATGCCCAAATTAGACCACATGGCCATGTCATCGAAATCACACTTTGGAATTGAATTTGTATAGATAATGATGTCAACATATAGAAGTTAGATAGCTATTTGTAACTATTAGCAATTAGAAGGACCAAAATTGTAAATATTAGGAGTTTGTTAAGAGTTAGTTAGAGTTTAAATGTTTATTTAGGCGGTTAATTATTTAGATACAAAATATAGATATAGAATCGATTGTATGTATATATATAACTCTGTAACTGCTTCATTTCTTAATTAATCAATAACAGAAATATTTTCCCAATTCTTCTCTTCTAAATTCTATATGGTATCAAAGCCTTGAAGGTCATCAATGGCGGATTCCGATCATCGTAATCACGATAAACTATTTGATTTCATCATTCTTCTTACAAATTGAAATCCGTAGTTTGATCGATTCGTTCTTTCTTTGATCTTCCGGCGGTTTTCCCCAATTTCTTTTGCTTTTCTGTTCTTGAATTGAATCTAGGGTTTCAATTTGAACAAAATTACTTTTATATTCCAATTTTCATAAATTTCTTATAATCATCCATGGCTGTTAATGCTGATGCGTTAGTTAATGATCCGCTGCATATCGCCAAGGTAATTTGACTTTTATGGGATGTTTGAGGTCAATAATGTCATGAAATAGTTCTAAATGAGGTGACATATGGTCTGTGGCTCATGTATCATTAATCCAATCTTTCTTATAATCAATATCAACAATGGACACCAAGGCTTGTAGTCTGGCATGAAAAGACATACCTGCATGTGGTTGAACAGCTTTACCACATTCAGTATTCTGGCCCATGACAACATGATTTCCCTTAAGCATCTTCAACATTTCAGTACACACAGCAGCCACTAACTTTTGATCCAACTCGGACCTATGCTCACCATTAATCTCATTTTCATAATCCATATCAAAAGGAGAATCTCTCTGAACCATCAAATTATGCTCAAGCAGCACAAGATAAAGGTTGGGTAGAAGCCATGAATAAGGAATTACTGGCTTTAGAACAGAATGATACTTGGAGTCTTACCACTTTACCCCCTAATCATCAAGCAATTTCTTCAAAGTGGGTTTATAAGACAAAATACCTTCCAGATGGGACAGTAGAAAGACTTAAAGCAAGACTGGTTATTAAAGGGTTTAACCAACAAGAGGGCACAGATTACAAACACACATTTTCACATGTTGCTAAGGCAACAACTGTCAGGGTCTTAGTAGCTATTGCTACTTCAAAAGCATGGCCTTTACATCAGCTTGATGTAAATAATGCTTTCCTTCATGGATTTGTAGATGAAGAAATATACATGCTTCCCCCTGAAGGATACACAAAAGCATTGCCTAATCAAGTGTGTAAGCTTAATAAGTCTTTGTATGGCTTAAAACAGGCTTCCAGACAATGGAATATTGAGTTAACCAAATTTCTTGTTTCATTGGGCTTTGACCAGTCTAAACATGATTATTCTCTATTTGTCAAAGCCAAGGGGGACTCCTTTACTGCTATTTTGGTTTATGTTGATGACATTATTGTCACAGGGAATGATGATAGTGAAATTCAAAGTGTTAAATTGGCTTTGGACAGAAAATTCACTATAAAGGATTTAGGTTTGGCAAGGTATTTTCTTGGTATAGAACTGTGCAGAAATGATTCAGGAACTTATCTCAATCAAAGAAAGTATACTTTGGATCTTCTCAAAGATGCAGGATTGACTGCTGCTAAACCAGTTGGTTTTCCTCTGCCTACATATGCCAAATTGGCTCTTGACAAGGGTCAATTAATGTCTAAACCAGATACTTATAGAAGATTAATTGGAAGGTTATTATATTTGTCAATGACCAGACCAGATATTTCATATGCTGTACAACACTTGAGTCAATTTGTGTCTACACCTAGAGAACCTCACATGAAGGCTGCAATTCATTTGTTGAGATATTTGAAGGGAACCATCTCCAAGGGTTTATTTTATCCTGTTCAGCAGCAGCTTAAGGTTACTGGTTTTAGTGATGCAGACTGGGCTTCATGCTTGATGACAAGAAGATCACTCACTGGTTATTGCATTTTCTTAGGACATGCTTTGGTTTCTTGGAAAACTAAGAAACAGACAATTGTTTCAAGATCATCTACAGAGGCAGAGTACAGGAGCATGGCAAGCTACCACTTGTGAATTGGTTTGGCTCACATATTTGTTAAAGGACTTGCATATTCCTGTTAAGGTTCCTTTAACTTTGTTTTGTGATAATAAGGCAGCTCAGCAAATAGCTGCAAATCCATGTTACCATGACAGAACCAAGCACTTGGATATTGATTGCCATTTTACAAGAGACAAAGTGCAAGAAGGGTTTCTGCAGACAGCTTATATTCCTACTCATTTGCAATTAGCTGACATTATGACTAAAGCTTTGGGATCTTCACAGCATTCGTTTTTGAGCAGCAAGTTGGGACTACAAGAGGTTCCAACTTGAGGGGGTGTATAGAAGTTAGATAGCTATTTGTAACTATTAGCAATTAGAAGGACCAAAATTGTAAATATTAGGAGTTTGTTAAGAGTTAGTTAGAGTTTAAATGTTTATTTAGGCGGTTAATTATTTAGATACAAAATATAGATATAGAATCGATTGTATGTATATATATAACTCTGTAACTGCTTCATTTCTTAATTAATCAATAACAGAAATATTTTCCCAATTCTTCTCTTCTAAATTCTATACAACACTCCCAACGGGCGTTTGGAGACATGATTGGCACCAGCTCGATCGTCACTTGGAGGAGTTAGTTTGGAGCTTTGGTTTGACGACGAGCGATTGATGAAAGGTTTGGGTTAACGAATGTATATTTTCAATTATTCTACCTATTAATCATAATGTTTTTATTAAAAAAATGACACACGAAATAATAGGTTATTGTGTCACAAAGGATAGTAATCCCTACACAATACATATTTACCATACATAACATTATATACATCATATTAGTTTTAATACCCGTATGATGTACGGACGATTTACATGTACTTTTTGAGTACATTACTTATGTGTCATATGGAATATAATTCTATGAACACAAATATAAGTGTTATAACTATAAACGTATTTATTAAATATTTGAGTTTTATCTTTTTTACAAATATTTTGTTAACCAATAAAGTGAATTAGTTACCAAGTTATTATATATATTTGTAAGTCCCAACTCAATAGATGGTACTAACTGAAGGAAACATATACATTAATGCAGGACCGCCTGCTCTGATACCATGACAAGTTATATAAACTGAAATTGGTGATTTTATTTATTTTCTGATGATTTACATTGAAACACAAAGCCCCTATTTATACACAAAGCTTATGCTATAATTATGGTAACTAAATCGAGGTCTTGATTTGAGTCGATCCGTTTCTTGTAGCCAAAGACGAGATCATGTATTTTAGGAAATGATGAACCAATTCTGATCCTAAAATTCGTTTCTAACACTCCCCCTCAAGTTGAATAGTGGGATCACCAACATTCAACTTTTCTAGACATTTGTGAAATATGGCAGTTCCTACTGCTTTAGTTAGGATATCTGTAAGTTGATCTTCAGATTTGACAAAGGGTAACTTAATAATTCCATCTTCAAGTTTTTCTTTGATGAAATGTCGATCAACCTCCACATGTTTAGTCCTGTCATGTTGCACTGGATTTTCTGAGATTTGAATGGCTGCTTCATTGTCACTCATAATCTGAATACTTTCTTTTGGAGCGAACCCTAGTTATGTCACAAGTTTTTTTAGCCACAATGCCTCTGCCAATCCTTTAGCTATACCTCGAAACTCTGCTTCAGCACTTGATAGGGAAACAACTTTCTGTTTTTTACTCTTCCATGTAACAAGATTACCTCCTACCAAAGAGAAATATCCCTGAAGTTGACCTCCTGTTCCCTTTATCTCCAGCCCAATCAGCATCGGTATATATCTGAATATTAAGATGACCATTTGCCTTGAACAATACTCCATGACCCGTAGTTCCCTTGAGGTATCTGATAATCCTTAAGACTGCCTCCATGTGTTCTTTTTGAGGTTGATGCATGAACTGGCTTACAACTCCAACAACATATTCAGCATCTGTCTTCATAAACAACTTTTGATTAACAATCATGGGTGTATCTGCTGGCTTACAATCAATCATCCTGATTTCTGATAGGAAATTTAGTATATATTTCTTCTGGCAAATAAATATCCCTTGCTGTGATCTTAGCACCTCAAGTCCGAGGAAATACTTTAGATTTCCCAAGTCCTTCATTTCAAATTCTGCATATAAACTTTCTTTTAGCTTCTTGATTTCATTTTCATCATTCCCAGTGATAATCATGTCATCAACATAGATTATCAAACATGTTATAAGATCTCCTTTATTACTAAGGAACAAAGTATGGTCAGAATTACTTTGTTTGTACCCATACTTTTCATTGCCATTATGAATCTGCCAAACCATGCTCTGGGTGATTGCTTTAGTCCATACAATGATTTCTTCAATTTACAGACTTCTTCATGTTTGAAATCTTGAGAAAAACCAGGTGGGGGCTCCATATACACTTCTTCTTTTAACTCTCCATGTAAAAACGCATTTTTTACGTCAAACTGATGAAGAGGCCAGCTTTGATTTGCTGCTATTGAGAACAAGACCCTTATTGTGTCTATCTTTGCAACTAGAGAGAATGTTTCAGAGTAATCGATTCCATAAGTCTGAGTGTATCCTTTAGCAACCAACCGAGCTTTATATCTTTCTACTGCACCGTCTGGTTTATATTTCACTGTATAGATCCACCGGCATCCTATTGGTTTCTTTCCCTGTGGCAAAAGACACTTATCCCACGTTTCATTTTTTATCAGTGCATCCATCTCAACATTCATAGCATCTTTCCATTTTCCCAACTTCAAAGCTTGATCTACATTTGATGGAATTTCTTCTGAATATAAACTTGCTACAAATGCTTTAGCTTCTTTAGAAAGATTCTCTATTGCTATGTTAGCCATAGGATATCTAGAACTTCTGGAAGTTCTTTCTGGAGAATAACGCTTTGCGGGAATTCCTCTGGTTGATCTCGCTGGAAGCACATATTTTTCTGGTACCTCTGTAGCAACCTGTTCAACTTGTTCCTCACTTTCCCCCCCCCCCCCCCCCCCCCCCCCCCCCCCCCCCCCCCCCCCCCCCCCCCCCCCCCCCCCCCCCCCCCCCCCCCCCCCCCCCCCCCCCCCCCCCCCCCCCCCCCCCCCCCCCCCCCCCCCCCCCCCCCCCCCCCCCCCCCCCCCCCCCCCCCCCCCCCCCCCCCCCCCCCCCCCCCCCCCCCCCCCCCCCCCCCCCCCCCCCCCCCCCCCCCCCCCCCCCCCCCCCCCCCCCCCCCCCCCCCCCCCCCCCCCCCCCCCCCCCCCCCCCCCCCCCCCCCCCCCCCCCCCCCCCCCCCCCCCCCCCCCCCCCCCCCCCCCCCCCCCCCCCCCCCCCCCCCCCCCCCCCCCCCCCCCCCCCCCCCCCCCCCCCCCCCCCCCCCCCCCCCCCCCCCCCCCCCCCCCCCCCCCCCCCCCCCCCCCCCCCCCCCCCCCCCCCCCCCCCCCCCCCCCCCCCCCCCCCCCCCCCCCCCCCCCCCCCCCCCCCCCCCCCCCCCCCCCCCCCCCCCCCCCCCCCCCCCCCCCCCCCCCCCCCCCCCCCCCCCCCCCCCCCCCCCCCCCCCCCCCCCCCCCCCCCCCCCCCCCCCCCCCCCCCCCCCCCCCCCCCCCCCCCCCCCCCCCCCCCCCCCCCCCCCCCCCCCCCCCCCCCCCCCCCCCCCCCCCCCCCCCCCCCCCCCCCCCCCCCCCCCCCCCCCCCCCCCCCCCCCCCCCCCCCCCCCCCCCCCCCCCCCCCCCCCCAGAATGTCTTCTAATCTTAATTACAATTTATCACTATTTTTGGATTTCTAACATTCTCCCCCTTAGTGATTTATTGTAATGAATGAAGTACGTGTTATCTTGTCTTGAAGGAATGAAATTGATGAGCCCGGTGGTGAAGACAATTGGGATGTTGAAACAAGTCTTCAAAGCTTTCTCTTTTGTCTTTGGAGAACTTGATTCAGTCTTGATCTTGGACTTCTTGAAGTTAAATCATATGAAGATTCTCAATGTTCTTTTTGAACAGAGAATGATGAAAGCATGTTTGGCTTGAATCTTCGAGAATTGATGAATCATGAATCAGAGTTGTCTTTTGAAATGCAGAAGAGATGAATCTTGGTTTTGATTCTTCAATCTTCGATTCTTGAGTGAAATTCAACTTTTTGATTCTTCATTTTTAATTCTCGAACGAATCAACTTTTTGATTCTTCAATCTTCGATTCTTGAGTGAAATTCAACTTTTTGATTCTTCAATCTTCGATTCTTGAGTGAAATTCAACTTTTTGATTCTTCAATCTTCGATTCTTGAGTGAAATTCAACTTTTTGATTCTTCAATCTTCGATTCTTGAGTGAAATTCAACTTTTTGATTCTTCAATCTTCGATTCTTGAGTGAAATTCAACTTTTTGATTCTTCAATCTTCGATTCTTGAGTGAAATTCAACTTTTTGATTCTTCAATCTTCGATTCTTGAGTGAAATTCAACTTTTTGATTCTTCAATCTTCGATTCTTGAGTGAAATTCAACTTTTTGATTCTTCAATCTTCGATTCTTGAGTGAAATTCAACTTTTTGATTCTTCAATCTTCGATTCTTGAGTGAAATTCAACTTTTTGATTCTTCAATCTTCGATTCTTGAGTGAAATTCAACTTTTTGATTCTTCAATCTTCGATTCTTGAGTGAAATTCAACTTTTTGATTCTTCAATCTTCGATTCTTGAGTGAAATTCAACTTTTTGATTCTTCAATCTTCGATTCTTGAGTGAAATTCAACTTTTTGATTCTTCAATCTTCGATTCTTGAGTGAAATTCAACTTTTTGATTCTTCAATCTTGATTCTTGAGTGAAATTCAACTTTTTGATTCTTCAATCTTCGATTCTTGAGTGAAATTCAACTTTTTGATTCTTCAATCTTCGATTCTTGAGTGAAATTCAACTTTTTGATTCTTCAATCTTCGATTCTTGAGTGAAATTCAACTTTTTGATTCTTCAATCTTCGATTCTTGAGTGAAATTCAACTTTTTGATTCTTCAATCTTCGATTCTTGAGTGAAATTCAACTTTTTGATTCTTCAATCTTCGATTCTTGAGTGAAATTCAACTTTTTGATTCTTCAATCTTCGATTCTTGAGTGAAATTCAACTTTTTGATTCTTCAATCTTCGATTCTTGAGTGAAATTCAACTTTTTGATTCTTCAATCTTCGATTCTTGAGTGAAATTCAACTTTTTGATTCTTCAATCTTCGATTCTTGAGTGAAATTCAACTTTTTGATTCTTCAATCTTCGATTCTTGAGTGAAATTCAACTTTTTGATTCTTCAATCTTCGATTCTTGAGTGAAATTCAACTTTTTGATTCTTCAATCTTCGATTCTTGAGTGAAATTCAACTTTTTGATTCTTCAATCTTCGATTCTTGAGTGAAATTCAACTTTTTGATTCTTCAATCTTCGATTCTTGAGTGAAATTCAACTTTTTGATTCTTCATCTTATTCTTGAATGAAATCTGAAACTATTGACTCATCATGAACAATTTTCTCTCCCTATACACAAACTTTGATAAGCCTTTTCCCATTTGAAACACCCAAATAAAAAATTTCTCAACATAGACTCTCATTCCATTTCTATCACTAACTATGCCTTGAAAAGGATAGAAAGATGGTATCATTTGAAGACAATACCAAATTCATTTCCGAAGCAAAAGCTCAGTTGACAAAGACTATGAATCAATCATAATATTTTCTCCCCCTCATAATGACAAAATTGGGAATCAATGTCATTATGCACAAATGCGATTGATTAAGTGTCACAAGGAATAAGAAGACATGGAGAAATGTCAACCATCAAAACATCAACCCAAACTAGTAGCCCAACCCAAGAGATCCTATGGGTGACTAAAATGTAAGATTGAAGTTGTTGGGACAAACATTATATCATGGTGTTGGTGGTTTCTGTGTTTGTGTGAAGAGAAATGAAACCGGATAAGAATGATCCGTTTGCATGTTCAAAAATCAAAAGGATTAATGAAATGACCGATAGAAATGTATAACATTTTTCGGATTTCCTATGTATCATTGAGATATGCACAAAACAAGTCTCTAACATAGTTCGGTCTGCGGCTTTTCAACCACTAGATTGCTTCAAAGAATATAAATCACGGTTAACACTACCGAAGCATTTGATAACCACAATTTTATCCTTAAAGACTTTTAGGGAAAACCGAGGTCACTTAGACTTCTCGTTAGCTCAATAATCACATAAATGTAATTATGAGACCTACGTTCAACGTTGGAAAAGATGTTAGCATTGGTAGGATTTCCATTCGATCATCGTGGAATATCATTGCAGATATCACTACGAATGTTCCGGCTATATCACAAAGATAAGCAATTATATCACAAAGATATGACGCTAGTGTGTTCTAAAAGAATGAACGATGATCAAATGATCAATTATGATCAATCAAATAAGCAATTATATCACAAAGATAAGCAATTATATCACAAAGATAAGCAATTATATCACAAAGATAAGCAATTATATCACAAAGATAAGCAATTATATCACAAAGATAAGCAATTATATCACAAAGATAAGCAATTATATCACAAAGATAAGCAATTATATCACAAAGATAAGCAATTATATCACAAAGATAAGCAATTATATCACAAAGATAAGCAATTATATCACAAAGATAAGCAATTATATCACAAAGATAAGCAATTATATCACAAAGATAAGCAATTATATCACAAAGATAAGCAATTATATCACAAAGATAAGCAATTATATCACAAAGATAAGCAATTATATCACAAAGATAAGCAATTATATCACAAAGATAAGCAATTATATCACAAAGATAAGCAATTATATCACAAAGATAAGCAATTATATCACAAAGATAAGCAATTATATCACAAAGATAAGCAATTATATCACAAAGATAAGCAATTATATCACAAAGATAAGCAATTATATCACAAAGATAAGCAATTATATCACAAAGATAAGCAATTATATCACAAAGATAAGCAATTATATCACAAAGATAAGCAATTATATCACAAAGATAAGCAATTATATCACAAAGATAAGCAATTATATCACAAAGATAAGCAATTATATCACAAAGATAAGCAATTATATCACAAAGATAAGCAATTATATCACAAAGATAAGCAATTATATCACAAAGATAAGCAATTATATCACAAAGATAAGCAATTATATCACAAAGATAAGCAATTATATCACAAAGATAAGCAATTATATCACAAAGATAAGCAATTATATCACAAAGATAAGCAATTATATCACAAAGATAAGCAATTATATCACAAAGATAAGCAATTATATCACAAAGATAAGCAATTATATCACAAAGATAAGCAATTATATCACAAAGATAAGCAATTATATCACAAAGATAAGCAATTATATCACAAAGATAAGCAATTATATCACAAAGATAAGCAATTATATCACAAAGATAAGCAATTATATCACAAAGATAAGCAATTATATCACAAAGATAAGCAATTATATCACAAAGATAAGCAATTATATCACAAAGATAAGCAATTATATCACAAAGATAAGCAATTATATCACAAAGATAAGCAATTATATCACAAAGATAAGCAATTATATCACAAAGATAAGCAATTATATCACAAAGATAAGCAATTATATCACAAAGATAAGCAATTATATCACAAAGATAAGCAATTATATCACAAAGATAAGCAATTATATCACAAAGATAAGCAATTATATCACAAAGATAAGCAATTATATCACAAAGATAAGCAATTATATCACAAAGATAAGCAATTATATCACAAAGATAAGCAATTATATCACAAAGATAAGCAATTATATCACAAAGATAAGCAATTATATCACAAAGATAAGCAATTATATCACAAAGATAAGCAATTATATCACAAAGATAAGCAATTATATCACAAAGATAAGCAATTATATCACAAAGATAAGCAATTATATCACAAAGATAAGCAATTATATCACAAAGATAAGCAATTATATCACAAAGATAAGCAATTATATCACAAAGATAAGCAATTATATCACAAAGATAAGCAATTATATCACAAAGATAAGCAATTATATCACAAAGATAAGCAATTATATCACAAAGATAAGCAATTATATCACAAAGATAAGCAATTATATCACAAAGATAAGCAATTATATCACAAAGATAAGCAATTATATCACAAAGATAAGCAATTATATCACAAAGATAAGCAATTATATCACAAAGATAAGCAATTATATCACAAAGATAAGCAATTATATCACAAAGATAAGCAATTATATCACAAAGATAAGCAATTATATCACAAAGATAAGCAATTATATCACATGGAATATCAATTAAGATATCACTACGAATGTTCCGGCTTTATCACAAAGATAAGCAATTATATCACAAAGATATGACGCTAGTGTGTCCTAAAAGAATGAAAGATGATCAATTTAATGATCAATTAAATTTGCTCTAGACACAATGTGATCAAATGAAGTCGGGGACTGGAGCAGAATGTCGCCCTTTTTCAATATCAACATCTTCCAAAAGAAGAGTCAATAGAAGTGTGAAAATCTCCGTGAGAATAAAACAAGTATTTGTTAAGAAACACTTGAGTGGTTAGGTAAAGATGTGCATTGCTTCACTGGGTCCATGAAGACTTCTTCAATATCAAGATATCAACAAATGACATCTGATAGAAACGTGTTTTACCCGGCTTTTGAGAATTTTGGGAAGGGTATCATTTCTTTTATCCCTTTGGTAAATCCACCTTTAAGTAAGAAAGTAGTTAAGGAATCATACCATGCTCGGGGTGCTTGCTTAAGACCATAGAGAGCCTTGTCTAACCTGTAGACATGGTTTGGTCTTTGAGGATCAACAAAACCTTCAGGTTGATCAACGTAAACTTCTTCTTTGAGGTCACCATTCAGAAAAGCAGTTTTCACATCCATTTGAAACACAGTGAAGTTTCGGAATGCGGCATAAGCTAAGAAAATTCGAATGGCCTCCATTCTTGCTACTGGAGCAAAAGTTTCGTCGAAATCAACACCAGGTTGTTGGCAATAACCCTTAGCAACAAGTCGAGCTTTATTCCTTACTACCACTCCATTCTCATCCTTTTTGTTTTTGAATATCCACTTCGTTCCGATTGGATCAGCTTTTCTAGGATTTGGAACTAACCTCCATACCTTCAGTCTTTCAAATTGAGCGAGTTCATCTTGCATTGCCTTAACCCACTCTGGATCTTGAAGAGCTTCAGATACCGTTTTGGGTTCAATATTGCTAAGAGAAAGTGCAACAAGACACTCATTCACTGAAGTACGAGTAGTTACTCCTGCTTGTGGATCTCCAATTATTTGATCAGTAGGATGGTCTTTCTGCATACGTGTCCACTTGTGAGCATGAGGAAGAGGATCTTGTTGTTGAAGATCAACATCATCATCATTGAAACTTGAGTTTTGTTGAGAGATAGAGTCATAACTTGGTATAACTCTTTCCTCATATGCTGGATGATCAAAGTCAAGTGGTACATACACATTTGGAGTGTTCAGGGGATTTGTTGTCTGAGTGAATTGAGAAGGTTGTTCTTGAACATTCACTTGAGAAGGATTCTCAGGAGAGGATGATGGAATAGAATCATTTGAAGATGATCTTTGCTCAGAAGAACTTGATGATGATTCATGAGTGTTGTTAGGAACTGGATCGTGGTTATGAAGAGGTTCATTGTTTGGAATTGGTTCAACGATGATCTGAGGTTCTTGATCATGAACCGGTTTTGAATTATAGAATTCTTCAAAAAGAATATCTAATTCATCACTGGTTGGAGTTGGAAACTTCTTGAATTTAGAAGCTAAGGTAGTATTCCTTGTAGAAGGACTTGAAGCACTTGAATCCATACTTGTTGGTAGCAAGCTTTCTTGCTCAAAAATCATGCCTGACATCTCATCGAACCAAACATTCATCGTCTCTTGAATTGTGTTTGTTCGACGATTATAGATTCGGTAGGCAATTGATGTTTTGGAATAACCAACAAAATATCCTTCATCACCTTTCTTCTCGAACTTTCCAAGATTCTCCCGATCATTCAACGTGTAACAAACACACCCAAATATGTGGAAGTAGTTGATGTTGGGTTTCCGTTTGTTAACAACCTCATAAGGAGTCTTTTCGAACCGCTGATTGATAATGGACCGATTCTGAGTGTGACAAGCAGTGTCAACAGCTTCAGCCCACATATTGGATGGCAATTTGGAATAAGCAAGCATTGTCCTTGCTGCTTCCACCAGCGATCGATTTCTCCTTTCAACAACACCGTTTTGTTGTGGGGTGCGAACTGCTGAGAATTGATGAGTAATACCTTTGGATTTGCAGAATTCATCAAAAACAGCATTCTTGAATTCAGTACCGTTATCCGAACGGATGTAACGAACTGGAAGTTGAAGATTTACTTGAGTAATGGTGATGAAATCTATCAACATCTGAGTTGTTTCATCTTTGGATGCTAGGAACTTAACCCAAGTATATCTTGAATAATCATCAACAATAACCAGGATGTATTTCTTCCCATTTCGGCTTTGAACTTTCATCGGCCCACAAAGATCCATGTGAAGCAAATGAAGAGGTGCTAAAGAATTTGGAGATTTCTTCGGTTTATGAGAAACTCTCTTAATTTTCCCAACAGCACAAGAAGGACAGACATGCTCACTTTCATACTTATAGTCAGGTAAGCCTTCAACAAGATGCTTATTGACTAAAGTATTGATTGTTTGGAAATTCAGATGAGAGAGCCTTCTATGCCATAACCAAGAATTCTTTGAAGTAGCCTTTGAAATGAGACAGATATTATCGGTTGGTTGGTTATCATCGAGATTGACGGTAAAAAGGTTATCGTCACGATCGCCACAAAGAATATCAACTCCATCTAAGGTTTGGACTTTGCAAAGAGATTTTCGAAAAAGAACTTGAAGATTGTTATCACAGAATTGTCCAACACTGAACAAGTTGTGACTTAAACCTTCAACATAGTGAACTTTCTTGATTATAATCCCATTTCGTTCAATGTCCCCATAACCTAAGATAGGAGCGAAATTGTTGTTTCCAAAGCGAACAGTTCCCATGAATCTTTCAACAAAATTCTTCAGCAAAGATTTATTTCCAGTCATGTGCTTCGAACACCCGGAATCGAGTATCCAAACACAGATGGTTATTTCCTGCAATCAAAGAAATTTAACCGTTTTTAGGTACCCACTTGAAAACGGGTCCTTTTTGGTTAGATAAAACAGGCAGGGTATATAACTTAGGATGCGCATTCAAACATGTTATTGAATCAACATAAGCATCAACAAGCATATTATCAACAAACATATTTGAATAAAATGTACGAACATTCACACAAGAATTAAAAGTAACATGTCTACAAGCATTCATATCCACCACACAGGAATTAAAATTGTTTACAAGCTCACAAGGCCTTGCCTTGGCACATTCAACATTTATTAACAAATCAGAATTGTTTTGTTTAACAGGAACACCTTTCCACCGATTAACAGCTTTTCTCCTCCTTCTTTTCTTCTTTTTCTCAACCTCTTTCTGATTACTAGTGATCTTAGGTACTAATGACTTAGCAACCCATTTAGCATCACTACTTAAGCTCTTTCCACCTGTTGAATTGAAGCTACAAAGATTAGAACGAGGAGTTTTAAAAACTTTCATCTTTTTGGAATCTTTTGGTGGTGAGGAAACTTCTTGCTTCTTTGGTTTATCATGAGAAAACCATCCATATCTATCCCTATATCTAGTTGAACCATTTGATGTATCTTTAGTTAGCGAAACTGAGCTAGACTTAGACACCTTAGGTTTAAAGCTAGATTGAGAGCTAGATTTAGAAGCATTAGGATAGTCTTTCGGAAGTTTCACTTTGGTGTACTTTGTTGTGTGTGGGGTTTCAGCTTGTTCCTTTTTGACATGTTTCACAGGTGTAGCAATGGTCTTTGGTTCAGTCTTGACGAGTTTGGTCTTAACTCGTTTCTTTGAGTAATATGAAGTTGGAGCTTTGGACGATGGTTTTTGAGATTCCATTTCTGTTTCCACTTTGATTTTGGTAGATTCAATCTTTTTCTCAGTTTCTGAATCAAAAATATATTCTCCCTCCATGAATTTATCAAAATCAACCTTCGTGAAATCTTTTGAAAAAGAAAATTTCAATGGAGATTGATTAATTTTAGATTTATTTGAAAATTTTGAGAAATCAGGAATCTTGGTGTCCAACTTCACATTATGGGTAGTCTCAGAAATTAGGTCAACTTGAACTGACACATCTTTGGTCTCACAAGAAAATTGAGTAGACGTATCAACACCTATACTAGCACTAGGCTTAGGGTGAACAACTAACTCATCAACAGCGTTGCATGTGAAAAACCTATAGAAGTACCATATCAAAACTAAACTATGTGCAAGTTCTTCATCAGAAAGATCAGATTGCACACAATCATCAGCTATAAAAGTAGCAGTATTTTGACAAGTACATTCAAGAGAATCAGTCAAGGTCTGGGTAGAGGTATTGGTAGATGAATCACAAGTAGTTTGGGTAGAATTTTCTACTGAGTCACTTTGGTCAGTTTGAGTAGAAACATTCTCACAAACTTTCTTAGTATTAACAACAATACATTTATCCTCTAGATTCGGACTTTGAGACTTGAGATGATTGATAACTGTTTGTTGAGATTCCACCTTTTGTTGTAAATCTTCTATTTGCTTTTCCAAAAATGTGGTTGGAAAATACATTTTAGTTGATTTAGGTGAAGTACCAACAGATTCTTGGTTTTGAAAATTTGATTCAATTTCTTCCAATTTGAAAATTGAAGATTGTTTTGTTTTGTATGAATCATTGATTGCATCATAATTAACCAAAAAATCTTGATTAGGTATTCTCTCAACTTCATCAGTCTCAAATTCGTCATCCAATGGACGAATAAATTGTTGTATCATACCAAGGCGAAGAAATTTTTCATCATACAGGGGTTCGATTTCCTCTTTGGCCTTTTTTAATGGTGTGATATTCTCAAATCCCAACCCGAGAAGAAGTTCTGTTTTGTCAATTTTTGACTTGTTGAAATAGGCAGTGAAATTCAAGAGAGGATTTTGTTCAACTTTATATAACTTTTCTTGATAGAAAAGTATATTCTTTTTAAATTCCTCAACTTGTTTTTCAAGATTCTCAATTTCAATGCCTTTAAGAAAACAATTATGATTTAAATCAGAAATCTTCCTTTCGAGTTCAACATTGTTTGGTTTGGCTTCTTGGAGCTTCTTATTGAGAATATCAACGTCCATTTGTCTCGCATTTGCCCGAAGCCATTCATTGGTCTTTTGAATTTCAAGATCTTGATTGGCTTTTTCAAGATCATGAATGGTCTTTTCAAGATTTTGACATCTTTGTAATAATTTAGAATCAGGAGTGACATTCATCTCACATTCTTTAACCAACATTTTGTCTTTGTATGCTTGAAAATCTTGTTTAATAGTATCATGTTCAAAAAGTAATTTTGAGTGTTCTTCAAGAAGATTTGAAAATTCACTTTTTGAAAATGAAATACTATTTTTCAACTTTTTGTTTTGTTGGCTAAAGAATTGATATGATTTGTTAATTTAGATAAAGCTAATCTACAAGACTCTTTGTCCTTAATCAAAGAAAAAGTAGAGTCGAGATTTACCTCATCATCTGGGTATTCATCATCAGTGAGCAACAGCCATTTGTCATCTTCGGCAAGCAATGCATGTCCTGCTTCGACCTGTTTGGCTAATAGCATCTTCTGTTTGTAGTACTCATAGTTCCGCTTCTTGGGTTGTTTGCAATCAACAGCAAAATGTCCAGGAACTCCACAATTGTAGCACCTTTTGTCTGATGTCTTCCCTTTCTCAACTGCTTGTTTCTCATATGCTTCCTTCTTTTCACCATATCTTGAACCAGTAGCTTCACTTTGATCATTGCTCCTTGGATGATAGTGTTCCTTCTTGGGAAATGCACTTGTTGAAGAAGTGCGGAGATTGTTGTTTGTTGGCCTCGCTTTATAAAATCTCTTCTTGAAATGCTTAGTTACTGCGGCAAGAGCTTGATATAGTTCATCTGATACACCATCTCTTGTAGCCATCACATCATCTCCCTCCTCATCTGACGAAGAAACAACCACCATTTGCCTTTTAAGGACTTCAGAAATCTTCTTCTCAACGATCAATGCCAAAGGATCAGAAGATACAACTTCTGGCATTTTGTTCGATGAAGCTTTGCTTAGGACTTGGTTTTCATTGAGCTTGAAGGATTCATATAGAGTATGAATGGTGAACTTGGTCAGGTTTTGATGTTGCTTGATTTGGGTTCCAAAATCTTCCCATTCTTGACCAAGTGCTTTGATGAACTTGATGTTTAACTCAATCTCAGTTTTCTTGACATTGTTCTTTCTCAGTTCATTTATGACATTGCAGAATCTGTAATAAACTGCCTCAAGAGATTCATTTGGCATTTTGGAGAAGTTGTCAAACTCAGTCAAAATGTTGGTCAATCTGATTGTCGAAGTCACGTCAGCTCCTTCCATCTGTCTTGCCACCTCATCCCATATCTCTTTTGCTGTATCATAAGAATCAACAGACCCATAGATTTCATCCGGTAGAGCTCTGTATAAACATGACCTTGCTCTGTTATCTGCAGCTGTTCGATCCT
>CM067167.1:241573941-241583941 GCA_034093135.1 Erigeron breviscapus | reverse complement strand
TTTTTTTTTTTTTTTTTTTTTTTTTTTTTTTTTTTTTTTTTTTTTTTTTTTTTTTTTTTTTTTTTTTTTTTTTTTTTTTTTTTTTTTTTTTTTTTTTTTTTTTTTTTTTTTTTTTTTTTTTTTTTTTTTTTTTTTTTTTTTTTTTTTTTTTTTTTTTTTTTTTTTTTTTTTTTTTTTTTTTTTTTTTTTTTTTTTTTTTTTTTTTTTTTTTTTTTTTTTTTTTTTTTTTTTTTTTTTTTTTTTTTTTTTTTTTTTTTTTTTTTTTTTTTTTTTTTTTTTTTTTTTTTTTTTTTTTTTTTTTTTTTTTTTTTTTTTTTTTTTTTTTTTTTTTTTTTTTTTTTTTTTTTTTTTTTTTTTTTTTTTTTTTTTTTTTTTTTTTTTTTTTTTTTTTTTTTTTTTTTTTTTTTTTTTTTTTTTTTTTTTTTTTTTTTTTTTTTTTTTTTTTTTTTTTTTTTTTTTTTTTTTTTTTTTTTTTTTTTTTTTTTTTTTTTTTTTTTTTTTTTTTTTTTTTTTTTTTTTTTTTTTTTTTTTTTTTTTTTTTTTTTTTTTTTTTTTTTTTTTTTTTTTTTTTTTTTTTTTTTTTTTTTTTTTTTTTTTTTTTTTTTTTTTTTTTTTTTTTTTTTTTTTTTTTTTTTTTTTTTTTTTTTTTTTTTTTTTTTTTTTTTTTTTTTTTTTTTTTTTTTTTTTTTTTTTTTTTTTTTTTTTTTTTTTTTTTTTTTTTTTTTTTTTTTTTTTTTTTTTTTTTTTTTTTTTTTTTTTTTTTTTTTTTTTTTTTTTTTTTTTTTTTTTTTTTTTTTTTTTTTTTTTTTTTTTTTTTTTTTTTTTTTTTTTTTTTTTTTTTTTTTTTTTTTTTTTTTTTTTTTTTTTTTTTTTTTTTTTTTTTTTTTTTTTTTTTTTTTTTTTTTTTTTTTTTTTTTTTTTTTTTTTTTTTTTTTTTTTTTTTTTTTTTTTTTTTTTTTTTTTTTTTTTTTTTTTTTTTTTTTTTTTTTTTTTTTTTTTTTTTTTTTTTTTTTTTTTTTTTTTTTTTTTTTTTTTTTTTTTTTTTTTTTTTTTTTTTTTTTTTTTTTTTTTTTTTTTTTTTTTTTTTTTTTTTTTTTTTTTTTTTTTTTTTTTTTTTTTTTTTTTTTTTTTTTTTTTTTTTTTTTTTTTTTTTTTTTTTTTTTTTTTTTTTTTTTTTTTTTTTTTTTTTTTTTTTTTTTTTTTTTTTTTTTTTTTTTTTTTTTTTTTTTTTTTTTTTTTTTTTTTTTTTTTTTTTTTTTTTTTTTTTTTTTTTTTTTTTTTTTTTTTTTTTTTTTTTTTTTTTTTTTTTTTTTTTTTTTTTTTTTTTTTTTTTTTTTTTTTTTTTTTTTTTTTTTTTTTTTTTTTTTTTTTTTTTTTTTTTTTTTTTTTTTTTTTTTTTTTTTTTTTTTTTTTTTTTTTTTTTTTTTTTTTTTTTTTTTTTTTTTTTTTTTTTTTTTTTTTTTTAGATTGATTGATGATGGCACGGCTCCATCGGCATTGAACGAAATAATCTTATTCATAAAATCCGATTTGAAGAGGAAAATAGTTCTAGAGATTGTATTCAAAAGTCTAGGGTGAAGTGGTGTTTGGACGCTGACGAGAATTCCAAGTTTTTCCATGGTATCATCAACAAGAAAAGAAGACAGTTATCTATAACAGGGGTTAAATCTGATGGTCATTGGTTAGAGAATCCTCATGCTATAAAAAATGTTTTCCTGAATCATTTCTCTAACAAATTCTCTAAAGTAAGTTCCATTCCTTATTCTGGTCGAAGCAACCGATTCAAATCTCTCAATCAAGACCAGATTGCTAACTTGGAAGGCGAGATCTCTATTCAGGAAGTTAAAGAAGCCGTCTGGAATTGTGGAAAGTGAAAAAGCTCCTGGCCCGGATGATTTTACTTTTGGTTTTATCAAAAGATTCTGGGATGTTGTACATGTGGACTTATTTGATGCAGTCAAAGAATTCTTCGCCAATGCGACTATGCCTGTTGGGTGTAATTCCTCCTTCATTTCCCTTATTCCTAAAGTTGACTCCCCTTTAGGGGTTAATGACTATCGTCCCATTAGTCTTATTGGTATTCTTTATAAAGTTATTGCTAAAATTTTGGCCTCTCGAATATCCTTGGTGGTTGATTATTTAGTTGATCCGGTCCAATCTGCTTTTATTAAAGACAGACAAATATTGGATGGACCCATGATTTTAAATGAGATCATCCATCATTTCAAGAGAAAAAAGAAAAAGGCCATGATTTTTAAAGTTGATATTGCTAAGGCTTACGATACGGTTAGTTGGGATTATCTCTGGTCTATTCTATCATTTATGGGTTTTGGAGAAAAAACCTTGAACTGGATTAAAGCCTGTCTCCAGTCGGCTCGTGCTTCTGTTTTGGTTAACGGTAGTCCAACTACTGAGTTTTCCTTTGAACGTGGATTAAGACAAGGTGATCCGCTTGCTCCCTTTTTATTTATCTTGGCTATGGAAGGGTTTCATGTAGCCATGGAAGACGCTAAGGAGGCTAATTGGTTCAATAGCATTAAAATTGGGGACATCTCTTTGTCTCATCTTATTTACGCTGATGACGTGATAATCACTAGAGAATGGAGCAAAACTAATTTTATTCATATTTTGGACATTTTCGATTGCTTTCACTTAGCTTCTGGTCTTCAAATCAACGTTGCTAAGTCCAAACTTTATGGAATTGGGGTCGATGATAATGAAGTGTCACATTTTGCTAACATGGCCGGGTGCAAGGGAGATCGTCTTCCCTTCATGTACCTTGGGATTCCCATTGGGGCTAATATGCACCGGGTAAGCTCGTGGCAGCCTGTGATTGACAAGTTCTCTAAACGCCTATCTAGCTGGAAAGCTAAAATGCTCTCTTTTGGTGGTCGAGCCGTCCTTTTATCTTCTGTTCTAGGTACAATCCCTACTTACTACTTATCTCTATTTACTATGCCTGCCCAAGTTTGTAATAGGTTGGAATCCATGCGTTCTAAATTCTTTTGGGGAGCGGATGTAAATGACTCTAAAATCCACTGGATTAAGTGGGACTTGGTGCTGACAAGCAAAGAGAACGGTAGGCTTGGTTTTGGAAGTCTCAAAGCGTTTAACAATGCGCTTCTTTATAAATGGAGATGGAAATATCATATCTTCCCTAACATGCTTTGGGCTATAGTTGTTAAACAAATTCATGGGATTGAAGATCTCGACACCAACAAACATAAACCTGGTCCGTGGTATTCTATATGCAAATTGGTTAAGAAGTTGGACTCGAAAGGGGTGCTCCTTAGTAACTCTATCAAACGCAAGATCGGAGATGGGAGAGACACTAAGTTTTGGAAAGATGTTTGGTTTGACAACACTACGCTTGCTTCTAGATTCCCAAGATTATACAATCTGGAGAATGATAAGAATGTTGTGGTTGCTGATAGATGGGATGGAGGGAGCTTTAGGTGGAATTGGCGTAGAGATATTAGGAGTGGAGCGGAAGATTCTTATTTGGCTGAAATGTGTGATTGCATTCGTAATGTGACCATCGTCAATATCTCTGATAACTGGATTTGGGAGTGCAACCAAGATAGAGATTTTACGGTTAAAGGTGTCAGAAATCATATTGATAACGTTCAATTGCCCAGGCACTACATTGCAACAAAATGGAACAAAATTGCTCCCCGTAAGGTAAACATATTTATCTGGAGGTTATTAAAAGACAGGCTTCCAACTAGATTCAATTTGTGGTTTAGAGGGATACATGATAATTCTTTGGTTTGTCCATGTTGTAATAATGGTATCGAAACTCTTCATCACTTGATGACTGGCTGCCGAATTGCCCTCAAAGTGTGGAATTCCATTACCAGATGGTTGAGTATTAATATTCCTCATGATCTCGACTTGATTGACTTGCTGGATCATGTGGATTCGATGAAACTTAATGCTAAAGGCAAAAACAAAGTTACTATTATTATCTATGCGGTTTTGTGGGAGTTATGGCATTTTAGAAATGAAGCTATTTGATTGAAGGAATGAAACGATCTTGATTTAAACAAGAATTGAAACGATCTTGATTAAACCGGGAAAGAAAAGATAAAGTGCAGTGGGAAGAATGGCTCAAAAATCCAATCGATATTCAGGGATGTGTTTGACCTATCATCTGCTCGGGCTCTTGTGTGATACACTACTGTACTTGCTGTTGCTTTCCTTGTTTTGGTCTATCTGGGATCGTGTTATGTCTAGATTGTGTTTCACTGTTGTACTTCTAGACTTTTTTTTGTATAGCTTGAATTTTGGTCTCTAGTATTTCGCTAGTTGGCCTGTATTTATATTTTTTTTTTTTTTTTTTTTTTTTTTTTTTTTTTTTTTTTTTTTTTTTTTTTTTTTTTTTTTTTTTTTTTTTTTTTTTTTTTTTTTTTTTTTTTTTTTTTTTTTTTTTTTTTTTTTTTTTTTTTTTTTTTTTTTTTTTTTTTTTTTTTTTTTTTTTTTTTTTTTTTTTTTTTTTTTTTTTTTTTTTTTTTTTTTTTTTTTTTTTTTTTTTTTTTTTTTTTTTTTTTTTTTTTTTTTTTTTTTTTTTTTTTTTTTTTTTTTTTTTTTTTTTTTTTTTTTTTTTTTTTTTTTTTTTTTTTTTTTTTTTTTTTTTTTTTTTTTTTTTTTTTTTTTTTTTTTTTTTTTTTTTTTTTTTTTTTTTTTTTTTTTTTTTTTTTTTTTTTTTTTTTTTTTTTTTTTTTTTTTTTTTTTTTTTTTTTTTTTTTTTTTTTTTTTTTTTTTTTTTTTTTTTTTTTTTTTTTTTTTTTTTTTTTTTTTTTTTTTTTTTTTTTTTTTTTTTTTTTTTTTTTTTTTTTTTTTTTTTTTTTTTTTTTTTTTTTTTTTTTTTTTTTTTTTTTTTTTTTTTTTTTTTTTTTTTTTTTTTTTTTTTTTTTTTTTTTTTTTTTTTTTTTTTTTTTTTTTTTTTTTTTTTTTTTTTTTTTTTTTTTTTTTTTTTTTTTTTTTTTTTTTTTTTTTTTTTTTTTTTTTTTTTTTTTTTTTTTTTTTTTTTTTTTTTTTTTTTTTTTTTTTTTTTTTTTTTTTTTTTTTTTTTTTTTTTTTTTTTTTTTTTTTTTTTTTTTTTTTTTTTTTTTTTTTTTTTTTTTTTTTTTTTTTTTTTTTTTTTTTTTTTTTTTTTTTTTTTTTTTTTTTTTTTTTTTTTTTTTTTTTTTTTTTTTTTTTTTTTTTTTTTTTTTTTTTTTTTTTTTTTTTTTTTTTTTTTTTTTTTTTTTTTTTTTTTTTTTTTTTTTTTTTTTTTTTTTTTTTTTTTTTTTTTTTTTTTTTTTTTTTTTTTTTTTTTTTTTTTTTTTTTTTTTTTTTTTTTTTTTTTTTTTTTTTTTTTTTTTTTTTTTTTTTTTTTTTTTTTTTTTTTTTTTTTTTTTTTTTTTTTTTTTTTTTTTTTTTTTTTTTTTTTTTTTTTTTTTTTTTTTTTTTTTTTTTTTTTTTTTTTTTTTTTTTTTTTTTTTTTTTTTTTTTTTTTTTTTTTTTTTTTTTTTTTTTTTTTTTTTTTTTTTTTTTTTTTTTTTTTTTTTTTTTTTTTTTTTTTTTTTTTTTTTTTTTTTTTTTTTTTTTTTTTTTTTTTTTTTTTTTTTTTTTTTTTTTTTTTTTTTTTTTTTTTTTTTTTTTTTTTTTTTTTTTTTTTTTTTTTTTTTTTTTTTTTTTTTTTTTTTTTTTTTTTTTTTTTTTTTTTTTTTTTTTTTTTTTTTTTTTTTTTTTTTTTTTTTTTTTTTTTTTTTTTTTTTTTTTTTTTTTTTTTTTTTTTTTTTTTTTTTTTTTTTTTTTTTTTTTTTTTTTTTTTTTTTTTTTTTTTTTTTTTTTTTTTTTTTTTTTTTTTTTTTTTTTTTTTTTTTTTTTTTTTTTTTTTTTTTTTTTTTTTTTTTTTTTTTTTTTTTTTTTTTTTTTTTTTTTTTTTTTTTTTTTTTTTTTTTTTTTTTTTTTTTTTTTTTTTTTTTTTTTTTTTTTTTTTTTTTTTTTTTTTTTTTTTTTTTTTTTTTTTTTTTTTTTTTTTTTTTTTTTTTTTTTTTTTTTTTTTTTTTTTTTTTTTTTTTTTTTTTTTTTTTTTTTTTTTTTTTTTTTTTTTTTTTTTTTTTTTTTTTTTTTTTTTTTTTTTTTTTTTTTTTTTTTTTTTTTTTTTTTTTTTTTTTTTTTTTTTTTTTTTTTTTTTTTTTTTTTTTTTTTTTTTTTTTTTTTTTTTTTTTTTTTTTTTTTTTTTTTTTTTTTTTTTTTTTTTTTTTTTTTTTTTTTTTTTTTTTTTTTTTTTTTTTTTTTTTTTTTTTTTTTTTTTTTTTTTTTTTTTTTTTTTTTTTTTTTTTTTTTTTTTTTTTTTTTTTTTTTTTTTTTTTTTTTTTTTTTTTTTTTTTTTTTTTTTTTTTTTTTTTCATGTGTACGACACCCATTTAAACTACGAGATCTCCAAGACCATCCCATTATACGTTAGTCTAATTATACAATTAAATGATCAACTGCAGATGCATAGTGCAATCTGCTAGAAAACAATCTATGTTTCTCTTGAATCAGTACATCGGATAATTTTTCTAATGAAAAAGAATGTAATTTTAAGAACACCTATATAAATTTTTTTAACTTATTGATATACGGTTTTTGAGATAAATTTTTTGAATGTATTAGATGAATTCTTATAATTTAAAAGGAGAAAAAAAAAAAAAAAAAAAAAAAAAAAAAAAAAAAAAAAAAAAAAAAAAAAAAAAAAAAAAAAAAAAAAAAAAAAAAAAAAAAAAAAAAAAAAAAAAAAAAAAAAAAAAAAAAAAAAAAAAAAAAAAAAAAAAAAAAAAAAAAAAAAAAAAAAAAAAAAAAAAAAAAAAAAAAAAAAAAAAAAAAAAAAAAAAAAAAAAAAAAAAAAAAAAAAAAAAAAAAAAAAAAAAAAAAAAAAAAAAAAAAAAAAAAAAAAAAAAAAAAAAAAAAAAAAAAAAAAAAAAAAAAAAAAAAAAAAAAAAAAAAAAAAAAAAAAAAAAAAAAAAAAAAAAAAAAAAAAAAAAAAAAAAAAAAAAAAAAAAAAAAAAAAAAAAAAAAAAAAAAAAAAAAAAAAAAAAAAAAAAAAAAAAAAAAAAAAAAAAAAAAAAAAAAAAAAAAAAAAAAAAAAAAAAAAAAAAAAAAAAAAAAAAAAAAAAAAAAAAAAAAAAAAAAAAAAAAAAAAAAAAAAAAAAAAAAAAAAAAAAAAAAAAAAAAAAAAAAAAAAAAAAAAAAAAAAAAAAAAAAAAAAAAAAAAAAAAAAAAAAAAAAAAAAAAAAAAAAAAAAAAAAAAAAAAAAAAAAAAAAAAAAAAAAAAAAAAAAAAAAAAAAAAAAAAAAAAAAAAAAAAAAAAAAAAAAAAAAAAAAAAAAAAAAAAAAAAAAAAAAAAAAAAAAAAAAAAAAAAAAAAAAAAAAAAAAAAAAAAAAAAAAAAAAAAAAAAAAAAAAAAAAAAAAAAAAAAAAAAAAAAAAAAAAAAAAAAAAAAAAAAAAAAAAAAAAAAAAAAAAAAAAAAAAAAAAAAAAAAAAAAAAAAAAAAAAAAAAAAAAAAAAAAAAAAAAAAAAAAAAAAAAAAAAAAAAAAAAAAAAAAAAAAAAAAAAAAAAAAAAAAAAAAAAAAAAAAAAAAAAAAAAAAAAAAAAAAAAAAAAAAAAAAAAAAAAAAAAAAAAAAAAAAAAAAAAAAAAAAAAAAAAAAAAAAAAAAAAAAAAAAAAAAAAAAAAAAAAAAAAAAAAAAAAAAAAAAAAAAAAAAAAAAAAAAAAAAAAAAAAAAAAAAAAAAAAAAAAAAAAAAAAAAAAAAAAAAAAAAAAAAAAAAAAAAAAAAAAAAAAAAAAAAAAAAAAAAAAAAAAAAAAAAAAAAAAAAAAAAAAAAAAAAAAAAAAAAAAAAAAAAAAAAAAAAAAAAAAAAAAAAAAAAAAAAAAAAAAAAAAAAAAAAAAAAAAAAAAAAAAAAAAAAAAAAAAAAAAAAAAAAAAAAAAAAAAAAAAAAAAAAAAAAAAAAAAAAAAAAAAAAAAAAAAAAAAAAAAAAAAAAAAAAAAAAAAAAAAAAAAAAAAAAAAAAAAAAAAAAAAAAAAAAAAAAAAAAAAAAAAAAAAAAAAAAAAAAAAAAAAAAAAAAAAAAAAAAAAAAAAAAAAAAAAAAAAAAAAAAAAAAAAAAAAAAAAAAAAAAAAAAAAAAAAAAAAAAAAAAAAAAAAAAAAAAAAAAAAAAAAAAAAAAAAAAAAAAAAAAAAAAAAAAAAAAAAAAAAAAAAAAAAAAAAAAAAAAAAAAAAAAAAAAAAAAAAAAAAAAAAAAAAAAAAAAAAAAAAAAAAAAAAAAAAAAAAAAAAAAAAAAAAAAAAAAAAAAAAAAAAAAAAAAAAAAAAAAAAAAAAAAAAAAAAAAAAAAAAAAAAAAAAAAAAAAAAAAAAATCATAATTAACCAAAAAATCTTGATTAGGTATTCTCTCAACTTCATCAGTCTCAAATTCGTCATCTGATGGACGAATAAATTGTTGTATCATACCAAGGCGAAGAAATTTTTCATCATACAGGGGTTCGATTTCCTCTTTGGCCTTTTAATGGTGTGATATTCTCAAATCCCAACCCGAGAAGAAGTTTGTTTTGTCAATTTTTGACTTGTTGAAATAGGCAGTGAAATTCAAGAGAGGATTTTGTTCAACTTATATAACTTTTCTTGATAGAAAAGTATATTCTTTTTAAATTCCTCAACTTGTTTTTCAAGATTCTCAATCTCAATGCCTTTTAGAAAACAATTATGATTTAAATCAGAAATCTTCCTTTCGAGTTCAACATTGTTTGGTTTGGCTTCTTGGAGCTTCTTATTGAGAATATCAACGTCCATTTGTCTCGCATTTGCCCGAAGCCATTCATTGGTCTTTTGAATTTCAAGATCTTGATTGGCTTTTTCAAGATCATGAATGGTCTTTTCCAGATTTTGACATTTTAGTAATAACTTAGAATCAGGAGTGACATTCATCTCACATTCTTTAACCAACATTTTGTCTTTGTATGTTTGAAAATCTTGTTTAATAGTATCATGTCAAAAAGTTTTTTTTTTTTTTTTTTTTTTTTTTTTTTTTTTTTTTTTTTTTTTTTTTTTTTTTTTTTTTTTTTTTTTTTTTTTTTTTTTTTTTTTTTTTTTTTTTTTTTTTTTTTTTTTTTTTTTTTTTTTTTTTTTTTTTTTTTTTTTTTTTTTTTTTTTTTTTTTTTTTTTTTTTTTTTTTTTTTTTTTTTTTTTTTTTTTTTTTTTTTTTTTTTTTTTTTTTTTTTTTTTTTTTTTTTTTTTTTTTTTTTTTTTTTTTTTTTTTTTTTTTTTTTTTTTTTTTTTTTTTTTTTTTTTTTTTTTTTTTTTTTTTTTTTTTTTTTTTTTTTTTTTTTTTTTTTTTTTTTTTTTTTTTTTTTTTTTTTTTTTTTTTTTTTTTTTTTTTTTTTTTTTTTTTTTTTTTTTTTTTTTTTTTTTTTTTTTTTTTTTTTTTTTTTTTTTTTTTTTTTTTTTTTTTTTTTTTTTTTTTTTTTTTTTTTTTTTTTTTTTTTTTTTTTTTTTTTTTTTTTTTTTTTTTTTTTTTTTTTTTTTTTTTTTTTTTTTTTTTTTTTTTTTTTTTTTTTTTTTTTTTTTTTTTTTTTTTTTTTTTTTTTTTTTTTTTTTTTTTTTTTTTTTTTTTTTTTTTTTTTTTTTTTTTTTTTTTTTTTTTTTTTTTTTTTTTTTTTTTTTTTTTTTTTTTTTTTTTTTTTTTTTTTTTTTTTTTTTTTTTTTTTTTTTTTTTTTTTTTTTTTTTTTTTTTTTTTTTTTTTTTTTTTTTTTTTTTTTTTTTTTTTTTTTTTTTTTTTTTTTTTTTTTTTTTTTTTTTTTTTTTTTTTTTTTTTTTTTTTTTTTTTTTTTTTTTTTTTTTTTTTTTTTTTTTTTTTTTTTTTTTTTTTTTTTTTTTTTTTTTTTTTTTTTTTTTTTTTTTTTTTTTTTTTTTTTTTTTTTTTTTTTTTTTTTTTTTTTTTTTTTTTTTTTTTTTTTTTTTTTTTTT
>CM067167.1:241548772-241572941 GCA_034093135.1 Erigeron breviscapus | reverse complement strand
CCGCCATTGTGTGGATTACCAATCACATGGTCAAGAGGGTGATCAGCAGTCCATTTGAGTGCTGGTGTATGAATAGAAGAGGAGTGAGAGACAGCGGATAAGGTGGAGGTAGGAGGATCATTTGGTGTAACAGAATAAGTAGAGAGATCGATGGTTAGAGAGGGTCCAGAGTTGCTGACAGGAGGGTCACTGAGAACAGTGGGTACCTCTTGCTGAGCAATGTCATTCTCAGCGTCTCCTGAAAGAGGATTCGCTGAAGCATCATGAAAGACGTCTTCAGCAACACCGTCAGCAGCTTGAGGATCATCTAAAGAAGAGACATTAATGGAAGTGGCATTAACTGTCCTGAGAAGAAGCCAAAACTAATTCTTTATTTACGTTTATCACTGTGCCTTGATGCTTATCAAGAATAACCTTGTAGTCAGCATCGCACAGTTGGCTGATGCTAATCAGATTGTGCTTCAAGCCGTTCACGTAAGGACCTTAGTGAACTTGATTAGCCCATTATAGAGAGACCCATATCCTTCAGTTTGTCCAGTAGAGTTGTCACCAAACACAACTGTGGGACCATCAGTCGCCACAAAGTTATCCAGCAGGTCCTTGGATCCAGTCATGTGTTTTGAACAGCCACTATCCAAATACCACACTTCTTTTCCTAGCGAGGCCTGCAGGATAACATAAGAAGGATTTAGGAGGAATCATGAGCATCCCCGCTGATAGTATCATCAGCAGAGGATGAGAGAGGAAGATGAGCGGAATCATCATTATTAGTAGATAGAGGAAGAGGGGCTCTAGGATCAGCGTTTTCATCAACTAGAAAATTTTCAACGAGTTGATGAGCAGGAAGCATGTCACGAGTAATCTCACGTGTGAAGAATTGATCTTCAGAGGTAAAGGTGACAGAGCTTCCAGTGTTGAGAACAACCATGTTGCTGACTTGATTGTTTTCCCCATATTCAGCCAGTACACTATCATTACCATTGGTAATGATTTCATGAGCCTGGGGAAAGGAGATTCGCTGAGCGGCAATGTATTCAGCAATGTTGTCATTAGTAAGAACAACATCTTCACCCAAGCTGATGTTGGACTCAGCTGGGGGAGTTCGCTCAGAGATTACAGAGGAGGGATGAGCAGCGGAAGCTAAAGGTAGATTTGGCTGAATGACTACTTCAGGAGGATTCCTAGAGTCTTTGTCATTGCAGTCAGCAGCGATGTGTCCTCTTTCACTACATAGATAACACTTTCTTCCAGCATTTTGACTTTGAATCAGAAATTCCCTGAGTTGTGAGGACAAGTCGTTGACACGCTTAGTCAACTCACATATCTCATGATTGGAGGAAGAGGTGGATGCTACTGGAGAGGTCTTTTTCTTCCCAGACCGAGGAGGAAGAGACTTGGGAACAGGGCCAAGAATGGACTTGCCCTTAGATTGGGCATTTGAGGAAGAAGGACCATGATTGTTCTGAACAACTCGCTGACCTCCTTGCTGAGGAGGTCTGACTTGCTGAACAGGTCTGATTTTCTGAGAACCATGATGGATTTGAGCAACTTGCTGACCTCCTTGCTGAGGAGGTCTAACCTGCTGAACAGGTCTTGGTTGCTGAGGGACAAAAGTTCCCTTTGGGACATAAACAGAATTAGGTTGCTGATAACGAGCATCAGCAAACCTAGCTCGTCTATGCATCAGGTTATCATGCATAACAGACTTTCTGCCAGCAGGAGAAGTATTTGAAGAAGGCAAAGGCTGAGACGCAGGGCGTTCAGCGACTGCTGAGGGAACAAAATTCTCAGCGGGTTGACTAACAGACACAACTCGCTGAGGAATGCTGTAGTCATATGGAATAGCAACCTTGCTCCTTCTAAAGGGTTCAATACTGAAACCACCATTGGGCTTAACAGTCAAAAGCTTAGGAGCAAGAGGCTTGAAACCATCACTTGAAATATTCCCTTCAAATGTTCGGGAAGAGGAATATTGAACACGACCTTCATTGGGCATCATGTCAATAATGGGATGGTTTGGAAAGACAGTCTTAGCAAAGCTAGCTGATGAGCTAGTTTCTGCTTGTGACGAGGAAGTGGAAGTGCTGGGTGAGGGAGACTTATCATTCAGTTCAGAATGATAGTCATTCATGCCTTTAACAAAGTAGTGTTTAAGCAATTCCTCACGAGAAGTAAGAGCACTGGAAGGAATCCTCTCTTCAGCAGCAGGTCTCTCGCTGAACATATTGGTGATGACAGCAGCAGTCTCATAATCACCACCAATTATGGCTTTCATTTGAGCAGGAACCTGCAAGCTGAAGATTTGGTCGTGAAGCCTAGAGGCTTTAGACCAAGAGGTAACTATCTTTTCAAGGTCAGCGACCTGATTTTTCAGCTTCTCATTTGAGATTTGAAGAGTTTGGTTGAGAAGCTTTTGGGATTCAAGCTCAACATGGACATTTCTCAAGTCCTTGAGCTTGTCAGTTTTATCACTTAGCTCAGCACTTACTAAGTTAAGTTTAGATTGAAGATCAGCACGAATAGATTCGACGTACTGAATATCACAAGTAAGAGATTCAAGAATTTTAGGTTTATCCTCTTCAGAGGCAGAGGAAAAAGTGCATACCTTCTTGATTGTGACATTGACCCACTGACTGGAGCAAACTTGATCCTTTGTCAGCGCCTGGTCATCAGCGAGTGCCATAAAGCAGATGGCATCAACAAAGTCCTCGCTGTCAGAAACATCAGAGTCAGCCCAGTTATGTTCTTCAGCGACAAGACCTTTGGCAGGAGCTTTGGCTTCTTCCAGTTCAGCCATTTTTGCTCGAAGCTCATAGTACTTTTTCTTGTATTCATCAGCAGGCTTGACTGAAGAGGGCCTCGCTGATGAGGAAGAGGGCTTCGCTGCCTGCAAAGAAGGAATAGAAACTTTGCATTCCTTTTGGTAATGGCCCTTTCGACCACACCTCCAACATTCTTCTTGCGACTTATCCACCACTGGTTTTTGAAATGGAGTCGATGTAACAACCCTACTTTTTAAATATTATATATGTGCTAGTTATGTTGCCTATGATCTCGCAAGCCATAGTTATAGTAGAAACTAGTAGATGATGCCCCTAAATTAGCAATCTAAAGCTAGTATTTAGTTCTAAATCAAATTTAATAAAATAGCATTGAACAAAATTTTGTTGTTAATCAATCAAATTATCTAAATAATAATGTAAGTCTCACAAGTTGAGATAACCATCAAAAATCCTTACGAAGGTCCAACAATTTAATCATTTAGCTAATTAAAGTAAATTTGGTCACGAAAATAAAATTTCTATTTCAAAATATGTTTATAAGTTCATATGCGCATAAAAGCGTTTAAATCATAATAAGTATATATATATACATATATGCCTAAAATAAATACAAGATTATAAATAATGGCCTATGTAATAAACTAAAAACACAAATATATATACATATACATATATATATACGGCACACATACACATATACATTGAACATCACTAGTTAACTTATTTATATAAACAAATACATAATACACTTATTAAACAAACACACATCTAAATACCCTTATACACCTAAATACATATACACTTTTATACAAAAAAAAAAGAGAAAAGACTCTTCAATACCCCCCCCCCCTTTTGGCCGTCCCCCATCACACCCACACACACTTTTGTTTTCAAATTTTCATTTACTTCTCCTAGTAACTCCCAACTCTTACACACACTACACATTCACTTCACACACACAACTCATTTTCTCTCTCAAAAACCTTTTCTCTTCTCCTTTCTCCTTCTTGATTTCGGCCAACACAAACAAAGAAAACACCAACAAAAATCAAGTTAAACACTTACTAATAATAAAGGGTTATTATGGATTAAGCAAGGGTTATATCAAGCTAAGGTTTAAGGGTGTTTTAGGTTTAGATTAAGGGTTATTAGAGGCATAAAAGGCCACGAAAATCTGCTCACTTTCATCATCAAAACCGAGCTCAAGAGGGTATAAATCTTCATCCTTTTTACTAGATTAATCTTGTTCTTGTTTATATTCAAAGGTTTTATCAAAAGTTTATGTTTTCTTCTTGTTTTCTTTGTAATACACACTTGATGAGGGCAAAGTTGATAGGATCTTTCTCCTCATGTACATGCATGTCGGATCTATGAGAAAGATCCAAGGATTCAACAAGTCTAAGACCCAAAAGTGTTGTTATAGATTAAGTAGCTTTAAAGTGATTTTCCTTTTGATAGATCTATATGTTTTTGTATATTTTGAAGAATATATTTCTGAGATTTTTCATTAAAAAGATGTTTTTATGTTGTTGAATGTTAGATCTATAAAAGTTGGTATTAAAAAGTGTTGATTTGTGTAACAACCGTCTTAGAAATGTTCTAAATAAGTTCCTCGAATCGTACTTTCGCCATTAGAACGGCTAGACAGTTCAATTTATTTAAGTTCTTGACGTACTTTAGACCTAAATTATGTGCTTATATGAAGGTCAATTTGATCTTAAATCTTAATTTATTTGACGAGTTCCTGATTGAGTACGATGAAATATTAAAGTTCGGTACGTAAACGTTCGTGTTCATAAAAGTTCTAGTTCAAGATGTTCGCAAATGGTCCTTACATTTATTAAGTTCATCATTATGGGAAGACTATAAATAGATGAAGTTTAGAGAGAGAAAACCCTATTCATCATCTCCTTCATCTTTCACTTCTCTCACTAAAAACACTCTGGCAGCCATAAAACACACAAAAATTCATCTTTTGATTTTGGATTGTTAAACCAAAATCGTTTGTACTTTTAGCATCCTTGTGATAATCAAAACATATTTCTGGAATCAAATCTCAGGTAACAACAACGAATTATGAGTTTTTGATCAAATTAAAAGTGTACTTTTTCAAGTTCATGTTCTTGATGATTTGGTCCAATTCTTGAATGAAAATCGTGTTAAAAGTTAATGGGTTCGTGTCTAAAGGTGTTTAACAACATTTGTGTGAACAAATCTGGGTCACAACATGCTTTAATTTACAAACCCGTTTTTGAAAATAAAGGTACAACTTGTTCTTGAGTGCCACGACTTGTTTATGTCATATTTGATCTCGAAATCCAGAAAAAGAGTTATAAGTTGTTGTTATTATGTATATAAGTACTAGTGCTATGTTCTAACATGTCTTAAAATCGATCTAGACCTCCGAATTGTGTGAGTGTGTTGTTCAGCCCGTTTTGGCCTTTAGGACGGTCTTGGATGGGACGATCTTGTCCCAAGATCGTCCTAGACAACCCTTTTGGTTCATGGTTCTTATTCGTTCGATCTCGTGTGGTATTGTGATGTGTTGGTACGTTTAATGGGTAACTGATCCTTTGGATCGGTTTTGCTCAAACCCTTGTTCATGAAATGATCACGCACGCTTATTATTGTCCTTGGAAATGAGACGATCTTGCACCTAGTACATCTGAAACGATCTTGAGCATTGTACATTGAAACGATCTTGAGTTCATAAACCTTAAGACGATCTTGTGCTTAGAACCTGGAACGATCTTGGACCATGTATATGAAACACCTAAGTACCTAAAACGATCCTGACTTTGGCTTGAACTAGGACGATCTTGACTATCCAGTAGGACGATCTTGACCCTAGCTTGACCCTAAAACGATCTTGGCTTAAGACGAACTAGGACAATCCTGAGCATAGCTTGACCCTAAAACGATCTTGCTTAAGACAACTAGGACGATCTTGACCCTAGCTTGACCCTAAAACGATCTTGGCTTAAGACAAACTAGGACGATCCTGAACAGTAAAACCCTGAAACGATCCTGATTGGCTTGAACTAGGACGATCTTGATAGTACCTAAACGATCCTGACCGAACTAGGACGATCTTGACCCTAGCTTGACCCTAAAACGATCTTGGCTTAAGTCCAGTAGGACGATCTTGACCCTAGCTTGACCCTAAAACGATCTTGGCTTAAGACGAACTAGGACGATCCTGAGCAGTGAAACCTGAAACGATCCTGATCAACCAGTGGGACGATCTTAGTTCCAAAACCCTAGAACGACCTCGTACTCTTTAGAAAACAACATGTACTTGTTCTATAACATACCACACTTGATCCTTAATCATCAATCCAGTTCATAACATCATTATCATTCGATTAAACACATCAAAGGCTACGTACTAACACCAAAGCTAGTTCATGATTCGACCTAAGACAACATACAAAGTGCAAACCCTAATTTAGTATAATTAAGACGTGTTCTTTCTTGATTATCAAAGTGCGAGTTCTACGAACAATTAAACCCAGTTCTAAAGGCTAAAGTTCATTATTAAGGACACATTCAACTCATTAACACGATAAGTACTTATATGCGAGTCCTAAGATGGTCAGTTCGAGTCCAGTTCTTGTACTTAAAGTTCATTTAAACTCTTTTGAGTCAAAACGTTCAAAGAGCTTCAAAGGGACCAAATCATCAGTTCATCAAGGACATTTCAGTAATTAATTAGTCATTTGAACTAATATGTGTGCATATCTATGAACAATAACTTGTACTTAGGCATCCATCAAGACGTACTTGGATTTCGATAGATATAACTTATCTATCTCGGTGCTTGTTCTCTGTGCTATAAATTGTGCTTGTACCAGATCACTGTGAGTTCACTAATCCCCCCTTTCGTACATTTTGTTCAAGTTCTTTTATCGGGGACTGAAAAGCATGAAAACTACTTTGTACTTGTACATATGTTCTTGAACTATTTCACGTACTATTTTATGATCTTACGAGATACTTATGATATGATTCCTAATTATTTAAAAGAGTATTTAAGTCTTGAATGGGCAGGATCTTAAATACATTTATATTGTTTAAGGGAGTATTTAAGTCTTGAATGGGCAGGATCTTAAATACCTCCATACTACTGTACTTGATCTTTAACGTATTCTAGTTCGTACTTGTACTTGTTCAGTTCTTATTCACTGCTATCAATTCATATCCCACAGTTCAGGGATTGAACCGTAGATAAGTATGGACAGCGCTGTTTAGGGTAGGCCCACCCTCATTCTCCGCAGTTCTGGAGGATGCATATTATCTGTTCTTGTTCTGATTTAGATCTTCGTGAAGTACTTGATTATTATGTGCATAAGTTCATTACAGTTCAGTTCTGGCCAATCGGGTTAGCAGTGACAATTCATTTAAAGTTCATTATATGTTCTTGTACTGTTCTTACTATCACAAAGCATTTTTTTGTTAAACGTACAGACCTTATGACTTGTTCTTACTCTACATATTATTATATGTATACGTACTAGTACTTTATGTGAATCTCACCAACTACTTTGTAGTTGACCTTTGAACTTACATGCTTTTCAGGCTAAGTTAGTAGAATTCTTAGCATAGGAGTCTTCCTCTTTAAAGCTCATCTCTTTTGGCGATTGTTCGTACGTTCAAGACCGGAAGCTGTGAAGATCTCCCTTGCTTATTCAGTTCAGACTCCTGTACTTCAAGACAATCGTTCTGTCTTTTGATTATTAACTATTTTTGGGTATATCCCAAATGCTGTAATAACTTTTATACTTCTTTTCTTTTATGTTATTGGCTGTGTTGGAACTTGTACTGTGTGCTTTTGTGCTTGTCTGTACATCCCGTATATTCCGCTTTAGCGGGGTGTTACAGTTGGTATCAGAGACATGGTTATAGTGAACACCGAGCTTTTTCCTAAGGAAAACTCGAGCTATAACTGGAATCCACTCTGAGGTGATCCTTTGTATGACCGGTTTGAGTAATGGGAATTTTTCCCTAATTAGATGTAACCTGATCAACTACATCTAATTGCGGATATAGTTCCTAGTACTCAAGGTGTGTCATTGAAGGTGTCACCCATTTCTTAGAGCCTTAGCAAGAACCTCGTGCAAACTCGTTCTTCAATCATATCAGTTCTAGTTCACTCATTCTCTTAAGACATACGTTCTAGTGCTTCGAGGATAGGCCTTAGAGCTTATACGACTATAGGTCCTTATCGTGCGACCGACGACTGTTCTTGTTCATATATTGGCTAACGACGATCTCTTATTAACGTACTACGTACTTGGAGCTTTAGACTTGTGCAAAACGTAATCGAGTTCATATTTCTATCTTATTAGGGGCATAAGGAAGAATGCCGCCTAAACGTGGACGAAGAGCTAAGACTGCACCAGCTGTTGAACCTACTCAACCTGGTATTAATGCGAATGTCAACTTTACCTTGGAAGATGTAGCAGACCTCATCACTGACCGCATGAATGCGATGATGCCAAATCTTGCTACTCAAGTTGCTCAGATTCTGGAAATTCCACTAACTGAAGGTACTAGAACTACTAGAGCAACTCAGAATAGGAGGACTCAAGAAGAACCCGAACAGAATCAGGAAGTAAACAATGATTCCGATGAAGCTAGCCAGATCAACACTCGAGCTACTGCTGAAGGCAGAGTCAGCCAAAGCAGAGGGTGTTCATTTAAGACCTTCACTCAGTGCAAACCCCAGTCTACACAGGGGAGAAGGGAGCTGCAGAACTATTGATGTGGTTCGAGAATATGGAAGAGGCCTTGTACCACACTCAAACCTCTGAAGACAAGATGGTGGAGCATGCGACCAGCCAATTTGATGGTGCTGCTAGGTCTTGGTAGACTGGCATCGTCACCACTATTGGCAGGAAGACCGCTTATGCTTACACTTGGGAAGAACTTCAGAAGATGATGAGAGCTGAATTTTGTACTAAGGATGCATTGCAAGAGTTGGAACAAGAGTTTTGGGATCTGAAGATGGAAGGTGTGGAGATTGAGAAGTACATTTTGAGGTTTAATGAGCTTGCTAGACTTGTGCCGCATTTAGCTTCTACCGAAGAAAAGAAGATTGATCGCTTTATTTGGGGTTTGATTCCTGAGATCCGCCGTGACCTCACCAGTAAAGGCCCCAAGACCATGTCAAGAGCCACTGTACTGGCTAAGACCTTGACCAAAGATATTATCAGGTCAGGAGGTTTGACTGAGAATGCTGACAAGGGGAAGAGGAAGGCTGAAGAAGTGGTGGAAAAGAAGGTTAAACCCCCAAGTAAGAAGGGGAAGATCTTAAGGAATTATGCGGTGACCGCAGTGCCTGAACCAACAAGATATTCTGGAGCTTATCCAAAGTGTGCCCGTTGTAACCTTCATCACACTGGTGCTTGTCCTGTTTGCTATAAGTGCCAAGGAAATGGGCACATGGCAAAGTACTGTAATGCTGGCTCAGTGAACTTGATCAGAACCAACCCCCCGCCAGTCAACAGAAATCCACCAATGAGAAATGCCAGACCTCCGCTACCACCTGCTGTACCAGTCCAAAGGAACCAGAACCAGAACGCCCAAGTTCAGCGTGTTGCTTATCCACGCGGGCCAAGGAACCAGAACCAGCAAAACCAACAAGGCCCTGCTAACGCCCGTGTTTTTGCTCTGAACGCTGAGGAAGCTCGTCAGAACCCTCGGGTTGTGACAGGTACTTTTCTTCTGAACGATCATTATGCTTCTGTACTATTTGACTCCGGTGCCGAACGTAGCTTTGTTGCATTAGACTTTAAAGCTAAGACTAACATGATAACTGGCAAACTAAATGATAAATATGTGGTAGAGTATGCAAATGGCCAAAAGTACGGTACCAACGAAATCGCTCTAGATTGTCCTTTGATCTTAGTAGACAAGAACTTTACAATTGATCTAATCCCTGTTGAGATTAGTAGCTTTGACATTATCGTGGGAATGGATTGGCTATCCAAACACCACGCGACTATTTGTTGTCACGAGAAATCAGTTCATATACCACTCCCGAACGGCGAGATTTTGATCGTACAAGGCGATAAGTCCACGAACGAACTTAAAATCATCTCAGCTATGAAATTCCGTAAGTACTTGGACAAGAAAGATCATCTTGTGTACCTAGCTCACGTCATTGATAAAAGTGCTAAAGAACCAAAAGTTCAAGACATCCCCATTGTTCGGGACTTCCCAGATGTCTTTCCTGACGACTTACCAGGCATTCCACCTGTTAGACAAGTCGAGTTCAATATTGATCTAGTTCCCGTGCAGCACCAGTCGCTAAAGCACCGTACCGTTTAGCTCCTCCTGAAATGCAAGAACTGTCCAACCAATTACAGGAACTTTTGAGCAAAGGCTTTATCCGTCCTAGTTCATCCCCTTGGGGAGCACCGATCTTGTTCGTTAAAAAGAAAGATGGCTCCATGAGAATGTGCATAGACTATCGTGAACTGAACAAATTAACCGTTAAGAACCGGTATCCCCTACCTCGCATAGACGATCTATTTGATCAATTGCAAGGTGCTTCGTACTTCTCTAAGATCGATCTACGTTCAGGTTATCACCAGATCCGTGTTCAGGATGGTGACGTTCCAAAGACAGCTTTTCGTACTCGTTATGGCCACTACGAATTTCTCGTTATGCCATTTGGTCTGACTAACGCTCCAGCGATTTTTATGGACTTAATGAACCGTGTCTGTCGTCCGTTCTTGGACAAATTTGTTATTGTATTCATTGACGACATACTCGTGTACTCTCGGAACAAGACTGATCATGAACAACATTTACGTTCTATTCTTCAACTTCTTCGAGAAGAAGAGTTGTATGCTAAGTTCTCTAAGTGCGAGTTCTGGCTTCGCCAAGTACAGTTCCTCGGCCACGTCGTAAACGAACAAGGCATTCATGTCGACCCGGCCAAAGTTGAAGCCATCAAAAAGTGGGAGGCTCCGAAAGCTCCTACCGAAGTTCGTAGTTTCCTTGGGCTAGCTGGTTATTATCGTCGTTTTATCGAGAACTTTTCTAAGATCGCACTACCCTTGACTCAACTGACTCAAAAGACCAAAGATTTTATTTGGGGTGAACAACAAGAACGAGCGTTCCAAACTCTGAAAGACAGACTGTGTGAAGCACCTGTTCTAGCTTTACCAGAAGGCACCGAAGACTTCGTCGTGTACTGTGACGCTTCGCATCAAGGACTAGGCTGCGTACTGATGCAAAGAGGCAAAGTGATCGCCTACGCATCCAGACAACTCAAAGTGCATGAGAAGAATTACACCACCCATGATCTAGAACTTGGAGCAGTTGTTTTTGTCCCTAAAGATTTGGAGGCACTACTTGTACGGAACAAAATGTACTATCTTCACCGATCATAAGAGCTTGCAACACGTGTATAATCAGAAAGAGCTGAATATGAGACAAAGGCGCTGGGTGGAGTTACTAAGTGATTACGATTGTGACATCAAGTATCATCCCGGAAAGGCGAATGTAGTAGCTGACGCTCTAAGCAGAAAAGAACGAGTCAAAATCTTGTCTATCAAGGAGGCCGATCGTACAGACTTGAAACAACGTGTGATCGCAGGTCAAGAGATCGGATTGGAGTCAAAAGAAAACATAAAGGCAGAACGGTTAGGCCCAATCGCTCAAGAACTGGGAATTGATGACGAAGGAGTCAGGAAGTTCAAAAACCGAGTTTGGATCCCTGCAGCTAATGGTGTTAGAGAGATCATCATGCAGGAAGCTCACAGTTCAAGGTACTCGATTCATCCGGGCGCAGACAAGATGTACAAGAACTTAAGCAAGACTACTGGTGGCCTGGGATGAAGAGAGAGATCTTTGAGTACGTCAGTAGATGTCTGACATGTTCTAAAGTTAAGATCGAACATCAGAAACCTTCCAGTTTATTGAAACAGTTAGAAGTTCCGGTGTGGAAGTGGGAAGATATTACCATGGACTTCATCATGAAACTGCCTCGTACAAAAGACAACCATAACTCTATTTGGGTTATCGTAGACAGACTGACGAAATCAGCTCGTTTTCTTCCAATTCGTGATGACTACTCACTGGAAGACTCGCTGAGATCTATATAGACGATATTGTGACCAAGTACGGTGTCCCTTTATCAATAGTGTCCGATCGAGACCCTCGCTTCACATCTGACTTTTGGCAGTCACTTCAAGAAGCGTTAGGTACTAGACTTAACTTGAGCACCGCTTATCACCCCCAGACGGATGGGCAAAGCGAACGTACTATTCAGACTTTGGAGGATATGCTCCGTTCTTGTGCATTAGAGTTCAGAGGAAGTTGGGATAAACATCTTCCGTTGATCGAGTTCTCGTACAATAACAGCTATCACACTAGTATTCAGTGTGCACCGTTCGAGGCCTTATATGGGCGTAAGTGCAGATCACCACTTTGTTGGCTAGACACCGGCGAAAGAAGCTGGATGAAGCTCCCAGTCGTACAGTTCACTATAGACAAAATAGCTGTTATCAAGGAAAAGCTTAAGGCTGCCCAAGACAGACAGAAGTCCTACGCTGACAAACGCCGTAAACCCTTAGAGTTCCAGGTAGGCGATAAAGTTCTATTAAAAGTTTTTTTTTTTTTTTTTTTCCCCCCCCCCCCCCCCCCCCCCCCCCCCCCCCCCCCCCCCCCCCCATGGAAAGGTACTGCCCGTTTTGGCAAGAAAGGCAAATTGGCGCCTCGGTACATCGGACCTTATAAGATCATTAAACGGATTGGACCAGTTGCGTATAAACTGGAACTACCCCTAGAACTTGGCAATGTTCATGACACATTTCACGTGTCCAATTTAAAGAAGTGCTTGGCTGACGACCTGACCGTCATTCCTGTTAAGGATGTTCATATCGACGAAGGTCTTGAGTTCACTGAAGAGCCCATCGAGATCATTGATAGAGATGCTAAACAGACTAGACAGAGCAGAGTACCACTAGTTCGTGTACGTTGAAGTGCTAGACATGGATATAATGACACTTGGGAACGCGAGGACTTCATTAAGAAGAAGTACCCTCATCTTTTTGATCGGCAAGACTCTTAATTTCGAGGACGAAATCCTCTAAGTAGGGGAGAATGTAACAACCGTCTTAGAAATGTTCTAAATAAGTTCCTCGAATCGTACTTTCGCCATTAGAACGGCTAGACAGTTCAATTTATTTAAGTTCTTGACGTACTTTAGACCTAAATTATGTGCTTATATGAAGGTCAATTTGATCTTAAATCTTAATTTATTTGACGAGTTCCTGATTGAGTACGATGAAATATTAAAGTTCGGTACGTAAACGTTCGTGTTCATAAAAGTTCTAGTTCAAGATGTTCGCAAATGGTCCTTACATTTATTAAGTTCATCATTATGGGAAGACTATAAATAGATGAAGTTTAGAGAGAGAAAACCCTATTCATCATCTCCTTCATCTTTCACTTCTCTCACTAAAAACACTCTGGCAGCCATAAAACACACAAAAATTCATCTTTTGATTTTGGATTGTTAAATCAAAATCGTTTGTACTTTTAGCATCCTTGTGATAATCAAAACATATTCTGGAATCAAATCTCAGGTAACAACAACGAATTATGAGTTTTTGAAAATTAAAAGTGTACTTTTTCAAGTTCATGTTCTTGATGATTTGGTCCAATTCTTGAATGAAAATCGTGTTAAAAGTTAATGGGTTCGTGTCTAAAGGTGTTTAACAACATTTGTGTGAACAAATCTGGGTCACAACATGCTTTAATTTACAAACCCGTTTTTGAAAATAAAGGTACAACTTGTTCTTGAGTGCCACGACTTGTTTATGTCATATTTGATCTCGAAATCCAGAAAAAGAGTTATAAGTTGTTGTTGTTATGTATATAAGTACTAGTGCTATGTTCTAACATGTCTTAAAATCGATCTAGACCTCCGAATTGTGTGAGTGTGTTGTTCAGCCCGTTTTGGCCTTTAGGACGGTCTAGACAACCCTTTTGGTTCATGGTTCTTATTCGTTCGATCTCGTGTGGTATTGTGATGTGTTGGTACGTTTAATGGGTAACTGATCCTTTGGATCGGTTTTGCTCAAACCCTTGTTCATGAAATGATCACGCACGCTTATTATTGTCCTTGGAAATGAGACGATCTTGCACCTAGTACATCTGAAACGATCTTGAGCATGGTACATTGAAACGATCTTGAGTTCATAAACCTTAAGACGATCTTGTGCTTAGAACCTGGAACGATCTTGGACCATGTATATGAAACACCTAAGTACCTAAAACGATCCTGACTTTGGCTTGAACTAGGACGATCTTGACTATCCAGTAGGACGATCTTGACCCTAGCTTGACCCTAAAACGATCTTGGCTTAAGACGAACTAAGACGATCCTGAGCAGTGAAACCTGAAACGATCCTGATCAACCAGTGGGACGATCTTAGTTCCAAAACCCTAGAACGACCTCGTACTCTTTAGAAAACAACATGTACTTGTTCTATAACATACCACACTTGATCCTTAATCATCAATCCAGTTCATAACATCATTATCACTCGATTAAACACATCAAAGGCTACGTACTAACACCAAAGCTAGTTCATGATTCGACCTAAGACAACATACAAAGTGCAAACCCTAATTTAGTATAATTAAGACGTGTTCTTTCTTGATTATCAAAGTGCGAGTTCTACGAACAATTAAACCCAGTTCTAAAGGCTAAAGTTCATTATTAAGGACACATTCAACTCATTAACACGATAAGTACTTATATGCGAGTCCTAAGATGGTCAGTTCGAGTCCAGTTCTTGTACTTAAAGTTCATTTAAACTCTTTTGAGTCAAAACGTTCAAAGAGCTTCAAAGGGACCAAATCATCAGTTCATCAAGGACATTTCAGTAATTAATTAGTCATTTGAACTAATATGTGTGCATATCTATGAACAATAACTTGTACTTAGGCATCCATCAAGACGTACTTGGATTTCGATAGATATAACTTATCTATCTCGGTGCTTGTTCTCTGTGCTATAAATTGTGCTTGTACCAGATCACTGTGAGTTCACTAATCCCCCTTTTCGTACATTTTGTTCAAGTTCTTTTATCGGGGACTGAAAAGCATGAAAACTACTTTGTACTTGTACATATGTTCTTGAACTATTTCACGTACTATTTTATGATCTTACGAGATACTTATGATATGATTCCTAATTATTTAAAAGAGTATTTAAGTCTTGAATGGGCAGGATCTTAAATACATTTATATTGTTTAAGGGAGTATTTAAGTCTTGAATGGGCAGGATCTTAAATACCTCCATACTACTGTACTTGATCTTTAACGTATTCTAGTTCGTACTTGTACTTGTTCAGTTCTTATTCACTGCTATCAATTCATATCCCACAGTTCAGGGATTGAACCGTAGATAAGTATGGACAGCGCTGTTTAGGGTAGGCCCACCCTCATTCTCCGCAGTTCTGGAGGATGCATATTATCTGTTCTTGTTCTGATTTAGATCTTCGTGAAGTACTTGATTATTATGTGCATAAGTTCATTACAGTTCAGTTCTGGCCAATCGGGTTAGCAGTGACAATTCATTTAAAGTTCATTATATGTTCTTGTACTGTTCTTACTATCACAGAGCTTTTTTTGTTAAACGTACAGACCTTATGACTTGTTCTTACTCTACATATTATTATATGTATACGTACTAGTACTTTATGTGAATCTCACCAACTACTTTGTAGTTGACCTTTGAACTTACATGCTTTTCAGGCTAGTTAGTAGATCTCTTAGCATAGGAGTCTTCCTCTTTAAAGCTCATCTCTTTTGGCGATTGATTCGTACGTTCAAGACCGGAAGCTGTGAAGATCTCCCTTGCTTATTCAGTTCAGACTCCTGTACTTCAAGACAATCGTTCTGTCTTTTGATTATTAACTATTTTTGGGTATATCCCAAGTGCTGTAATAACTTTTATACTTCTTTTCTTTTATGTTATTGGCTGTGTTGGAACTTGTACTGTGTGCTTTTGTGCTTGTCTGTACATCCCGTATATTCCGCTTTAGCGGGGTGTTACAGTTGGTATCAGAGACATGGTTATAGTGAATGCATGCATGCTAGATTTAAGAAAGTTGGATCTTTTGTTGGATTATGAGATGGATATGGACTTGTTATAAGTGAAAAATTTGTTAATAATGATGTTAATATTCTGGAAAAATTAATGAAATAACAAAGAGACAAAGCTTGGACCAAAACTAGTGAAAATAAGCTTGAAATCACAAACCGAAATCATGCAAAAAGCTATTTTGAGCACACACTTGCACCATAATCAAAGGACAAGAAAAATATATTAAACTTACTGGAAATAAGTTGTTACAAAAGTATAAAACTCAAGTCTTTTGGTTCATGACAGCAATAAGCTCAAAAATCACCTTTTCGGGTCAAATAAGCACCAACCGAAAGCACTAAATTGCACATATCACACCACCACCACTATCACGATTTGGAACACCAAAATATGATGAACTTTCTGGAAATAATGAAACAAGAATGAAAATCCTTTTTGAAGCACTTTAATTGCTTAAGAAATGAGGCTAAAATCACTATTTCGGTAAACGATTTTTAAGCTTAAAGTCCTCAAAATAAGCAAGACACAAAGAGGTTGAATTGATATGAATTTTTATTGATAAAAGTTGCCTAAAAGGCCTGGGATTTTTGGCTAAAAGGTTTAGTGGTGATTTCTAAGAATTTCCATGAATTATTGAATTTAAATGGTAATTAAAAGACATATAAATCAATAAATAAATTATGTAAATCAAGAATGTGGTTAAATCATCATAACCAATGGTAAAAATAACTTAAACCTACTGGAGAAAAATAATTAAAAGCTAACAAACAAGTGTTACATGATTTAAAGGTAAATAATTATGTAAAAATCACTAATTAATCACTATTATTAAATTAATGGAAAAATACACAAGTAAATATATAAAACATAAAATTCTAAGTCAAAAAGCATAAAAGTCAGTATATAACTCAATTATAATTATTCATAATTTATAAAGATAAATATGGAACTTAAAAGCATTTCTAAGGAATTATTTAATTAATAAATCAATAAAATGAATAAATAATTAATTAAATAATATTAAATTAAATAAAAACTTATAAATCAGAAAATATTCATAAACACCAATATTATAAGGTAACTAATGTCAAATATTATGATTAAACAAAGTATACAATGGAAATCATATAAATCAAAGCCAAACTACCGAAATTCCAATAAACGTATAAAATGTATAACGAGAAATGACCTTCACCACCAAATATCTTCTAACCAAATAATGTGAACAATATAATACACTTGAACTCCATAATCTAATAACAACCAAAGATGGGCAAGTCTACTAGTATACATCTCATGATCTAGCTCACTAGTTCATGTCACGCGAACTTACGTCGTGAATATATACGTTATGGTCTAGGCTTGCTTGAGGCGCAACAAATCTAGGCGAAGGAATCGCGTTTGATCAGCCCATTTCACTCTCTAATCAAGTGAGTCATAGCCCCCCTTTCAAACTCTTTTATATGTTTTACATACGGGGTGAAAAGCATGATAAATAAAATTGATTTCTTTTATGAAATGATATTCGAAAGAATGATTATGATATGGGAATTATAATGTATGCTCAACGTGTTATATGTTATATGATGAGCTTGAGTACTGTCAAACGGTGGTCCCCTGTGCACTACTATTAACTCTTTGAGGCCTGTAGTTAGAGGGTTGCGCAACTAGGATTCGTCCCCTCACTCACCAAGATGGCAGCGGGTTGACTGGCCGCCTGAGTGGCCGCCCTCATCTCCGGTCTGCCTAGGGGTGCTCTAATCTACTTTTATTATTGGTCGTCTCCATAGCACGACCCTTTTATTATCATTATTGCACGTGATTAACAGCATGTGCTTCTATTATCATATCTTCGGGACATGTTATCATTATTATTAGTTTGGACGTGAAAGGGTCTTAGTAGTGGCTCAAGACAAACTCATCGAATTATGCTTTTGACCAAGTGTTATTGATATTAATTATGATTGGTTATTATTGATTGAACATACGGTTTGGGTATGGATAGTATGATGGAACCCTTGGAAATATTATGACATACTACTTCTTGAATTGGATTAAATATGTATGTGTTGTTAGCATAAACCTATGAACTCACTCAACTCTCGTAGTTGACACTTTTTCTTCATGCTTTTCAGGTATAGAGCAATAGGCTCTAAGCTTGACCGCCTCTTTGGAAGCTTATTTGTAATGTGCTTGGACTTATGTAATGCAAATATTTGGTCTTTTGGTTATGGATTTGTTTATGTAATGCAAATATTTGGTCTTTTGGTTATGGATTTGTTTATGTAATGATTGTTAAACGTCAACTTGAACTTGTAATCTTTTGGGATTTGAATGTCATTGAAACTTTATGTTGATGTTTTATATTTAAATCTTTTTGTACCATGTCGTTCTGTGGCATCTCGTGATTCCTCCCTAGTCGGGGTGTTACAGAAAAATGGTATCAAAGCCCGGGGTTATAGAGAATTTTTGCTATAACCTACGTATTTTCAAAACGAGTCGAATATTTCTTAAACAATTGAGTCGATCATAAAGTATTCTTGTTTTACTTATGCATAGCCTGATCAACTATGCCTAACTAAAAATTTAATATGGAATGATCGAAATGGTTGTCTAAGGAATATTCAAAATGAGTCTTTTGAAAATAAGCTAAAAAAAAAAATGATTCTTGGTGCAAAAGATACATAACCAAATCCAATGTTTGCATTACCTATTAGAACCCTTAGTTAATACCCCCCACTTGGCTAGTATTACTTTGTCCATTTAGATATAATACATGAGAGCTATGCACAAGTTGAATCCTAGTCATTACTTTAATTATAAATGGTTATGTTGGTCGTGCGAGTCGAGTTGGTCGTCGGTTGTGGATGGTCATGTCGTTGTTCGGTTGCTAAGCTTGTGAGTCGTTGGTCGAGTTGGTTGGTTGCTTGTCGAGTGGTTAAGGTCGTCTCATAGTCCGTCAAGTCGTCCTGCTGTCCGTAAGTTGTCACGTGGGTCGTCAATGGTCAAGTCGGTCGTCCATGGTCGTCTAAGCGTCGAGTCAAGTCGTCATCTCACGCCTTGTGAAACTTGTGTAGGAACATCATGTCGCAAGCAAGTGGAACTTCCGGATCAGCCCCTAGGCCAAGGAATTTGTATGGATTCGTGGACCACATGGAAGAGGAAGAAAGGAGACGCCTAGAGCAAGAGCAACCTCCCCAACCACTCCAAGAAGAAGAAGAAGAAGAAGAAGAGACCGAGCCAACGGAAGACCCACCGGAAAGCGATGATGCTAGAAGTGTTGCCTCTAGCCAACCCGGACGCCGCTCACCCTCGCCACCACCATCACCACCAGCCCCTAGAGCACCCACTCCGCCAAGGCAAGATGCTCCCATGAACCTAAGTGATGGGCGATTTCCAGCCCAAGACCCATACTTTCAGCCGCGCCTTCCTCGTGATCATCCCTGGTACCATCTCGGACATAGGCGTCAAGGAGAAGAACCACATCGCCCAGTTTATGGGGTACCCCCTCCACCTCCCATTGGTATGACTCGTGAAGAAAGGGAGAGGATGTGGGGAATAGCAAATGGATTAAGGGATGCTAGACTAAGGGTAAGGACTCAAGAAGTGATGATGGAAAGAGCCTTGGGAACCATGGATCGAACGGGGGATTATGCGAGGATGGCGATATCGGAAGTCCGTCGGATTAATGAGGTGATATTTATGATGGGATGTGTGCTCACGGCTGTTTGCACTCTCGTGATAGCTCTCGTGCTTAGGAAGTGAACCTAAGGACTTCTTTATTTATGAACTTATTTGATGTATGAACGTTTGTACTTTGTTTCAATTTCTTGAACTTCCTAGCTTATATGTGACGATGATCACATCGTATTTGGCATGTAGCAATTTTGTAAACTTATCTTGAATGATATATATGTATGCTTAATGCCTCTCTATGGTTACATGATGTGTTACCCTTCTTGTGTTATAGTTATCCCTATTATAAAGGTTATAGTTACAGCAGGAAATCAGTTCTGACCACTTTTGGTAGAACGGCCATATCTGGAGTTCTATTTCGTCTTTTGACCTGATTCCAGTTGGATATGAAACTTAATTCATAGGGCTACGTTTTATATTTTATGAGTTTTTCCCAGATCGTCCATCTTAAGCCACTTTTACGTACTCCAAGTTCGTACACAGATTCTGTAATTCTCTTAGCTAACCTAGAAAGCATGGTTGATTAATTTTAGAATTTACATAGCCATTTATTTGCTCATAATGACAAGTGTGTCGTGATTAAGAAAAAGGAATATGAATCGGGATATACATATACATATGTGTGCAAACGAGACCCCCATGCACTAAGTAACTTTAGATATACTCGTGTGAGATCAAAAAGTCGTGAGTCGAGTTTATGTCATATGATTCAATACACAAATGACTAAACTATATTATCCTTTGTAGAGACATGGCACCACGAAGGACCGGCGGAGAAACAAGTGATGAGGCCCGGCGCCAAGAGGAAGAGGCCCGACGAAGGACCGAGTTAGCTGAGCTTATCTCTCAACAAATCAATGCCGTCATGCCAAACATTGCCACCCAAATTGCGGAGAATGTGACCGCTACACTTAACACGGCTAGAAGACAAGATGGAGGAGGAAATGCTATTGACAGGAATGCTTACAAGGCGTTCACGTCTTGCAACCCCAAGGAGTTTCATGGGATGGAAGGTCCTGTTGGGTTGCTTACTTGGTTCCAAAGCATGGAAGCCAACTTGAACATCATTGATTGTGCGCCAGCTGACCGTGTTAAGTTTGCCGCTAGTAAGCTTCAAGGAAGAGCTCTTACTTGGTGGAATCTCCAAGCGACTACTAGAGGTCCTGCAGCAGTCAATGCTTTGACTTGGGAGCAGTTTAAGGAAGAGTTGAAGCGTGAGTATTGTCCACGGGAAGAGGTACAAAAACTGGAGATGGAATTCTGGAACCATGCCATGAGGGGGCTGGAATTGGAGGCATATGTGATCCGCTTCCACGAGTTGAGCGTGTTGGTGCCGGAGATGGTAACCCCTGTGGCTAAGAAGGTTGAGAGGTTTATCTACGGGTTGGCACCTGAAGTTAGGTTGATGGTCACTGCTGCAAGCCCTACCACTCTTGAGCAGGCTATAAGTTTGGCAACCAGGCTAGTAAATGATTTGGTTAGGCGTGGGAAGTACACGAGAGGTGAATCAAGTTCGAGACAAGGTGGAGGAAATCGGTTTGGTGATCGCAAGGGGAATGGGCCGGATAAGAGGCAAAAGATTGTGAGAAACTATGGGGTTGTGGATGCTAACCCCAATCCAAATCGTGGCATGCCTCCAAGGTGCAATCGATGCGGTTATAACCACTTGGGTGAATGCAAACGTTGCACAACTTGCAACCGAATGGGGCACCTTGCCGCTTACTGTCGGAATGGACCAAGGTTGGGAGGAAACCCCGGGGGATGCCGCGAGTGTGGAAGCATGAACCATTGGAGGAACACTTGTCCTAGGTTGGGAAGAGCACAAGGCAACCGTGGAAATGGAAATGGTAACCGTGGCAACTTTAGAAATGTTGGGAATCGCGGGAACCAAGCAAACCGAGGATATGGGGAATCAAGACAACAACGTTAATCAAGGGAACCGTGGGAATCAAGGAGGTCAAGCTCGAGGAAGAGTGTACGCCATGGGCGCGAATGAGGCACGTGATGACCCTAATGTCATCGTAGGTACGTTTCCAATAAATAATGTTTATGCATCTATGTTATTTGATTCTGGAGCCGAAAGAAGTTTTATCTCCTTTGAATTTAAAGAATTGATTGATAAGAAACCTAGTGAACTTGATGAAACTTATTATGTTGAATATGCCAATGGAAACGAGTATGAAACTAAGGAGATTATCCCTGATTGCCAGCTGACTTTAGATGATAAGAGCTATAGTATTGACTTGATTCCCATAGAAATAGGAAGTTTAGTATCGATTTAGTTCCCGGGGCAGCCCCCGTAGCTAAAGCACCGTATAGGCTAGCGCCCTCCGAAATGCGAGAACTCTCAGAGCAATTGCAAGAATTGCTTGATAAAGGTTTAATCCAACCTAGTTCTTCGCCATGGGGTGCGCCAATTCTCTTTGTCAAGAAGAAGGATGGATCTTTGAGAATGTGCATCGACTATAGAGAGTTGAATAAATTGACGATCAAGAATAGGTATCCGCTGCCGCGAATAGACGATTTGTTCGATCAACTGCAAGGAGCGTCGCATTTCTCGAAAATTGACCTTAGGTCCGGCTATCATCAGTTGAGGGTACGAGAAGAAGATGTACCTAAAACGGCCTTTAGAACTCGCTATGGGCATTATGAGTTTCTAGTGATGCCATTTGGTCTCACTAATGCGCCAGCCGTTTTCATGGACCTAATGAATAGGATTTGTAGGCCATACTTGGACAAATTCGTCATAGTGTTCATCGATGACATTTTGATATACTCTAGAAGTAAGGAGGAGCACGAGAAGCACCTGAGGATAATCTTGCAGCTACTTAGAGACGAGAAGCTATATGCTAAGTTTTCTAAGTGTGAATTTTGGCTCCGTCAAGTCCAATTTCTGGGGCACATTGTGAACGAAGAAGGAATCCATGTAGATCCGTCTAAGATAGAAGCAATCAAGAAATGGGAGACACCCAAGGCACCAACGGAAGTGCGTAGCTTCCTAGGTTTGGCGGGTTATTATAGGAGGTTCATTCAAGGATTCTCTAAGATTGCGGTACCTTTAACCCAATTGACCCAAAAGTCAAGAGAGTTCGAATGGGGTGAAGAACAAGAGCAAGCGTTTCAAACGCTTAAGAACATGCTGTGTGAAGCACCAATACTAGCATTGCCGGATGGAATGGAAGGATTTGTAGTGTATTGTGATGCGTCGAATAAAGGGCTAGGGTGCGTACTAATGCAAAGAGACAAGGTTATTGCGTACGCATCTAGGCAATTGAAGCCACATGAGAAGAATTATTCGACACACGATTTGGAGCTAGGAGCCGTAGTGTTTGCTTTGAAGATATGGCGACATTATCTTTATGGCACCAAGTGCACCATATTTACTGATCACAAGAGCTTGCAACACATCTTCGATCAGAAGATGTTGAACATGAGGCAAAGGAGGTGGATGGAGCTGCTTAACGATTACGAGTGCGAAATTAAGTACCACCCAGGAAAGGCAAATGTTGTTGCTGACGCTCTTAGTAGGAAGGTGAGCACTAGGGTGCCAAGGGCAAGAATTAATCACCTACGAGTGAGAATGTCTCTAAGAGACCGATTCTTAGAAGATCAAGCAAAGGCCTTTGAAGGTAAGAATATTGAGGAAGAGGCCTTAAGCGGAGTAGAAACAAGGTTCGATAGGGATGATGAAGGCATCTTGTATTTCAAAGGAAGAGCTTGGGTCCCAAAGATCAATGGGCTGAGAGAGGTACTAATGAATGAAGCTCACAATTCAAAGTACTCGATCCATCCGGGAGCGGATAAAATGTACCAAGGTCTAAAAAGGGACTTTTGGTGGCCGGGGATGAAAGGTGATGTAGCCCTATATGTGAGTCGATGCATGACTTGTGCGATGGTCAAAGCTGAGCACCAAAAGCCAGCTGGACTTTTAAAGCAGCCGGAAATTCCCGAGTGGAAGTGGGAGCAAATAGCAATGGACCTAGTGACGAAGTTGCCTCGGACAAAGAAAGGTCATGATGCTATATGGGTGATTGTTGATCGTCTTACGAAATCAGCCCATTTCATTCCAATAAGAGAAGATTGGAATACCGAGCGTCTAGCTCGCCTATATGTTGAGAAGTTGTAATATTACATGGCGTGCCATTGTCCATAATATCCGATAGGGATGGTAAATTTACCTCACGTTTTTGGGGTCTTGTGCAAGAGGCAATGGGAACAACATTAGCATTAAGCACGGCATACCACCCTCAAACGGATGGACAAAGTGAGCATACGATACAAACATTGGAGGACATGTTGAGAGCATGTGCATTAGAATTTGGTGGAAATTGGGACGAGCACTTACCGTATGCGGAGTTTACTTACAATAATAGTTACCATTCTAGCATACAATGTGCACCGTTTGAAGCCTTGTACGGACGTAAGTGTAGATCACCCATGTGTTGGATCGAAGCGGGTGAAAGAAGTCTAGCTACCGTCGATTATGTCCAAGAGACAACGGACAAGGTGGCCATTATAAAGGAAAAGCTCAAAGCCGCGAGAGATCGGCAAAAAGAGT
>CM067167.1:241456269-241547772 GCA_034093135.1 Erigeron breviscapus | reverse complement strand
CTTGAATTCTGGTACACTGCTGTGGTGCATAAAGATGAACAATCCATCTCCTTCACTCTAAATGAGGGCACCAAGAAGTGTGTCATCACTCTTGAGGGGTTCAGAAATTCCCTTCATCTGAACTACCTCAAACCTCCCCAGGTGTTTGCTAGAAGACTCAAAGGAGTCAATTTCAGGGAGGTTCTAGTCGCCACTGGTCATGGTGATATGGAGGATGTTGATGGTAATTTGAAGACCTCTGGACACATCTTCATGTCTGGTTTTGGCATTTGTTGGAGGTTCTTCTGGACCCAGATTGTGGAGAGTCTTGGTGGCAACCATGGAGGGTTGGACCAACTTTCATTACCCCAAGTTGAGATGGGGTATTACATTTGGAATGGGATGTAAGCAGATTTCGCTGAGATTCTCTTTGCTCAGTTGATTACAAAGTTAAAAGGAAAGAGAAGTCTGCACATTGCTTTCCCAAGATTTTTAAGCTTGTGCTTTATGGATATTCTTGGAGAAGCTTATAATCAAGCTGGACCTGAAGCTTCTGTACCTGAATATGGCAGAGATTTCTCAAAGGCAACCATTATTGAAGATGAGCCTGAACTCTCCTCTGCTATGCTTCAGGTATTTACTAAAACTGTTTCAGCCACACTAGCTGGTCCAGAAAGGTCACTAAGTGGGCCACAAAAGAATGTGGGACCCGTTAGTGTACCTAAGTTTGTACAAATCGTTGAATCTGGTGACGATGTTGAACCAGAATCTGGTGAGGGTACTAGTGACCCAAACCAGGGCATATCTGACCAGATCGTAAAAGTGAATGCTTTCTGGGATGACGATGAGCTACCTCAGGAGAATCTTGATTCTCTTGCTGACTTTGAGTTTGACGAGGAACTATTGGAGGCGAATCTATCTGATTCTGAGCCAGCCCCCATCCTCGCAAACGCCCCTCCTCCTCCCCCAGAAATCCAACCAGAAAATGCGCCTTATGTTCCACCACCACCATCTCACCAAAATCCAATCTTTCCACCAGGTACCACTCCCGCATATGTAACCGATCCTTCTTTCACTCCATCACTTCGATTTCTACACCCTCAAATTCACAACATACCACCACCAATCAACTATGATGCCCTTCAGAGAAGGACTTGGATTCTGAGACAGAATCTGAGAGTCCAACGGACATTCAAATGAACAAGGTACTTCAAGGGCTTGGAAGTTTACCATTTGTGGCTCCTGCTTCTACACAACCCCCACCTCCTTTGACTATAGAAGCACAGTTAGAGAAAACATAAACCGAAGTCCAAGGCCTTATTTTTAGGGTGGAGGACTTAACCAAATCTCTAACTGCCAACACTAGTTCCTTGGCTGATATGAAAGGTGCTCAGATGTTCCTTGGAACTGAGTTGACCAAAGTTGCTGGTAATGAAGGACTAGTGGTTGGGAAGCTAAATGAGCTGGTGATGACTTGCAACAAGGTGAGCTCTGCAATCAGAGAAGCCTTCAGATTGACAAAGAGAGATGTGCAAGCTTCGGTGGTTGCGAACTTGACATCTAGTGTTGAGTTGTTGAAACAAGAAATTATGGTTGTTGGAGGTGAAGTTCAAGAGTTGGTCAAGAAGCCAAGTGTCAATGAAAAAGAACTTGGGACTTCTATTAGTGCTGGTATTGTGGAAGATCTGAAGTCTGAGCTATCTCAGAATCTTGCTGCTCAGATTTCAGATTCTGTCTGTCAGAAAGTTGGTGCAGAAGTTAGAATAATGATTGCTGAACTGACCAAGGACACAAATGACAAGGTGGAAAAGGCTGTCAATGAAGTAAAAAATTCAGTTTCCAGGCTTGAAGGTTCAGTTCAGAATCAGTCAAAGCAGTTAGATGAAATTCTAGCACTTCTGAAGAAAGATAATGTTGTTACTCCTCCTCCCCCTGCTTCCTTCACCGAAGAAGACAGAAAAATGTTGAAGGACTTAAAAGATAAAGAAGCACTGAACCTTAGCTCTTCATTCAGACTAAAGGCTCAGTTTGCTACAATGGCAAAAGGTATTTGTGAGTGCCTAGAACAACAGAGTTGGGAACCACTGAAGGCAATTAAATCTACAATTGACCTTTATGCTAGATTGCCTTCAGAGATTCCCAAAGGGGGAAGTGGTGTGCCTATTGGTTTGCTCGCTAGTACTCAAGAGATAATTCAAGCAACCAAGAAGCAAACTGAGGTACCTTCTGGTAGTGCCTCAGTTCAGGGGGAACAACTTCAGAGAAAGGATAAGGGAAAAGGTAAGGTTCAAGAAGAAGAACCAAAGAAAAGTGATAAGGGTTCTGGAATGGTTGTTGGTGAAAATATAGACGAACAAGGTTATCCCTTACATAATCTTGAAGCTGATAGTAAGAAGTTGGAAACATTGCAAAAGCAGGTTTCTAACCAATTCATTATGTGGAGGGAGAACAAAGAAAGAGAAAGGGAACAACATCTAAAGATGGGGACCCTTGATCACATAGATGTTGCAGCTCTTGGGTTATCATTGGAAAGATATCAGAAAATCAAAAATGACCCAAGAGTGCAAAAGGCTATAGTTGATATGCTGGAATATGAGTGTGGAATGAACTACTCTCCTCTAGAACAAAAGTTGGAAAGTCTGACCTTTAAACTATCCATTGAAGACTTAAAGAAAAATAGAGAAAAAGAAATGGAGATAAAAAGGAAGGAAATTCTGGCCGAAGTTCAGAATGTTGAGAAAGAGTTGCTCAGACCAACCTCTAAACCCAAAGTGACTGGACCTAGATCATCAAGAAAGAGTGTTCGTGATGCTGATCTTCTACCTTCAAACCAATGTCTGGTGATGCTGTTGAAATTCAAAGAAAACATGAAAGGATCAATATGAGCATTACATGAAGCATCGATCTCATCCAGCCAAGATAGTTGATATGGAAGTAGCAAAAGCTGATGGATTGAAGCTTTTTGACTTGGTTGTTAAAGAGAAGGAAGGGCAGCTGAAGAATACCATCAGGTTTCAGTGCACGAGTTTGGGATTTCTGAGCATAGGGAGATGATCCAGGTTCTGAAAGGGAAGCCAAAATCTGCCTTGACTGGTGCATGGTTAGCAAGAATACAACAAAAGATGCAAGCCAAGGTGGAAATTGAAAGCAGATTGTTTGGCAAAAAGGATCATTCTCCACTGAAGAGAAAACCTACTGAGGCTCCTTCTGGTTCAAGGCCTGCCAAGAAGTAGTTTTCTTTTCAGATTATCATGTACTTGTAAAGAATTTACATTTGTAACTTTCATTTCAGTTTGTATATATATGTTGCAACTTGTAACAAATAAGTAGATGATAAGTTTAAGTTAGAATAACCACAAGTAAAATTCTGAGACATCAATGATCTATAAGATGTACTTAAGAAAATTTTACAACTTAAACAAAAAACTTGCATTTCAGACTTACAAACATGTATAGATAGAAGTCTGAGATGCATGCACTATTTCAGAACAAATAGGGGGAATTTGTTAGGTCGAAAATCGACCAAGTATAATTTGTTCAGAAATAGCTTGAAGTTTAGTGAAGACGTCCGTAAAGAATTCTGAGATGTCTCAGAATTCCTTCACTGAAGCTTCACTTCAGTTCAGATCGAGATAAATCTGAAGCATTCATTCTGAAGTCAAAGACTGAAGTATGAAGAAGAGAATCATCTCAGAAGCGAGCAAAGAGTGATTCTACCAGATCAAGACTGAAGCATCTCAGTGTAAAGTATTTACAACACTTTACACTGATTACGAGGAAGACTTTTACTTTACACCTTTATCCGGTTAATAGATTTATCTATTAACAAAAGGTACAAGTATAGGCTTGGAACCTAGTACTATAAGTCACATCAAGTGACTTATATACTCTTCCAAGTGCAGCATGTAAGGAATTATGGTTTAATTCCTTAAATGCTCACAACCACATTTGTACGATCTTGTCCACATCATCATGGACTTGGTCTATAAATACAAAGTCTTCTCACAACTTGCAAAGAGCTTGAAACTTTAGCATTGCAACTTGTGAGATATACTCTAAGTAAACTTACGAGTATTTCCAAGTTAATTAGATCACTTGTATTTCAGGATTGTTTAGATACTTACACTTGGGTGTTTATCTTTGTTCCACAACAATCCTTGTATTTGTTTATACATCAATAAATCAAATACATTGAAAAGAAAACAACGTGTCTCAATGCTACATACTTGATTATATTTATATATATCCTTATATAGTTTCTGCCTTTGTTCTTGCATTTTATATCTAGTCAATTGTTTCTTGTTATCCATATCTGGATCGTAAACTGAACTTGTCCATCAAGATTAGTTGTACTTGCCAGTCGGGTTTGTTATTCATCTTTCAATGTTTGAAAGGCTTGTTCTTGTTTCTCCCCCCAGTCAAACCTCCTTTCTTTCTGAGTCAATAAAGTAAGAGGTTGAGCTATTTTTGAGAAATTCTCGATGAACCTCCTATAGTAACCTGCCAATCCAAGAAATTGACGAATCTCTGTAGGCGTCTCCGGTCTTCTCCAGTTCTTTACTGAATCAACTTTACTTGGATCCACATGAATGCCATCCTTGCTTACCACGTGTCCAAGGAAATGGACTTCCTCCAACCAAAACTCACATTTGGAGAATTTAGCATATAACTTCTCCATTCTAAGTAACTCCAGAACTCTTCTCAAATGATTTGAGTGTTCTTCTTTCGATTTAGAATAGATAAGGATGTCATCGATGAAGACAATGACAAACTTATCCAAATATGGCTCACAAACACGATTCATCAAGTCCATAAACACCGCCGGTGCATTAGTTAACCCAAAAGGCATCACTGTAAACTCGAAATGCCCATATCGCGTTCGAAATGCCGTTTTAGGAATGTCATCTTCATGCACACGTAGCTGATGATAACCTGATCGTAGGTCAATTTTTGAGAAAAATCGAGCTCCTTGCAATTGATCGAAAAGGTCATCAATTCTTGGGAGCGGATATCGGTTCTTCACTGTCAACTTGTTCAGCTCCCGGTAATCTATACACATACGAAAAGACCCATCCTTCTTTTTCACGAATAAAATTGGTGCTCCCCATGGTGACTGACTTAGGCGGATAAAACCCTTCTCTTGCAGTTCTTGGAGTTGTGTCTTTAACTCTTGCATTTCTGACAATGCTAATCGATATGGAGCTCTGGCTACAGGTATTGCATTTGGAATAAGATCGATACGAAAATCGAGTTGACGTGACGGGGGTAAACCTGGTAAATCATCTGGAAACACATCTGGAAATTCACGAACCACGGGAACCGTCCCGATCTCGATCTTCTTTACTACGGTACTACAAATTTTCCCAACTGAAGACTCCGATTGTTCACCTTGAACTTTCAACACTTCACCATTTGACAACGGTATTCGTACTACTCTATTACTACAATCAATTACTGCTTCAACCACCGACATCCAATCCATACCCACTATAACGTCAAAACTACCGATTTCGAAAGGCATAAGATCGATAAAGAACAACTGACCATCTAACACTAAAGTACAATCATGAATTACATGACTAATCTTAGCTAACCCACCATTTACCATTTCAATTTCAAAGAAGTACTTCAAAGGACTCAAAGAGACATTCAACAATGGAATAAAACTAGTGGAGATAAGACTATAATCGGCACCAGAATCAAATAATATGGTGGCATATTGATCGTTGAGAAGAAAAGTACCTGCCACCACGTTTGGGTCATTACGAGCCTCGACTGCATTCACTGCAAAAGCCTTTCCTCGTGGTTGTTGCCCTTGCTGTCCTTGTTGCCCACGATTGTTATTTGGACCTGTGATTTGAAGTTGGTTCGGATGTACTGCTACTTGAACTTGTTGCCCAATCCATTGTGGACACGTATTCCTGAGGTGGTCGGTGCTACCACACTGATAACATGATCGATTGCCCTGTGGCCTTATTGCATTCAGAGGGGCCACATTGAATGGGGCACCCTGTCTACTTCTACACTCCCTAGCCAAATGTCCCATTCGGTTGCATTTAAAACAAGCCCCACATCTTATAGTTGTAGGATGATGAAGGTTACACTTTGCACATAAGGGAAGTGGTCCAGTGTATCCTTTCTTTCCAGTCTCAGTTGCCACAAATACTTTACCCCTGTGTTGGCGTTTATTATCAAATCTCCCAGCTTTCTTGACACCACTCGATTCTGCAACATCTTTCCTTTTGTTACTGACTTTGGGAAGAGTCCCATCTTGTATCAACTCTTCAGTCATAGCTTCAGACCTTTGAACAGCTTGTTCAAGAGTGAGTGGTCGAACATCAGCCATGGTTCCTTTAATTTGGGGAACCAACCCACGAAGATATTTTTCGATACATTTGGAATCTGGTGAGACTAGATGTGGAACTAGTCTTGACAACTCCTGAAAACGAGTGGTATAGGTAGCATGATCACCACCTACCATCTTATGATCCAGAAATTCTCGCTCCATCCTTTGTAATTCCACCGCTGTACAGAACTTGTTTTGCATTGCCTCCTTGAAATTATACCAAGACATTGCTTCGGCTATTTCCCTGCCTATTACACACTGCTGATTCCACCATGATAGAGCATCTAGAGTAAAAGAGTGCTACATATTTGACCCTCTGTTCCGGGGTACATTCACTGATGCCGATCACTGCTTCCATCTTTTCTAACCATTGAACGAACTTGACTGCTCCACCTCTGCCATCATAATCTTGAACACCACAATCTCTAAAGTTTTTGTAAGTACACCCATTTCGTGCACCGTTTCTTGGCCTTCTCGGTACATTTCCAACCCTAATTCCTTCGTCAACATTTTCGTAATACTCACCTCCACCCTGTTCATCTTCAGCATTAGTTTGTACAACATTAGCAGCTGCAATTACAGGCTCAGCATTTGTAGTTCTCTGTGCCAAAACAGTATTAACCACTTGGGTGATCATGGCAATCATTTCTTGATTCATTTGGTTCTGAGGTTGATTGATCATAGGTTCGGTTATAGCATTACCGAGACCCTCTCCACGACCACCTCGACCACCACCTCGACCACTACCGCGGCCACCTTGACCTCCTCGGCCTCCTTGGCCTTCTTGACTCTCGTTCGTTAACTGATGTTCTTCTCGTTCTCACCATTTCCTAAACACACACATAAATCTCAAAGTTCGTACAAATGGTACTTCCAACGGTTCGTTACTATGTTTACACGTATATCTCTTAACACTCTAGATTACATAGTACAACAATAAATATCTTGTTCAAGTATCATTCCACATCATTCAAATTCAAATTCTCAACATATCATCTCATAAATATAATAATACATAAACTATTGTAGTTAAAAGTATGGTCCGAATCTAACTTCAACATTCAATACATTAAGGGTGTTTGTATACAGGTGATACCAGCGGCTTTCCCTCCACACCGTTAATATATTGAATGGATGTTGGGACTCGGTTCCGTTATGCCCTTTAAGTATTGGTTGGGTATGTATACAGGTGATACCAGCGGCTTTCCCTCCACCCAACCAACGCCCATTAAGCATACCAGTTTACCTACCACATTTTAACTACACATGTGCAATCCATGATACCATAAACTGTCGTAAAGTATGGGGGTAATCATAGAAACGTTGATCAGGTTTTTCTATGATATCGCCATACTTTACTAGTTATTGCTATCACTTCATTTTGCTAATACCTAATAATATCACAAATCTCAAATTAATCATACATACTCAACTTCATCATTTCACATTTTTCATTCTACGAACATCACCAGTGTACACTTTAAAGGGGTTCACATACGTTTCACATTGCACATAATTTCCTATCATGCATGCTATATGAAGTTTTTCTTAGGTTATAGTCTAGGTCAATCCACCTAAATCTCTATAACCACGGCTCTGATACCATTCTGTAACACCCCAACAATGGCGGAATCATGGGATGTCAAAAATAGCACATATGAGCATGGAAATTACATAGAGCAACGCTAAATGGTTTATTGTCAAACATATTAAACATACAATAGTTCAAACCAAGGTAACCTCATAAGGTTTACATGCAAATCACAAAACAATATTTTACATAATTTCATAAGTTCCTCCCCAAACAAGGGGGCATATGGGTCAGAGACCACATGAATAATAAGTCGCCTTATCTCTAGCATCCAATTATTCCTGATTTCTGAAATTACCCTGATTACCTGAAAAGTGTACTAGCAAGTGTCAACACAAGGTTGGTGAGTTCGTAGGTATCAAATAATAACATCAATTATGATGATATATCAAGTACTGGTACAATAACATAGAGCAATAACAATACTTACTGTAAGCTCTTTGTGTTAGGCATATGTTCACACAACAATCATTTCTTCAAATACAATAATTAAACAAATATGCCAACAAGTACCAATGATATCAATTCAACCCATCATTATCAACATATATCACACAAGGTTCCCTCCAAAACGGGGTGTGCACATCATCAAATATCGCACAAGGTTCCCTCCAAAACGGGGTGCGCACATCAATATCAACATCATCAACAACATCATTATCAACAATTACAACAAACACAATAACCAAATCAAGGTACTGAGATCAATTCCCATAAACACTCACATAAGCAGTTATCTATATAAGTATATATATAAATACATATATATAAGTACACTTTCCAGCCCGAATCTCAATTGAGTAGGGAGTTACGAAAACTCACCTGAAAGTAGAGCAAATCCAAGTACTAGTACAAGTAGGCGTACTAATAAGTTCACACGTGATTCAACGTTCAGACTTATTCCCACCTAAGATCATCAAATATATTTTAGATATCTTTGCTCTATTTGAGAGGCTTCTTAGTGTAGATGCAAGGTGTTTCAAGACATAACCTTTTTATAACATCTAATACTATATCTTAAGAGTATTCATGAATTTTTACAGAATTTTCCAATATCTTTAACTTGTTCAAAAGGTCACCTAAATTCAGTTTATCGGTTTTCGTCCAGATTCTGACCCTTTCAGAAAAACAACATTTTTGGGATATAAGGAGGTCGAACACAACAAAACTTTGTTCTGATCGAATTTAGTTTACACATAGACCTTTCCAAAAAGTTAAGATTCAATTGATTTCGACGTAAAACGAATGAGATATGATTTTTACAAAATACTAAATTTTCAGTCATAAAAATCAGTTTCGACCAGTTTTCTTTAAAAGTTCATAACTTGAGTTTTACTTAGTGTTTTCACGTAATTCCAGTGGAAAAATAAAATAGACACATAACACTAAATATTTTGTTTTTCACTCAACAACTCAATCATTTTTCATCTATTCGGTTTAACCCTCCAAACGGGGTGTGCACATCATCAAATATCGCACAAGGTTCCCTCCAAAACGGGGTGTGCACATCATCAAATATCGCACAAGGTTCCCTCCAAAACGGGGTGTGCACATCATCAAATATCGCACAAGGTTCCCTCCAAAACGGGGTGTGCACATCATCAAATATCGCACAAGGTTCCCTCCAAAACGGGGTGTGCACATCATCAAATATCGCACAAGGTTCCCTCCAAAACGGGGTGTGCACATCATCAAATATCGCACAAGGTTCCCTCCAAAACGGGGTGTGCACATCATCAAATATCGCACAAGGTTCCCTCCAAAACGGGGTGTGCACATCATCAAATATCGCACAAGGTTCCCTCCAAAACGGGGTGTGCACATCATCAAATATCGCACAAGGTTCCCTCCAAAACGGGGTGTGCACATCATCAAATATCGCACAAGGTTCCCTCCAAAACGGGGTGTGCACATCATCAAATATCGCACAAGGTTCCCTCCAAAACGGGGTGTGCACATCATCAAATATCGCACAAGGTTCCCTCCAAAACGGGGTGTGCACATCATCAAATATCGCACAAGGTTCCCTCCAAAACGGGGTGTGCACATCATCAAATATCGCACAAGGTTCCCTCCAAAACGGGGTGTGCACATCATCAAATATCGCACAAGGTTCCCTCCAAAACGGGGTGTGCACATCATCAAATATCGCACAAGGTTCCCTCCAAAACGGGGTGTGCACATCATCAAATATCGCACAAGGTTCCCTCCAAAACGGGGTGCGCACATCAATATCAACATCATCAACAACATCATTATCAACAATTACAACAAACACAATAACCAAATCAAGGTACTGAGATCAATTCCCATAAACATTCACATAAGCAGTTATCTATATAAGTATATATATAAATACATATATATATATATACAATACACATATCTCAATTGAGTATATATATATATATATATATATATATATATATATATATATATATATATATATATATATATATATATATATATATATATATATATATATATATATATATATATATATATATATATATATATATATATATATATATATATATATATATATATATATATATATATATATATATATATATATATATATATATATATATATATATATATATATATATATATATATATATATATATATATATATATATATATATATATATATATATATATATATATATATATATATATATATATATATATATATATATATATATATATATATATATATATATATATATATATATATATATATATATATATATATATATATATATATATATATATATATATATATATATATATATATATATATATATATATATATATATATATATATATATATATATATATATATATATATATATATATATATATATATATATATATATATATATATATATATATATATATATATATATATATATATATATATATATATATATATATATATATATATATATATATATATATATATATATATATATATATATATATATATATATATATATATATATATATATATATATATATATATATATATATATATATATATATATATATATATATATATATATATATATATATATATATATATATATATATATATATATATATATATATATATATATATATATATATATATATATATATATATATATATATATATATATATATATATATATATATATATATATATATATATATATATATATATATATATATATATATATATATATATATATATATATATATATATATATATATATATATATATATATATATATATATATATATATATATATATATATATATATATATATATATATATATATATATATATATATATATATATATATATATATATATATATATATATATATATATATATATATATATATATATATATATATATATATATATATATATATATATATATATATATATATATATATATATATATATATATATATATATATATATATATATATATATATATATATATATATATATATATATATATATATATATATATATATATATATATATATATATATATATATATATATATATATATATATATATATATATATATATATATATATATATATATATATATATATATATATATATATATATATATATATATATATATATATATATATATATATATATATATATATATATATATATATATATATATATATATATATATATATATATATATATATATATATATATATATATATATATATATATATATATATATATATATATATATATATATATATATATATATATATATATATATATATATATATATATATATATATATATATATATATATATATATATATATATATATATATATATATATATATATATATATATATATATATATATATATATATATATATATATATATATATATATATATATATATATATATATATATATATATATATATATATATATATATATATATATATATATATATATATATATATATATATATATATATATATATATATATATATATATATATATATATATATATATATATATATATATATATATATATATATATATATATATATATATATATATATATATATATATATATATATATATATATATATATATATATATATATATATATATATATATATATATATATATATATATATATATATATATATATATATATATATATATATATATATATATATATATATATATATATATATATATATATATATATATATATATATATATATATATATATATATATATATATATATATATATATATATATATATATATATATATATATATATATATATATATATATATATATATATATATATATATATATATATATATATATATATATATATATATATATACAATATATATATATATATATATATATATATATATATATATATATATATATATATATGCACGAAATATTCAAAGTTTTCATATATTCATAAAAGTTTGCCCATACATCGGGGAGCGAACGTCCTCGCACACGTTTCCCATACATCGGGGAGCGAACGTCCTCGCACACGTTTCCCATACATCGGGGTGCGTACGTCCTCGCACACGTTTCCCATACATCGGGGTGCGAACGTCCTCGCACACGTTTCCCATACATCGGGGTGCGAACGTCCTCGCACACGTTTCCCATACATCGGGGTGCGAACGTCCTCGCACACGTTTCCCATACATCGGGGTGCGTACGTCCTCGCACACGTTTCCCATACATCGGGGTGCGTACGTCCTCGCACACGTTTCCCATACATCGGGGTGCGAACGTCCTCGCACACGTTTCCCATACATCGGGGTGCGAACGTCCTCGCACACGTTTCCCATACATCGGGGTGCGAACGTCCTCGCACACGTTTCCCATACATCGGGGTGCGAACGTCCTCGCACACGTTTCCCATACATCGGGGTGCGAACGTCCTCGCACACGTTTCCCATACATCGGGGTGCGTACGTCCTCGCACACGTTTCCCATACATCGGGGTGCGTACGTCCTCGCACACGTTTCCCATACATCGGGGTGCGAACGTCCTCGCACACGTTTCCCATACATCGGGGTGCGAACGTCCTCGCACACGTTTCCCATACATCGGGGTGCGAACGTCCTCGCACACGTTTCCCATACATCGGGGTGCGAACGTCCTCGCACACGTTTCCCATACATCGGGGTGCGAACGTCCTCGCACACGTTTCCCATACATCGGGGTGCGTACGTCCTCGCACACGTTTCCCATACATCGGGGTGCGAACGTCCTCGCACACGTTTCCCATACATCGGGGTGCGAACGTCCTCGCACACGTTTCCCATACATCGGGGTGCGAACGTCCTCGCACACGTTTCCCATACATCGGGGTGCGAACGTCCTCGCACACGTTTCCCATACATCGGGGTGCGAACGTCCTCGCACACGTTTCCCATACATCGGGGTGCGTACGTCCTCGCACACGTTTCCCATACATCGGGGTGCGTACGTCCTCGCACACGTTTCCCATACATCGGGGTGCGAACGTCCTCGCACACGTTTCCCATACATCGGGGTGCGAACGTCCTCGCACACGTTTCCCATACATCGGGGTGCGAACGTCCTCGCACACGTTTCCCATACATCGGGGTGCGAACGTCCTCGCACACGTTTCCCATACATCGGGGTGCGAACGTCCTCGCACACGTTTCCCATACATCGGGGTGCGTACGTCCTCGCACACGTTTCCCATACATCGGGGTGCGTACGTCCTCGCACACGTTTCCCATACATCGGGGTGCGAACGTCCTCGCACACGTTTCCCATACATCGGGGTGCGAACGTCCTCGCACACGTTTCCCATACATCGGGGTGCGAACGTCCTCGCACACGTTTCCCATACATCGGGGTGCGAACGTCCTCGCACACGTTTCCCATACATCGGGGTGCGAACGTCCTCGCACACGTTTCCCATACATCGGGGTGCGTACGTCCTCGCACACGTTTCCCATACAACGGGGTGCGTACGTTTCGCTCACGTTTCCCATACATCGGGGTGCGTACGTCTCATCAATATCCATATCATTACTTATGCGTGTTTACCCCAATTACAAATCCATCAATCATCAACCATCAAACCAACCAACACTATACGTACATACACTTAGGAGGATTCTACTTTCAACGAGTCCTAGATGCTTATATATAGGGTCACCCACAGCCTTCCCACCACATCTAAAACCCTTTGAAGGCATAACCGACTTCCATGTATGTACGACTATCCTAAATAATCACAATATCACAATCATATGCGTAAACCATCCAACAATCATACAATCAATCAAAACCATCCATCAATCAACAATCAATCAAAACCATCCATCAATCGAACAATCAATCAAGCAATAAGACAAATCGTAACTCAAGCCAATCAATCAATAAGTACAAGAGCATGTTCTCAAGTGCAAGGCACTTGGGAGTACGACAAACCAATCAATAAGTACAAACATAATGAATCTCAATCACAAGTCTATCATACCACAAATCATCCAAACCACAATGCACATACATTTCATACGACTTTACATTTAAGGAATTTTTTTTTTTTTTTTTTTTTTTTTTTTTTTTTTTTTTTTTTTTTTTTTTTTTTTTTTTTTTTTTTTTTTTTTTTTTTTTTTTTTTTTTTTTTTTTTTTTTTTTTTTTTTTTTTTTTTTTTTTTTTTTTTTTTTTTTTTTTTTTTTTTTTTTTTTTTTTTTTTTTTTTTTTTTTTTTTTTTTTTTTTTTTTTTTTTTTTTTTTTTTTTTTTTTTTTTTTTTTTTTTTTTTTTTTTTTTTTTTTTTTTTTTTTTTTTTTTTTTTTTTTTTTTTTTTTTTTTTTTTTTTTTTTTTTTTTTTTTTTTTTTTTTTTTTTTTTTTTTTTTTTTTTTTTTTTTTTTTTTTTTTTTTTTTTTTTTTTTTTTTTTTTTTTTTTTTTTTTTTTTTTTTTTTTTTTTTTTTTTTTTTTTTTTTTTTTTTTTTTTTTTTTTTTTTTTTTTTTTTTTTTTTTTTTTTTTTTTTTTTTTTTTTTTTTTTTTTTTTTTTTTTTTTTTTTTTTTTTTTTTTTTTTTTTTTTTTTTTTTTTTTTTTTTTTTTTTTTTTTTTTTTTTTTTTTTTTTTTTTTTTTTTTTTTTTTTTTTTTTTTTTTTTTTTTTTTTTTTTTTTTTTTTTTTTTTTTTTTTTTTTTTTTTTTTTTTTTTTTTTTTTTTTTTTTTTTTTTTTTTTTTTTTTTTTTTTTTTTTTTTTTTTTTTTTTTTTTTTTTTTTTTTTTTTTTTTTTTTTTTTTTTTTTTTTTTTTTTTTTTTTTTTTTTTTTTTTTTTTTTTTTTTTTTTTTTTTTTTTTTTTTTTTTTTTTTTTTTTTTTTTTTTTTTTTTTTTTTTTTTTTTTTTTTTTTTTTTTTTTTTTTTTTTTTTTTTTTTTTTTTTTTTTTTTTTTTTTTTTTTTTTTTTTTTTTTTTTTTTTTTTTTTTTTTTTTTTTTTTTTTTTTTTTTTTTTTTTTTTTTTTTTTTTTTTTTTTTTTTTTTTTTTTTTTTTTTTTTTTTTTTTTTTTTTTTTTTTTTTTTTTTTTTTTTTTTTTTTTTTTTTTTTTTTTTTTTTTTTTTTTTTTTTTTTTTTTTTTTTTTTTTTTTTTTTTTTTTTTTTTTTTTTTTTTTTTTTTTTTTTTTTTTTTTTTTTTTTTTTTTTTTTTTTTTTTTTTTTTTTTTTTTTTTTTTTTTTTTTTTTTTTTTTTTTTTTTTTTTTTTTTTTTTTTTTTTTTTTTTTTTTTTTTTTTTTTTTTTTTTTTTTTTTTTTTTTTTTTTTTTTTTTTTTTTTTTTTTTTTTTTTAGTGTGTTAAAGTGTGTTTGTGTTGAGGTTGAAGATGATAGAGAGGAGAGAGAAAATATCTTAAGTGAGATGTAAGTGTGTTTATTATGCAAAGGGTTAATTACAAATGACTTAGGAAGGAGTATTTATACTCTAATCACAATTATAACTAATACTCCTTCCACTATTGAATATTTACAATTTAACACCATATTTATATTTCTAACAATCTCCCCCTTGGTGTTGAATTGTAAATGTTGCATCGTCTTCGGTCTTTAAATAAACATGATGAGCCCATTTGTTGAAAATCTTCAATGTTGATTGGACTTTGAAGCTTTCTCATTGTCTTCAATGTCTTGTATCAACCTTGACTTTGAATCTTCTCAACAAACAAATATATTTGACGATGACTTTCTAAAACTTGATCTTCTCTTGTAACTTTGAATACTTTGGAAGCATCTTTGAAATCTTTATAGCTTTTGAGCTTTCACAACTTGAACTTTTGAGTGTTGATTTCAACTTGATGTTGCTTTGAGAAGTAACTTGAACTTTGAGTAGCATACGGAAGCTTGGTTTTGACGTTGAATTCTTTGAATTCTTTTGGATGCGGAAGCTTGATTTAACTCTGAATTCTTTTGGCTTTGCGGAAGCTTGGTTTTGACTTTGAAATCTCTTGGCATTTCGGAAGCTTGGTTTTTTGGAATGCGGAAATTTGAATTTGTCTTTAAAACTTCAATTCTTGGTCTAACTTGTCTCTGAATCAACAATCATCTTGGAACACTCAATTCTTTGATCAATAAACATTTGCTCCCCCTCAATCAAACAACTATCTCGGAGCAAATTATTCAATAACAAATCTTTAATCTCTTGCTCCCCCTCGAACAAACAATCATTTCGGAGCATCTTTAACAATTCGTGAGTTTACTCTTGGTTCCCCTCAAATGAACAATCTCTTCAAACAATGAACAAACTTAACTATCCAACTTAATTTTCTTTGGAGCATCAACAACAGGAGTATCTCTATTCAATCTCAAACTCTGCTAATCATCAAACAATGTCAAATTTCCAATAAATCTTTCAAATATCGACCATGTACATCATCTTGAATATACTCGATCTTGAATCAATCCTTTAACTTTCTTGAAACAATCTCTCAACTTGGCACGATAATTATTCACTCTCTTCACCTAAACTTACGATCCTTTGAACATCCAAACACAACAATCATCCTCGAACAAATTCTATCAATCAAATTCTACCTATATCCTTGAATTCTATCTATCAATCATTTAATCATTTCTCCCCCTTATGATGAATATGTGGAACGTGTTCATCATACAATAATGATTGATAGCATACACGGTAGATGAAAACAAACAACAAGCACGCAAATTAACCCAACCCAATTCCCAATTCCCAATGAACCTATTGGTGAACTAGAATGTAAGGTTGCGTTGTTTGAAAAACAATTTTTATATGGTGTTTGTGTTCTTTGTGTTTGTGCGAAGAGAAATGAAATCCGGATAATATTGATCCGTTAACACAACCAAAAATCAAAAGGATTAATGGTGTGGCCTAAAAATACGATTACTATTTTTAGGACTTCCCATTATCATCGAGAAATGCACAAAGCTTATCTCTAAATGGTTCGATCTATGGCTTTTCAACCGATAGATTGCTTTAAAGAATGTAATTCATGGTCAGTGTCACAAAGGCGTTCGATAACCATGTCTTACTATCCTCAAAGACTTTTGGGTAAATAAATCTGAGGTCACTTAGACTTCTCGTTTACTCAACAAATTCATAAAATGAAAATGTGAGACCTACATTCAACGTTGGAAATGATGTTAGCATTGGTAGGATTTCCATTCGATCATCGTGGAATATCAATAATATGATATCACTACGAATGTTCCGGCAATATCACAAAGATATGCAATGTCACAAAGACATATAAAGACTTTATGTGTCCTAGTCAAATGAAAGATATATCAAGTACGCTCTAGACTCAATAGTGATCAAATGAAGTCGGGGACCGGAGCAGAGTGTCTCCCTTTTTCAATATCAACGTCTTCCAAATGAAGAGTCGATAGAAATGTGAAAATCTCCGTGAGAATAAAACAAGCATTTGTTAAGAAATACTTGAGTGGTTAGGAAAAGATGTGCATTGCTTCACTAGGTCCATGAAGTCTTCTTCAATATCGAGAAATCAACAAATGAAATCCGATAGAAACGTGTTGACCCGGCTTTTGAGAATTTTAGGGAGGGCTTTCATTTCTTTTAGCCCTTTCTCACATCATATCACCGTAACCTCTCACTTTTCGACTACTCCCTCATGTCCTATTTGCACAAACATCATCACCACGCTCATAAACCCTCACAATCTATAATTGAGAATTTAACTCCGGGGTTAGATCTCATCGGCGATGACAAGATCATGGAGTATTTATGAGTGGCCTAAACTCTCATGTGCAAATCTAACACCGAACTTCTTTGAATTTGATTGAAAATGGTTTGAAAATCATCCAAAGTGTTTTAAAATGGAAAATGAGTTTAAACACTTGGAAGTTTTGGTTTTATAAACAAACTCCCCCTAAATATATGCATGATATAAACAAAGTTTTTGCATATAAAGGGTGAGAAAAGAGTTTGAAAGTTGCTCACAATCATTAAAAATGAGACTACAAAGGCAGTACACAAAGGCGTTCGATGCCTTGCATCTCATCCTAATACATTGTGAGTAACTAAAAGACAAAGTAAATAAAAAAAATCTTTTTGGATTTTTAAAAATAAGAAAATGAAAATCTTTTTGGATTTTTCAAAAATAAGAAAATGAAAATCTTTTTGGATTTTTCTAAAAGAATGAAATTACGAAAACGGTTTTAGCACGGGTTATACACTGAAGTGTGCATAAGCCACTATTCATCAAATCACTTGGAAATCACTTTTGGAACCCATTTGAGATTGGGTCCAATGGTTTTTGAATTCTTGAATGACCAAATGTAAGTCTCATCGATTTGATGAATAGATGTTGCATTCCACGGAGAACTAAAACCCGGTGGTTTAGTTGAAAAGAGTTTGCGTGGAAGCAACGGTGAAAAATCATTTGATTTCTTTGAAAACTTGTCAATCTTGTGAGATTGAGTTGGAAAATGATTTTTCGAAGCAAAATCATTCACTTTTTGCACGACTGTTTTCACAGGTTTTGGTGCAAGATCAAAAAGTTCCAAAAAAGAATATTTGAATGATTTTGACTCAACTGACTTATCTTTTGAAATCGGTTTCCATTTAGATTTAGTCAATTGAGATTTTGCTTGTGAAATATGTTCAGAATTATCCTCGAAGGATAGAAAAGAGACAAAAGTAGTTGTTCCATCAAAAATAGGTTTCTTAGAGTACTTCTTACCCTTTTGCAAGGAGTAATTAGTAAACTGAGACACCTTTCTTTCAAAAGGTTTTGAAGATTTACTCGTGTAAACCCTCTTTGGAACATCAACTTTTGGTTTGGATGAATTAGATTTTGGAAAACATTTTGACACCTCGGTCTTTGGAATCGTAGAATTACTCGATTGTTTCATGGGTTTTTCAAGCTTTGTGTCCAACGATTTTGATTTAAAAGATGCAATTCGGTTCTCCATCTTTTCAAGTTGTTTTGTAACCGAAGCATTTAAATCTGAGAAAGAAATTGTTGACACATCAGATTTTAATTTCGAAACAAGAGTATCTTTCTCAAAAAGTTTGGATTCCAAAGACGAAATGTAATCTTGTTGATCTTTGATTATTTTCGAAAAATCTTTGTTCTTTGCTCACAAAAATTGTGGACTTATTTCGCAACTCATGGTTAAGCTCAGAAATGTTTTGTTGCAAAACAAGTTCTTTTGATTGATAGTCCAAAACAATTTTATTGAGCTCTTTGGAAGAATTGTCCAACTCATTTGTTAATTTGAAAATCTTTGAATGCAAATGATCATTTTCTTTTTGAAGACTTTCCATGTTGGACAAAATGAGATCATTTGCAGATTTGAGCTCTTTATTCTCGGATTTGAGTTGGTCAATTTCAAGTTGAAAACTTTTGTGCTCTCTCACAAGGGTTTTAAAAATATTCACATCGACTTTGTTTTCTTCAAAAACAACCACTGCACATGGATACGACTTGACACACCAACAAATATGATTATCATGACGACGTATTTCTTCCCAACTTGGTTCTTCACCCATTAAAAAATCTTCCACTCTCGCAACAAACTCGTGCGTTACTTTAATAGCCATTTTGAATTAAAACTTGTTGACAATCTAATAAACGAACAATTCAAGACAAGACCCTAAAAATTAACCAAAAAATGTAAGCCCAACAAACAAATTCTAGTCCAAATCAAAATACTAGCCCAAAACAAAATTAAAACATGTAACCCAAACCAAGATATTAGTCCAAGTATTAATACCCTTAAGCCCAACTACAAAATTATTCAGCCCAAAAAAAATGAAAGTCTAGAATTTTAGACCAACAACAAAATCCTAGCCCGAATGACACCTCTATACTTCGGCCCAAACAAACCTTTCGGTTCAAAATGAGGACATAAAATGAATTTTCAAAATGGCAGCCAAAGTAAAATTTAGGTCTATTTCAACGAAAATTGTTTATGAGTTCCAAGAGAGAGTACGTGACTATGTCCACTAACACACAATTATTTCCAATTTAATGGCACAAGTTCAAATGTGACAAGTCACTTTTGCTATAGAAGATCACGCATTATACACTGCTACACACAAACCAACTCACTTTTGACAGCATGACAAAGCATGATAGACTATGCATGAATCAAGACACGTTACACGTTTTCCACTCAAGTACGATTTCTATTGCTATCATGTGATGCTCCTTTAATCAATAAAAAACCTCAACAACTTTCTTATACTCACAGAATATTATCTCTCAAAGTATATGAACACTATGTAACTCTCTCTCTCTCTCGACCAGACCCTTTCAAACAAAAAAAATTGAACACAAAAATTTCTCAACATTTTTTTTTCCTTAACCAAACACCAGATTCTTGTTCCTTTTTCTCACATAAGTCATGAAAATGATGACACAATATGTAGAACAGAAAAATTTAACCAAAGAGAAACACAAGAAATCACAACCACACAGCCAAGGTTCAAGCTTTTGAAGACGAAGGTGCTAATTGCCTTGTATGCAGAGCTCAGTGCTCTGCAAATGAAGTGTTCAAAACAAAATTTTCACAAAATTCACACCAACAAAGGTAAGAGATAAAACTTGATTTGTAAAAGACTAAAAAAATTCTTGAAATTTTGGTCTATTTGAACTGTTTGCCGAGCTTATTGCTCTGCAAACAGTTGAAATGAGAAAAGTTCAGTTTGTATGGATTGCCGAGCAAAAAGCTCGGCGGATAGAAGAAATAGAAAAAATTGGTCGAAAAATTTTCTAAGTGTCAAAAGTGAAGGATGCCGAGCAATAATCTCGGCAGTATGTTGTTTTGGATGGTTGGTCGATTTGCATGATTTGCAGAGAAATTTGTTCGGTGAATGGCTTGTTTGGGATGAAAGGGTGATATGCCGAGCAATTTGTTCTGCAAATGGGGGTTCGGGTTGGTGACTGGTGATTTGTTGCGTTGGTTGATCGGAAAATGCAGTGAAATGGGACTGGTCGTATTTGTTGATGAAATCAAGTCGGCAAAGACGGGTTTGGGGTGAAAAGGGTGATTTGTCGAGCGAATTGGTCGGAAAATGTGGGTATTTGAAAGATATGGCCGAGATTGAAGTCGGCAAGCACGGATATTCACGATTTGGTCGTGAATCTACTTCGGCAAATACGAGAATTAAGATGCTGGTCGAGAAGATATCTCTGCAAACACGAGGTCACAATCGTTTGGTCGTGAATTTAACTCGTCAAATGGAAGATTTGTGACCTCTGCAAATGATGTTTTCAGAAACAATGATGAACAGTAACCACCTCGCCGGAAACCAACTCGCCGGAGAAATTAAAAACGAGATATCTTTGTTGTTTCTTCAAGTTAATACACGAAACTTGTACCAAATTGATCAGTGACGAATCCCGCACAAACCCTGACTGAAAACGATTCCGATCTAAGTCGCCGGAAAATATGGCAGTTCGCCGGAAAATTCAACCGTCATCAAAAGTCGGCCAATCGTGAAATTAAAAGCATCAAAGTGATCAGTTTTTCATCGTGAATAAAACCTCATAAATTTCAGGTCGACAAGATGAACACTGATCGAATCATTGAAGAGAGAAGTTTTAGATGAAAAGTTGTTTTTTTTTTCTTTTTCTATTCTCTTTCTGGATTAAATGTAAAAAAAATGATGAAAAATGTAATTTTTCGATGATAACACTGTAAGAATCACGTGATTAGTACTGTAGCTACAGAATACAAAAAATTTTGACCTTTTTTCTTATTATAACTATATGCAGAGATTATACTTGACAACACAAAATCAATGAAAATTATGATTTCTACATCAAACTTGATCACTGATTAACAATATTAAACACTAATCCACTTCTAAATCAAACTCAGAATCACAATTAGCCTCGAATTACGTGATAACAGAACTTTTAAGATTCAAAAAATAAACTCAAAAACTCGAAATTTAGAACAAAATCGGTTATGAAATTGTTTGTGGATCGTTCGGATTCACCAATTATGCTCTGATACCAATTGTTAGAATAAAACTTGAGCTTTGTTATAACACGATTTCTATCACTGAATTCAATTCATCAATGGCGGTTTGGATAGTGTGTGTTCTTGGTGTTTGTGTGTGTTTTGAGAGAGAATCGAAGGTAACTGTGTGTGAATTAACAAGTATAAAAGTTATGTGTAATTGTTATATGTAATTCTTATGATCTCTAAGGTATGAGAGGGCTATTTATAGTCTAATTCTACAATTATGCTAATTGTCACAATTAGCCCCTCAACCTTAGTAATCATTTATCTATGAATTAACAACAAGAAATTCCTCTAATCTAGATTACAATTTATCACTATTTTTGGATTTCTAACATTCTCCCCCTTAGTGATACATTGTAATGAAGTACGTGTTATATTGTCTTGTAGGAATGAATTTGATGAGCCCGGTGGTGAAGACAATTGGTGTGTTGAAACAAGTCTTCAAAGCTTTCTCTTTTGTCTTTGGAGAACTTGATTCAGTCTTGATCTTGGTCTTGAACTTCTTGAAGTTAAATCATGTGAGGATTCTCAATGTTCTTTTAGAACAGAGAATAATGAATGCGTGTGAGTCTTGAATGAAGAGAATAATGAAGTCGAACAAATGTGTGTGACTTGAATCTTCGAGAATTGTTGAATCATGAATCAGAGTTGTCTTTTGAAATGCGGAAGGTATAAATCTTGGTTTCGAATGTTTCAATCTTCGATTCTTGAGTGAAATTCAACTTTTTGATTCTTCAGTTTTAATTCTTGAATGAATTTCATCTTCTTGGAATAAAGTTTCATGAATATGAACTCTCCCCCTTGATGTATGCATTGGAGTTTCTTGAACAAAATGTTGTTGTATGACTTGAAGATCTTTGAATGAAGTGTGTTTGATGAAGACTCTGTTAAAGCTTTTACTTCTTTGACTTGAATCTTCTAACCAATCTCTGATCCTTTTTGAAGCTTTGATCTTTGTCATATCAATTCGAACACTTTGGAGAGTAAGCAATTGAATGAGATTTGGATGAAATTCTTACGAAGTAATCATGCTCCCCCTCAATCCATGATTATAAACATTTTGGAGCATCTTTGAACTTTTGAAGCATCTTGAGTGAAAATCTTTTCATCTTCGGTTTCATTCTTATCTTTGACGTCAATTCAGATTCCCCCTTTTTAAAATCAAAATTTCAATCACCTAAAGTCTAGTGAAAATCTGAAACTATTGTCACATCATGAATAATTTTCTCCCCCTATACACAAACTTTGATAAGCCTAGAACTTTGATAAGCCTAAACCCAATTAAAACAACCAAACATAAACTTTTCTCCTTGTTTCCTTATCAATTAGTGAATCAATCATAATATTTTCTCCCCCTCATAATGACATCATTGGAAACCAATGTCATTATGTACACATTTGATTGATTAAATGTCAAAAGAAACCATAAAGAAATTGCAACCATCAAAACATCAACCCAAACCATTAGCCCAACCCAAGAAATCCTAGGGGTGACTAAAATGTAAGATCGAAGTTGTTGGTACAAACGTTATATCATGGTGTTGGTGTTTTCTGTGTTTGTGTGATGAGAAATGAAACCGGATAAGAATGATCCGTTAGCATGTTCAAAAATCGAAAGGATTAATGAAATGACCGATTGAAATGTATAACATTTTTCGGATTTCCTATGTATCATTGAGATATGCACAAAACAATTCTCTAACATAGTTCAGTCTGCGGCTTTGCAACCACGAGATTGCTTCAAAGAATATAAATCATGGTTAACACTACCGAAGCATTTGATAACCACAATTTTATCCTTAAAGACTTTTTAGGGAAAACCGAGGTCACTTAGACTTCTTGTTAACTCAATAATCACATAAATGTAATCATGAGACCTACGTTCAACGTTGGAAAAGATGTTAGCATTGGTAGGATTTCCATTCGATCATCGTGGAATATCAATTGAGATATCACTACGAATGTTCCGGCTATATCACAAAGATATGACTCGAATGTGTTCTAATACAAATGAATGATGATCAAATTAATGACCAAACAAGATAGCTCTAGACACATCGTGATCAAAATGAAGTCGGGGACTGGAGCAGAATGTTGCCCTTTTTCAATATCAACATCTTCCAAATGAAGAGTCAATAGAAATGTGGAAATCTCTGTGAGAAATGAAACAAGTATTTGTTAAGAAACACTTGAGTGGTTAGGTAAAGATGTGCATTGCTTCACTGGGTCCATGAAGACTTTTTCAATATCGAGAAATCAACAAATGAAATCCGATAGGGACGTGTTTACCCGGCTTTTTGAGAAGTTTGGGGAGGGCTTTTGTTTCTTTTAGCCCTTTCTCACATCATATCACCTTACCCTCTCACTTTTCAACTTTACTCCCTCCATCCTATTTGCACGAAAACAACATCACTCAAAATACCCTCACTATCTAATGAAAGAAGTGAATACTCCGGGGTTAGAATTCATCGGCGATGATGAAATTCATGGAGTAAATTTTGAGAATTACTTATCACTCATGTGCAAACTAATCACCGAACTCCATTTGATTAAAAATCATTTAAGAACGGGTTGCATACATAGTATATGCAAGCCACAGAAAATAAAAATCTTTTTGTTTATTTTTGAAAATATGCAATTTTGTATTTTGGTTTTCTGGAATGTGTCAAGAATTCCTTCAAAAGAGTTAAGGTTTAAGATTTAACATACCTAGCTTGGAGATAAGAAAGTTAAACCTCTTTTCATCCAGTGGTTTTGTGAACAAATCTGCAAGTTGAAAGTCAGTACCCACAAAGTAGAGCTCGATGTCACCTTTCTCAATATGATCTTTGAGAAAATGATATCTAACATCAATATGCTTTGAGCGAGAGTGGTTTACTGAGTTGACTGCAATGGCAATGGCACTCTGAGAATCACAATAGATAGGGATATGATCATATTTCAGACCATAATCAGTTAGTTGTGTCTTCATCCATAAAACTTGAGCACAACAACTAGCCGCAGCCACATATTCTGCTTCAGCCGTTGATAGAGACACACAATTCTGTTTCTTGGAAGACCAACTCACAATTTTATCGCCTAAAAATTGTAGAGTACCGGAAGTGCTCTTGCGATCAAGTTTACAACCTGCATGATCTGCATCTGAATATGCAGTTAGATTGAATCCAGTATCCCTTGGATACCAGAGACCTAAATCGGGTGTCCCCTTCAGATAACGAAAGATTCGTTTCACAGCTTGATAATGTAAATCAGTTGGAGCAGCTTGATATCTAGCACACATACATGTTGCAAACATTATATCTGGTCGAGATGCTGTTAGGTACAACAACGAACCAATCATACTTCGATATCTCTTTTGGTCAAATGGTTTCCCATTTGTGTCAGCATTTATGTTTGTTCGAGCAGCCATTGGGGTAGATATTGAAGAACATGAAGTCATATCAAACTTTTTCAACATGTCATTTATGTATTTACCTTGTGATATAAAAATACCAGTTGGTAACTGTTTGATTTGAAGACCCAAAAAGTAATTCATTTCCCCAATCATACTCATTTCAAAATGATTAACCATAAGAGATGAAAAGTTTCGGCAAAATGTTTGACTGGTCGACCCAAAGATAATGTCATCAACATATATTTGAACAAGTAGAACGTGCTTACCTTGTTTGCGAATGAACAAGGTAGGGTCAATTGTGCCTTTGGTAAAGCCACCTCTTAGTAAGAAAGTAGTTAAAGAATCATACCATGCTCGGGGTGCTTGCTTAAGACCGTAGAGAGCCTTGTCTAACCTGTAGACATGGTTTGGCCTTTGAGGATCAACAAAACCTTCCGGTTGATCAACGTAAACTTCTTCTTTGAGGTCACCATTCAAGAAAGCAGTCTTCACATCCATTTGAAACACAGTAAAGTTTCTGAATGCGGCATAAGCTAAGAATATCCGAATGGCCTCCATTCTTGCTACTGGAGCAAAAGTTTCGTCGAAGTCAACACCTGGTTGTTGGCAATAACCCTTTGCAACAAGTCGAGCTTTATTCCTTACTACCACTCCATTCTCATCCTTTTTGTTTTTGAATATCCACTTTGTTCCTATTGGATCATCTTTTCTAGGATTTGGAACTAATCTCCATACCTTCAGTCTTTCAAATTGCGCGAGTTCATCTTGCATTGCCTTAACCCACTCTGGATCACGAAGAGCTTCAGATACGGTTTTGGGTTCGATGTTGCTAAGAGAAAGTGCAACAAGACACTCATTTACTGAGGTACGAGTAGTTACTCCTGCTTGTGGATCTCCAATTATTTGATCAGTAGGATGGTCTTTCTGCATACGTGTCCACTTGTGAGCATGAGGAAGAGGATCTTGTTGTTGAAGATCAACTTCACCATCATTAAAACTTGAGTTTTGTTGAGAGATGGAGTCATAACTTGGTATAACTCTTTCCTCATAAGCTGGATGATCAAAATCAAGTGGTACATACACATTTGGAGTGTTTAATGGATTTGTTGTCTGAGTTAATCGAGAAGGTTGTTCTTGAACATTCACTTGAGAAGCATTATCAGGAGAGGATGGTGGAGAAGTATCAGTAGAAGAAAATTCTTGCTCTGAAGAACTTGATGAAGATTCATGAATATTGTCAGGAACTGGATCGTTGTTATGAAGAGGTTCATTGTTTTGAATTGGTTCAACGATGACCTGAGGTTCTTGATCATGAATCGGTTTTGAATTATAGAATTCTTCAAAAAGAATATCTAATTCATCACTTGTTGGAGTTGGAAACTTCTTGAATTTTGAAGCTAAGGTAGAATTCCTTGTAGAAGTACTTGAAGTTCTTGGATCATTACTTGTTGGCAGCAAACCTTCTTGCTCAAAAATCATGCCTGACATCTCATCAAACCAAACATTCATTGTTTCTTGAATTGTGTTGGTTCGACGATTATAGAATTCTTCAAAAAGAATATCTAATTCATCACTTGTTGGAGTTGGAAACTTCTTGAATTTTGAAGCTAAGGTAGAATTCCTTGTAGAAGTACTTGAAGTTCTTGGATCATTACTTGTTGGCAGCAAACCTTCTTGCTCAAAAATCATGCCTGACATCTCATCAAACCAAACATTCATTGTTTCTTGAATTGTGTTGGTTCGACGATTATAGATTCGATAGGCAATTGATGTTTTGGAATAACCAACAAAATATCCTTCATCACCTTTCTTCTCGAACTTTCCAAGATTCTCCCGATCATTCAAAGTATAACAAACACACCCAAATATATGAAAGTAGTTGATGTTGGGTTTGCGTTTGTTAATAACCTCATAAGGAGTCTTTTCGAAACGCTGATTGATAATGGACCGATTCTGAGTGTGACATGCAGTGTCAACAGCTTCAGCCCACATATTGGATGGCAATTTGGAATAAGCAAGCATTGTCCTTGCTGCTTCCACCAGCGATCGATTTCTCCTTTCAACAACACCGTTTTGTTGTGGGGTGCGAACTGCTGAGAATTGATGAGTAATACCTTTGGATTTGCAGAATTCATCAAAAACAGCATTCTTGAACTCAGTTCCGTTATCCGAACGGATGTAACGAACTGGAAGTTGAAGATTTACTTGAGTATTAGTGATGAAATCTATCAACATCTGAGTTGTTTCATCTTTGGATGCAAGGAACTTGACCCAAGTATATCTTGAATAATCATCAACAATAACCAAGATGTATTTCTTCCCATTTCGGCTTTGTACTTTCATCGGCCCACAAAGATCCATGTGAAGCAAATGAAGAGGTGCTAAAGAATTTGGAGATTTCTTCGGTTTATGAGAAGCTCTCTTAATCTTCCCAACAGCACAAGAAGGACAAACATGCTCACTTTCATACTTATAGTCAGGTAAGCCTTTAACAAGATGCTTGTTGACCAAAATATTGATGGTTTGAAAATTCAGATGCGACAGCCTTCTATGCCATAACCAAGAATTCTTTGAAGCAGCCTTTGAAATGAGACAAATATTATCGGTTGGTTGGTTATCATCGAGATTGACGGTAAAAAGATTATCATCACGGTCACCACAAAGAATATCAACTCCATCTAGAGTTTGGACTTTGCAAAGAGATTTTCGAAACAGAACTGAAGTTGAAGATTTACTTGAGTATTAGTGATGAAATCTATCAACATCTGAGTTGTTTCATCTTTGGATGCAAGGAACTTGACCCAAGTATATCTTGAATAATCATCAACAATAACCAAGATGTATTTCTTCCCATTTCGGCTTTGTACTTTCATCGGCCCACAAAGATCCATGTGAAGCAAATGAAGAGGTGCTAAAGAATTTGGAGATTTCTTCGGTTTATGAGAAGCTCTCTTAATCTTCCCAACAGCACAAGAAGGACAAACATGCTCACTTTCATACTTATAGTCAGGTAAGCCTTTAACAAGATGCTTGTTGACCAAAATATTGATGGTTTGAAAATTCAGATGCGACAGCCTTCTATGCCATAACCAAGAATTCTTTGAAGCAGCCTTTGAAATGAGACAAATATTATCGGTTGGTTGGTTATCATCGAGATTGACGGTAAAAAGATTATCATCACGGTCACCACAAAGAATATCAACTCCATCTAGAGTTTGGACTTTGCAAAGAGATTTTCGAAACAGAACTTGAAGATTGTTATCACAGAATTGTCCAACACTGAACAAGTTGTGACTTAATCCTTCAACATAGTGAACTTTCTTGATGATAATTCCATTTCTTTCAATGTCTCCATAACCTAAGATAGGAGCGAAATTGTTGTTTCCAAAGCGAACTGTTCCCATGAATCTTTCAACAAAATTCTTGAGCAAAGATTTATTTCCAGTCATGTGCTTCGAACACCCGGAATCGAGTATCCAAACACAGATGGTTATTTCCTGCAATCAAAGAAATTTAACCGTTTTTAGGTACCCACTTGAAGACGGGTCCTTTATGGTTAGTTAAAACAGGCAGGGTATATAACTTAGGAATCGCATTCAAACATGTTTTTGAATCAACATAAGCATTGACAAGCACATTATCAACAAACACATTTGAATAAAAAGTACGAACATTCACATGAGAATTAAAAGTAACATGTCTACAAGCATTAATATCAGTAGATACACAAGTACGAGAATTAATATTGTTTACAAGCTCACAAGGTCTTGCCTTGGTATTTTCAACATTATTTGACAAAGAAAAATTGTTTTGATTAACATGAACACCCTTCCTCCTATTAACATTCTTTCTCCTCTTTCTTTTCTTCTTTTTCTCAACATCCTTTTGGTTACTAGTGAACTTAGGTACTAAAGTATTAGCAACCCATCTAGCACCACTAGTTATGCTCTTTCCACCTGTTGAATTGAATTTAAGAAGATTAGAACTAGAAGTTTTAAACACTTTCATCTTTTTGGAATCTTTTGGAGGTGAGGAAACTTCTTGCTTCTTTGGTTTATCATGAGAAAACCATCCATATCTATCCCTATATCTAGTTGTACCATTTGATGCATCCTTAGTTAGCGAAACTGTGCTAGACTTAGACACCTTAGGTATAGAACTAGATTGAGAGCTAGATTGAGAAGCATTAGGATAGTCTTTCGGAAGTTTCACTTTGGTGTACTTTGTCCTGTGTGGAGTCTCAGCTTGTTCCTTTTTGACATGTTTCACAGGGGTAGCAATAAAGGTTTCTACCTTAATGGTCTTTGGTTCAGTCTTGACGAGTTTGGTCTTAACTCGTTTCTTTGAGTAATATGAAGTTGGAGCTTTGGACAATGGTTTTTGAGATTCCACTTTTGTTTTCACTTTGATTTTGGTAGATTCAATCTTTTTCTCAGTTTCTGAATCAAAAACATATTCTCCCTCCATGAATTTATCAAAATCATCTTTCGTGAAATCTTTTGAAAAAGAAAATTTCAATGGAGATTGATTAATTTCAGATTTAGTTGAAAATTTTGAAAAATCAGGAATCTTGGTGTCCAACTTCACATCATGGTTAGTCTCGGAAATTAGGTCAACTTGAACTGACACATCTTTGGTTTCACAAAAAAATTGAGTAGAGGTATTGGTAGATGAATCACAAGTAGTTTGTGTAGAATTGTCTACTAAAGCACTTTGGTCAGTTTGAGTAGAAGCAATCTCACAAACTTTCTTAGTATCAACAACAATACATTTATCCTCTGAATTCGGACTTTGAGACTTGAGATGATCAATAACTTTTTGTTGAGATTCTACCTTTTGTTGTAAACCTTCTATTTGTTTTTCCAAAAATGTGGTTGGAAAATACATTTTAGTTGGTTTAGGTGGAGTACAGACAGATTCTTGGTTTTGAAAATTTGATTCAATTTCTTCCAATTTGAAAATTGAAGACTCTTTTGTTTTGTATGAATCATTTATTGCATCATAATTAACCAAAAATTCTTGAGCAAAGATTTATTTCCAGTCATGTGCTTCGAACACCCGGAATCGAGTATCCAAACACAGATGGTTATTTCCTGCAATCAAAGAAATTTAACCGTTTTTAGGTACCCACTTGAAGACGGGTCCTTTATGGTTAGTTAAAACAGGCAGGGTATATAACTTAGGAATCGCATTCAAACATGTTTTTGAATCAACATAAGCATTGACAAGCACATTATCAACAAACACATTTGAATAAAAAGTACGAACATTCACATGAGAATTAAAAGTAACATGTCTACAAGCATTAATATCAGTAGATACACAAGTACGAGAATTAAGATTGTTTACAAGCTCACAAGGTCTTGCCTTGGTATTTTCAACATTATTTGACAAAGAAAAATTGTTTTGATTAACATGAACACCCTTCCTCCTATTAACATTCTTTCTCCTCTTTCTTTTCTTCTTTTTCTCAACATCCTTTTGGTTACTAGTGAACTTAGGTACTAAAGTATTAGCAACCCATCTAGCACCACTAGTTATGCTCTTTCCACCTGTTGAATTGAATTTAAGAAGATTAGAACTAGAAGTTTTAAACACTTTCATCTTTTTGGAATCTTTTGGAGGTGAGGAAACTTCTTGCTTCTTTGGTTTATCATGAGAAAACCATCCATATCTATCCTTATATCTAGTTGTACCATTTGATGCATCCTTAGTTAGCGAAACTGTGCTAGACTTAGACACCTTAGGTATAGAACTAGATTGAGAGCTAGATTGAGAAGCATTAGGATAGTCTTTCGGAAGTTTCACTTTGGTGTACTTTGTCCTGTGTGGAGTCTCAGCTTGTTCCTTTTTGACATGTTTCACAGGGGTAGCAATAAAGGTTTCTACCTTAATGGTCTTTGGTTCAGTCTTGACGAGTTTGGTCTTAACTCGTTTCTTTGAGTAATATGAAGTTGGAGCTTTGGACAATGGTTTTTGAGATTCCACTTTTGTTTTCACTTTGATTTTGGTAGATTCAATCTTTTTCTCAGTTTCTGAATCAAAAACATATTCTCCCTCCATGAATTTATCAAAATCATCTTTCGTGAAATCTTTTGAAAAAGAAAATTTCAATGGAGATTGATTAATTTCAGATTTAGTTGAAAATTTTGAAAAATCAGGAATCTTGGTGTCCAACTTCACATCATGGTTAGTCTCGGAAATTAGGTCAACTTGAACTGACACATCTTTGGTTTCACAAAAAAATTGAGTAGAGGTATTGGTAGATGAATCACAAGTAGTTTGTGTAGAATTGTCTACTAAAGCACTTTGGTCAGTTTGAGTAGAAGCAATCTCACAAACTTTCTTAGTATCAACAACAATACATTTATCCTCTGAATTCGGACTTTGAGACTTGAGATGATCAATAACTTTTTGTTGAGATTCTACCTTTTGTTGTAAACCTTCTATTTGTTTTTCCAAAAATGTGGTTGGAAAATACATTTTAGTTGGTTTAGGTGGAGTACAGACAGATTCTTGGTTTTGAAAATTTGATTCAATTTCTTCCAATTTGAAAATTGAAGACTCTTTTGTTTTGTATGAATCATTTATTGCATCATAATTAACCAAAAATTCTTGTTTTGGTATTCTCTCAACTTCATCAGTCTCAAATTCGTCATCCAATGGACGAATAAATTGTTGTATCATACCAAGTCGTAGGAATTTTTCATCATACAAGGGTTCAATTTCCTCTTTGGCTTTTTGCAATGGTGTGATATTCTCAAATCCCAACCCTAGAAGAAATTCTGTTTTGTCAATTTTTGACTTGTTGAAATAGGCAGTGAAATTCAAGAGAGGATTTTGTTCAACTTTATATAACTTTTCTTGATAGAAAAGTATATTCTTTTTAAATTCCTCAACTTGTTTTTCAAGATTCTCAATCTCAATGCCTTTTAGAAAACAATTATGATTTAAATCAGAAATCTTCCTTTCGAATTCAACATTGTTTGGTTTAGCTTCTTGGAGTTTTTTATTAAGAATATCAACATCCATTTGTCTTGCATTTGCCCGAAGCCATTCATTGGTCTTTTGAATTTCAAGATCTTGATTGGCCTTTTCAAGATCATGAATGGTCTTTTCAAGATTTTGACATTTTTGTAATAACTTAGAATCAGGAGAGACATTCAACTCACATTCTTTAACCAACATCTTATCTTTGTAAGCTTGAAAATCTTGTTTAATAGCATCATGTTCAAAAAGTAATTTTGAATGTTCTTCAAGAAGTTTTGAAAATTCACTTTTAGAAAATGAAATGCTATTTTTCAACTTTTTGTTTTGTATGAATCATTTATTGCATCATAATTAACCAAAAATTCTTGTTTTGGTATTCTCTCAACTTCATCAGTCTCAAATTCGTCATCCAATGGACGAATAAATTGTTGTATCATACCAAGTCGTAGGAATTTTTCATCATACAAGGGTTCAATTTCCTCTTTGGCTTTTTGCAATGGTGTGATATTCTCAAATCCCAACCCTAGAAGAAATTCTGTTTTGTCAATTTTTGACTTGTTGAAATAGGCAGTGAAATTCAAGAGAGGATTTTGTTCAACTTTATATAACTTTTCTTGATAGAAAAGTATATTCTTTTTAAATTCCTCAACTTGTTTTTCAAGATTCTCAATCTCAATGCCTTTTAGAAAACAATTATGATTTAAATCAGAAATCTTCCTTTCGAATTCAACATTGTTTGGTTTAGCTTCTTGGAGTTTTTTATTAAGAATATCAACATCCATTTGTCTTGCATTTGCCCGAAGCCATTCATTGGTCTTTTGAATTTCAAGATCTTGATTGGCCTTTTCAAGATCATGAATGGTCTTTTCAAGATTTTGACATTTTTGTAATAACTTAGAATCAGGAGAGACATTCAACTCACATTCTTTAACCAACATCTTATCTTTGTAAGCTTGAAAATCTTGTTTAATAGCATCATGTTCAAAAAGTAATTTTGAATGTTCTTCAAGAAGTTTTGAAAATTCACTTTTAGAAAATGAAATGCTATTTTTCAACTTTTTGTTTTTGTTGGCTAAAGAATTGATATGAGTTGTTAAATCTGATAAAGCTAATCTACATGACTCTTTGTCCTTAATCAAAGAAAAAGTAGAGTCGAGATTTACCTCATCATCTGGGTATTCATCATCAGTGCTTTCTTCTTTAAAGACTTTGTTCTTGGCCAACCTTGCCATATAGCAAACATTAGCAGAGAGATCTTGATCTTCATCATCTGTGAGTAACAGCCATTTGTCATCTTCAGCTAGCAATGCATGTCCTGCTTCGACTTGTTTGGCTAACAGCATCTTTTGCTTGTAATACTCATAGTTCCGCTTTCGAGGTTGTTTGCAATCAACAGCAAAATGTCCAGGAATACCACAATTGTAGCACTTTTTGTCTGATGCCTTACCCTTCTCAACAACTTGTTTCTCATAAATTTCCTTCTTTTCACCATACCTTGATCCATTAGCTTCACTTTGCTCATTACTCCTTGGATGATAGTGTTCCTTCTTGGGAAATGCACTTGTAGAAGAAGTGCGGAGATTGTTGTTTGTTGGCCTCGCTTTGTAAAATTTCCTCTTGAAATGCTTTGTTACCGCGGCAAGAGCTTGATATAGTTCATCTGAAACACCATCTCTTGTAGCCATCAGATCATCTCCCTCCTCATCAGACGAAGAAACAACTACCATTTGCCTGTTAAGAGCTTCAGAAATCTTCCTTTCGAATTCAACATTGTTTGGTTTAGCTTCTTGGAGTTTTTTATTAAGAATATCAACATCCATTTGTCTTGCATTTGCCCGAAGCCATTCATTGGTCTTTTGAATTTCAAGATCTTGATTGGCCTTTTCAAGATCATGAATGGTCTTTTCAAGATTTTGACATTTTTGTAATAACTTAGAATCAGGAGAGACATTCAACTCACATTCTTTAACCAACATCTTATCTTTGTAAGCTTGAAAATCTTGTTTAATAGCATCATGTTCAAAAAGTAATTTTGAATGTTCTTCAAGAAGTTTTGAAAATTCACTTTTAGAAAATGAAATGCTATTTTTCAACTTTTTGTTTTTGTTGGCTAAAGAATTGATATGAGTTGTTAAATCTGATAAAGCTAATCTACATGACTCTTTGTCCTTAATCAAAGAAAAAGTAGAGTCGAGATTTACCTCATCATCTGGGTATTCATCATCAGTGCTTTCTTCTTTAAAGACTTTGTTCTTGGCCAACCTTGCCATATAGCAAACATTAGCAGAGAGATCTTGATCTTCATCATCTGTGAGTAACAGCCATTTGTCATCTTCAGCTAGCAATGCATGTCCTGCTTCGACTTGTTTGGCTAACAGCATCTTTTGCTTGTAATACTCATAGTTCCGCTTTCGAGGTTGTTTGCAATCAACAGCAAAATGTCCAGGAATACCACAATTGTAGCACTTTTTGTCTGATGCCTTACCCTTCTCAACAACTTGTTTCTCATAAATTTCCTTCTTTTCACCATACCTTGATCCATTAGCTTCACTTTGCTCATTACTCCTTGGATGATAGTGTTCCTTCTTGGGAAATGCACTTGTAGAAGAAGTGCGGAGATTGTTGTTTGTTGGCCTCGCTTTGTAAAATTTCCTCTTGAAATGCTTTGTTACCGCGGCAAGAGCTTGATATAGTTCATCTGAAACACCATCTCTTGTAGCCATCAGATCATCTCCCTCCTCATCAGACGAAGAAACAACTACCATTTGCCTGTTAAGAGCTTCAGAAATCTTCTTCTCAACTATCAATGCCAAAGGATCAGAAGATACAACTTCTGGCATTTTGTTTGATGAAGCTTTGTTTAGGACTTGGTTTTCATTGAGTTTGAAAGATTCATAAAGAGTATGAATGGTGAACTTGGTCAGATTTTGATGTTGCTTGATCTGTGTTCCAAAATCTTCCCATTCTGGACCAAGAGCTTTGATGAATTTGATGTTTAGCTCAATCTCTGTTTTCTTGACATTGTTCTTCCTCAGCTCATTTATGACATTGCAGAATCTGTAGTAGACAGCTTCAAGAGTTTCATTAGGCAATTTCGCGAAGTTGTCAAACTCAGTCAAAATATTGGTCAATCTTATCGTCGAAGTCACGTCAGCTCCTTCCATCTGTCTAGCCACCTCATCCCAAATCTCCTTGGCCGTATCATAAGAATCAACAGAGCCATAGATTTCATCCGGTAGAGCTTTGTATAAGCATGACCTAGCTCTGTTATCTGCAGCTGTTCGATCTTTTTGTTCAGCATTCAAAAGATCAGGAGTTAGAATTATTGCATCAGTAGTGGGATGGCGATGAACGGCAAGTCCATTAAGGATGGAATCTTTCATCATATGACCATTTGTTTGACTTTCCACATAGTCCATAAATCTTTTCTTCCATAGTCCATAGGAACCACGGTAGAGAACTGGAGGTCTTGTATCTGAACCCAATGCCAATGCTTCACGAGAAGTCATTTTGAAATTGATTTGATTTGAAAAATTGAATTGTATTAAGAACAGAAAATGAAACGATCTTGAGAAGAACAGAAAATGAAACGATCTTGAGAATAACAGGAAATGAAACGATCTTGAGAATAACAGGAAATGAAACGATCTTGAGAAGAACAGAAAATGAAACGATCTTGAGAAGATCGTCCTTGGTAAGATCGTCTTGGGTGAGATCGTCTTGAGTGAGATCGTCTTGAGTGAGATCGTCTTAGTGAGATCGTCTTGGGTGAGATCGTCTTGAGTGAGATCGTCTTAGGATTTTGATGAATTTTGTTAAGTCTTGAAATTGAAACGATCTTGAGAAGAACAGAAAATGAAACGATCTTGAGAATAACAGGAAATGAAACGATCTTGAGAAGAACAGAAAATGAAACGATCTTGAGAATAACAGGAAATGAAACGATCTTGAGAAGAACAGAAAATGAAACGATCTTGAGAAGAACAGAAAATGAAACGATCTTGAGAAGATCGTCCTAGTGAAGATCGTTTTGGAGTCATCTTCTTCATTTTATCAGTTTTCCAGAAAAACTCCATTAACAACAAAAAAAAACTTCAATATCTTTTGAATTACTGGGAGTTAGATCACGAAATCACTTGCAAACTGATTGAATTCATGTCCGCAACAAGTTTATGAACAAAATTCAACACAAAACACAACAGATTCAAATCCCTCAAAATTCGCGCCAAAAACTCAAAATTCAATCTCGAGATTTAGATTGAATTGGAACTTGAAACTTGACAGGATTATGTTATCAATAACCACGAATCTATTGGTGAACAAATAACTGTGATTTTATGTGATTTGAAGTGTGAATTTTGATGAACCAGTAGGTAAAAAAATACGAACAGAATTGTAAATAATTTTGATTTTGTTGAATTTGTGATTGAATTCATGTCCGCAACAAGTTTATGAACAAAATTCAACACAAAACACAACAGATTCAAATCCCTCAAAATTCGCGCCAAAAACTCAAAATTCAATCTCGAGATTTAGATTGAATTGGAACTTGAAACTTGACAGGATTATGTTATCAATAACCACGAATCTATTGGTGAACAAATAACTGTGATTTTATGTGATTTGAAGTGTGAATTTTGATGAACCAGTAGGTAAAAAAATACGAACAGAATTGTAAATAATTTTGATTTTGTTGAATTTGTGATTGAATTCATGTCCGCAACAAGTTTATGAACAAAATTCAACACAAAACACAACAGATTCAAATCCCTCAAAATTCGCGCCAAAAACTCAAAATTCAATCTCGAGATTTAGATTGAATTGGAACTTGAAACTTGACAGGATTATGTTATCAATAACCACGAATCTATTGGTGAACAAATAACTGTGATTTTATGTGATTTGAAGTGTGAATTTTGATGAACCAGTAGGTAAAAAAATACGAACAGAATTGTAAATAATTTTGATTTTGTTGAATTTGTGATTGAATTCATGTCCGCAACAAGTTTATGAACAAAATTCAACACAAAACACAACAGATTCAAATCCCTCAAAATTCGCGCCAAAAACTCAAAATTCAATCTCGAGATTTAGATTGAATTGGAACTTGAAACTTGACAGGATTATGTTATCAATAACCACGAATCTATTGGTGAACAAATAACTGTGATTTTATGTGATTTGAAGTGTGAATTTTGATGAACCAGTAGGTAAAAAAATACGAACAGAATTGTAAATAATTTTGATTTTGTTGAATTTGTGATTGAATTCATGTCCGCAACAAGTTTATGAACAAAATTCAACACAAAACACAACAGATTCAAATCCCTCAAAATTCGCGCCAAAAACTCAAAATTCAATCTCGAGATTTAGATTGAATTGGAACTTGAAACTTGACAGGATTATGTTATCAATAACCACGAATCTATTGGTGAACAAATAACTGTGATTTTATGTGATTTGAAGTGTGAATTTTGATGAACCAGTAGGTAAAAAAATACGAACAGAATTGTAAATAATTTTGATTTTGTTGAATTTGTGATTGAATTCATGTCCGCAACAAGTTTATGAACAAAATTCAACACAAAACACAACAGATTCAAATCCCTCAAAATTCGCGCCAAAAACTCAAAATTCAATCTCGAGATTTAGATTGAATTGGAACTTGAAACTTGACAGGATTATGTTATCAATAACCACGAATCTATTGGTGAACAAATAACTGTGATTTTATGTGATTTGAAGTGTGAATTTTGATGAACTGATTGAATTCATGTCCGCAACAAGTTTATGAACAAAATTCAACACAAAACACAACAGATTCAAATCCCTCAAAATTCGCGCCAAAAACTCAAAATTCAATCTCGAGATTTAGATTGAATTGGAACTTGAAACTTGACAGGATTATGTTATCAATAACCACGAATCTATTGGTGAACAAATAACTGTGATTTTATGTGATTTGAAGTGTGAATTTTGATGAACCAGTAGGTAAAAAAATACGAACAGAATTGTAAATAATTTTGATTTTGTTGAATTTGTGATTGAATTCAGTTATGGATCGTCATCAGATTGATGTTTTTCTCTGATACCACTTGTTATAACACGATTTCTATCACTGAATTCAATTCATCAATGGCGGTTTGGATAGTGTGTGTTCTTGGTGTTTGTGTGTGTTGAAGGTTGAATTTGTTAGGACCAGTTCACCTGGAACTGGCCAGTCACCAGTTCACACTTGCCAGTCACTAGTTGCATCTGGAGACTAGTGAAACTGGTGACCAAGATGATTTGTCGAGAAATATATTGAAGTCCAGTTGCACCGTACAGTTAACGCAACTGAAGACTTCCTCCAGTTGAGAACTGACCAAGTTGAAGAAGCATTCCAGTTGAAGTCGAAGACAACAAATGGAAGATAGAGAATGGCAATGGCAGCGAAGCCCAATTGGCATTCTAGTCAGTTACAAACTGGAGACCATCAGTGGAAAGCCCTTACAAAGCTTTACACTGATTACGAGGAATTGACTTGTATGCTTTATGTACCTTTACCCGGATAATAAGCCTTATCTTATTATTTAAGTATTAAAAGGTACATAAAGGTGGTTATGTAAAGTCACTTTAACATGCGACTTTACACTGCTTTTTAAGGAATTAAATGCTATTCCTTAAATGCTCCCAACCACATTTGTACGGCTAAAGTTAACATCCCAATGTTAACTTTGCCTATAAATACAAGTCATTGCACCACCAAGAATAACAAGTTAATTCACAAAGACGAATAACTTCACACTTTGCAAACCTGCAATATTCTTGGTGAACTTGTGCAATCTTCTCTCAATCGCTAAAAGGAACATTTCACAACTTTAAGTGTTTCGATTGTCTTGAGAAATTTCGAGTGTAGATCAATTGTATTTCATAGGTTGTTAGGATATTTACATTCGTGTATTATCTTGGTTCTGCATCAACCTTGTAATTTGTTTAATATCAATAAATAAATTACACATTGAAAAATACATATTGTCTCATCAAGTTATCTTACAAGTTATTTGTATTATTGCATTGTTCTTTACTTATTGTCATTTATATAAGTAATCTATCTAGAACTTGGTATATACACACTGCAACTGGTCGTCTCCAGTTCAGTGCATATATTGCAAAGTAACTCCACCATCGACATAGAGGTGTCTTCAGTATTACCATCTATTGAGTTGGGACTTACAAGTGGTATCAGAGCAGAAGGCTAATAAACTTGCCTAGATCTGCTAAGATGAACACTACTGAAGGTGGAGATGGTTCTGGTTCAGTGAAAACCCCTCGAATACTAATGCACAACCTTTTCAAAATGTTAACACCAACCCTCCTCCTCCTACTGCCCCAAACCATGTCCATGTACACTACTCTAACACTCCTGTTCCAAAATTTGATGGAAACAGTGAGACATTCGGTACATGGAAGGCTAGAATGCTTTTGCATTTTGGTGGGATTGAAAGGTATATGTTGAAAATCCTTAAGGATGGACCATATATACCCATGTCCCTTGGGGTCAGTCCTCTTCTTGATCCAACTGGAAGAAGAGGTTCAAGGGAAAAGCCAGAAGACCATTGGTCTGATGAGGATCGTAGACTTGTTGATCTGGACACCAGACTCAAGAACATGATCCTTGGGGTTGTTCCTGAAGACCTAATTCCTACACTTGTGCTGTTCCCCAGTGCAAAATCAATGTGGGACGAATTAGTGATTCAATTTGAAGGAGGTGATGACACAATTGTCACCAGAAAAGTTGCTTTGAACAAGAAGTATGAATCCTTCTTTGTCTTGCCCAATGAAAGTCTAACTGGTACATACACCAGATTTTCTAGCCTCATCAATCAGTTAAGAGGATTGGGTGTAGAGAAGGATAAGGATATTCTTCTTGAGAAGTTTTGTGATATTCTTCCTTCCAAATGGAAAAACATGGTTCTTGTCTTGAGACAAGGTAAAACCTTGCACACTCATACTCTTACATCGCTCTATGGAGCCTTCAGATTCACTGAAGATAATAATGCTGCAAGACTTGTGGCTGAGCAAGATGCCATGAACCATGCCCAGAGTCCAAGGTTGCTAGTGTAACTGAGCGACCTTGTGCTGCTTTAATGTCTGCTGAGAGTGTCCAGGTACACTCGATGAAGGAGATGTTGAACAGTTTCTTAAACTCTGGACTGACCACTGAAAACAGTGATGGTTGTAATGAAACTGACGATGATGATCTGGTCGCCATGATTGCTAAAACCTTTAATAGGTTTAAGCATAAATCCAAAAGATTTAATGGCCCCAACAATGCTTCCAGCTCCAGCTCTCTGGATAAGAACAATCTTACATGCTATAAGTGTGGTAAGAAAGGTCATTTTATGAAGGAATGCAGATCTAGTCAGTTGAACAACCAAACTGGCCCCTCTGTCCCTAATTTCAATCGGCCTGATGATAGCTACAAAGCTAAATACAAGAAGCTTAAGTCCCAGATTGCCCTCCTGTCCATGCAAAAGGAAAAGGATCAGTGCTTAATGGCACAAACTGAGGGAAAATGGGAGTACTCTGATGACTCATCTGATGATGAAGAAGAGGAAAGGGACGTGTGCTTCATGGCCTTGGAAGATCAACAGCAGCAACACGTGGTGAAAGAAGATGTCATCTCTGGAAGATGGGTGGACATCATACTGAAGAATGTATGTGACTATGATAACCAGGTTGACCCTGAACTAAAACTGGACCTGGCTGAATCATTAAGTGGTGATTTAGCATTTGTGGAAACTGTAAGAGCTGATAGTGAAAGATATCTTGACACTATCCTAATTGAACTGAACAATGTTAAACCACAACTAAATGATTTGCAAAGTGTCCAGTTGGCTCTCAAGGAGTCAGTTTTAAAGATTGAGGCTTTAGAACTTGATAATCAAAAACTATTTTTTGATCTTGAAAAAGAACAAAAGATTATCAAGTCATGGGTAAAAGCATCTGGCAAAAACTATGATGCATTTTCAAGAACTATCGATGCCCAAAAGAATGCATGGAAATCTAGAGATCTGGAGATGGCAGCTCTCATACCAGATCTTCATGCATTGCCTCCAGCTCTCAAGGTTGAAACACCTTATGATCAACCTGAAGCTGTTGAAACTGAAACCTTTGAGACCACCCCCTTTGAGGTTAAAACTGGAGCCGAACAGGCTAAAGCTCCAGTCAAAAAGGCCACTGGTAACAAGCCTTTACCTCAAAAGTCTAAGGTGCCCAAGACCCGACAGACTAAAGCACCAGTTGAACCAAGGTCCAAGGTTCAACTGCCTGAAGAAAATAATATTTTGGTTAATCTGGAAAGACAACTCCAACTTTTGTCTCGGCAGGTTCAGAGTTGTACTGCTCGGATTAACAATCTGGAAGGAGGTTTATTACCTCCAGTTTTCAAACAAAATATTAAACCACTCCCTTCAATACCTAAACAAAAGAATGTTCCTTCAACTGTTTGCAGAGCAATAAGCTCGGTTGAGGGTTCCTCCTTGGTGGATTCAAAACCTTTTTCACAACCTTCTTTACATTTTCAATCCTTTTCAAAATCCCACTGGCCCTGTTCTCCTTTGCCTTCTCCACTGATATATTAAAATTTCTGGCATCCAGTTCAGCTTCATCATCAGGATAGTGTCTGTCTAATTCAACATCAAGCATTTCTTTCAACATGTCAACTATCCTGGGATCATTCTTTACTCTGGCATACTCCTCCTTAGTGATTCCCAATAAATGAGCATCACTAATATCAAGCAATCTTAATTTTGCAAGATGCTCTCTGGCTTCAACTTGGTTGGCTTGTTTCATTTTCTTTCTTTCTTTTATTTCATTACCAAGCCTTGCCAGACGCTTGCTATCACTTTCAGAAACTGGAGGAAGTACATCAGCATTGCCAGTTTCCAACATTGGTACATCAGTGGCCGGCTGGGCTACATCAGATGCTAAACCTTTACCTTTGTCAACAATATTCCCCTATCACTTACATCACCAGTTTCATCAATTCTTTGCTCACCAGCTTCAGTACTGGCAGCCACAATCATTTCACTACCTATTTGAGTTCCAATGGATTACTTTCAGTTTGAATTTGTGCAAGAACTGCACTTCTTTCCCCCTTGGCAGCATCTAGACCTGCCCTAATAACTTCCCATTCAGAATGGTGAGCTGGCAACCGGTCAAGAGGCTGCCACGATTGCATGTTCTTGCATTCTTTGAATATGGTGCACATCATCCTGAAAGATCTCCATAGGTGGTTGGTTTCTTTTGACTGGGTCAGAACATTTGCTGCAACTTGTTCCTGACCAGTTTTCAGTTCATTCAAGGTCTTCAAATCTTCATCCAAACCAGAAACCACCTTGTCCTTCACCTCTTCATCCTTTTTCTTCAAATTATCCACTTCAGTTGTCAGTTTGTCAATAGACTGAGAGTGAATAGATACCTGGGTGTTTAAATTATCAATGTTGCCCCTCAACTGGTTGATCTCATTTGTGAGTGGGGCCAGATCAACCTGAGGAGTGGCCAGCTTGGTGATCTCAGCTATCACCTTTTCAATCAATTGTGTTTCCCTTGTACCCAGTGTATCATCAATTCTCTGACCAACTGAAGTCATCAACTGCTGCCCAAGCTCAGTCACATTTAGGCCAGGTTTTTCAACCAATTCTTTTACCTGCCTTTCAATCTCTTTCAAATCAACCTCTGATTGTCTTACAGTATTTCCTAGCAGGTTAGAGATTGAAGTAGTGACTCTTGACTGAGTAAGGTCGAAGGCTTCCTTTAGAGAAATAGCCAGATTGTTACAGCCCTCGACCAGCTCATTGAGCTTCTTGAATACTAAGTCCTCATTATTAGCAAACTTGTTTATCCCCAGATCAACAACCTTAGAATTTGTTGTTGTATCTTTGTTGTATCTTTGTTGTATCTGGAGAGGGACTTGGTATTTTTGTCAATTGCCTTTTGAACATCCTCCACCCTATGAATAAGATTTTGGATGTCGGCTTGAAAGGAGGCAAATTGAGTGTCCAGTGACGGGGAAGAACGTGTCACTGGACCAGCAGCAGCTACTACTGGAGCAACTGGATGAGGCAAATTGAGAGAAGCCTCCCCAGTTGACATTCCAGCAGTTGAAGAAATAGTAGGAGTGGTGGTAGAAGAAAGGACTGGAAATTCAAATTGTTGGACATGCTGAGAATGCTCAGGTGTGTCCAACGGCGGCGGTGGTGGTGGCATTTCTCGAAGGAGTGAGAATTGCCCAGATGGTGATGGTGCCATACGTCTGTTTCCAGACATATAGTTATAAGTGGGAAAAGGAATATTTGTAGGCTCATTTTCTTGAGTTTGTGAAAGTGAAATTGAAGCATCTGGAGGCGAGACATGAGATGAAGGGTTTTGATCTTGTACAGAAGACTCAAAAATCTCAATGTCTGATGTAGTACCTTCTGAATCCGAAGACTCAATAAGGATTTCCTCGTCATTAACACCCATGTCCAGATCCATGAATGTAACTGAGGGCTGACCAGATGAGTCAGTCTCCAGATGACCTTCTCCAGTTTCCTGGAAGGTTGCATCTGTTGGAGGATCAGATACCGAGGTATCTTCACCAGGGATAGAGGTCACTGGGTTGCCTCAGTTATAGTTGCTTTATCCACAACCATAACATCATCGGCCGAAGAGTTGGGAACCTCAGTCTCCAGTAGTGACTGGCCAGAGACTTCGTCAGTTCGTGCAATAGAAGTGTCAGAAGGGCCGTGGACACTTTGTGCTGACTCATACTCTATTCTGGGTTGGGGTAGCCCAGTTTCATCTTCACCACCCTCTCCTACAGAAATTGCGAGGGTGGCTGCTTGCGGTTGTCCCATTTGACTTTCTCCAGGTTCCTGTTGGGAGGAAACTGGAGGGCTGGTCAGGTTTCTACTGTCAGTGGCAAGTGCTGACAAGGTCCTAATGCGACGTGTTCTTGTTGCCTTTGGAACTCCTGAAAGACCTGTTGGGAGGTCTCCAAGGAAAATGGTTGTGGGGACAGACACGCTGGAGCTGGAGGGGTTAGACTGTTGCCCGGGCTCGGCAATGGTCACAATTCCAGCAGACAAACTGGTGGGTCCCTCATTATTTTGAGGCCCGCCCAGTTGTCTTTCCGACTCACCTTGGACTGGTGCATCGGTTTTTGCGAATGCCAGCCGCATTCTATCTGGAATCTCGACCTCTCCAGCTTCAGATACTAGAGAGTCAAGATTCCTCAACAAATTGGGACAGTGTAAAGTGAATTTGTGCTTAAATAAGCTTCACTGCCCAGAATTTGTAGAAAACAGAGAGAGAGAAACCTGGAGAAGGGGATACAAAGTCCCCTGGTGCCCTTCAGTTTTTGAACCAGGCTTCTGAAAAGGATATCAGCAAAATCCACTCTCAATCCATTCCACAAGCAGTATGCCATCTCTGCCTGTGCGGAGTTAATCTGGTCAAGTCCACCAGAACTCCCACCCATACTTTCCACAAGGTGGATGAAAAAGTACCTCCATGAAGGTGTAAGGCCCTTCATGGTCATCGCACCTTTAGTTTTCAAAACCCCTTTCTCCAGGCACTCCTTATGTCCCATATCAAGGAGGACCTGGCGAAAATTAATGTTTGGGGAGATGACAACTGGAGATTCACCTCTCTCTAGTAGTTGAGGTGTAAAGCATCCCTCAACACATCTGCTGATAAGGTACACCGGACTGTTCCACCTTTTAATGTGAAAGTGATGGAAGAACAATCGAAAGAAAGAGAAGCAGTGTACCAAAACTCACACAAGTAGTCGTGAAACATCTTGCGTGGGTTTAAGGAGAATGAGGGTCCAATTGGAGAATCCTTCAAAAATCTTTGGATTCTTCCAATAAGGGTATTGGACCCTTGGGTTCCTTGTAAACTCGCCATCGGATTATTCGGGTTTAATTTGATGAGCGTAGTTTTACCAGGAGCACCAGATGCCTGTTTGACATCTGGTGAAGGAGCATATGGGACAGATAAGAGATTTACATCTCTTGAACGGGATGATTTAGGTGCCATTGGAAAATGAAATTGAAATTTTGGAATTAAGGTTCTTGATTTATGAAGCAGAGAGAGAAAAGAAGCAATTTTAGATGATTGGGAAGTAAATGAAAAGAATGTAAAGGGAAGTAAATATGATCGGAGTAAATAAGGGTATTTATAAGGAATTCAAGATCCCAATGAAATACCAAAAATTATATTTTATTTAACAAAATCAATTTTGTAGATATTTTTACAAAATAAGTTTGAATTTTGAAATAAAAACATAATTTACCGTGTCAGCATTAAATGCTATGACGGCTTAACTTACCCACGCGCCCATTAATATTTATTTTCCCAATAAAAACAGTTGTCATTTACCAAAATAACTTTAAACACGTCAAATGACGATATCAAGTGGGTTAAAACACTTGAGTACCATCACGTGTCACAAATATTGACCAAGTATTTTCTAACGTTATGAAAAATTAAGACAAGACTGAACCTGGTCACTTGAGGACTAGTCCAGCGCCAGTTTCCAACTGGAGAGTTCTCCAGTTGCCATTTTCAAACAAAACGAATTTTAGTCAGAAAATTATTTTGAGTCTTTCCCCCTAAAATGATGATCCAGAAATCGATTAGTGCCAGGATAGTATCACAAAGGCGTTTGATAGCCTGGCGAGCAAAGATTATCTGGACCTCCTCAACTGGAGAACTTCATCAGTGTCACTGACGCGTTCATAACAAAAAATCTCCAGTTTTAAGGATTTAACATTCCCAGTTCGCTGATGAGATGTTTAAAGGTTTTCTCATCAAGAGGTTTTGTAAAAACATCAGCGAGCTGCTTGTCAGTAGGGGATGAAATGAATTTCAATGTCTCCTTTCATAACATGATCACGAATAAAATGATACCTGATGTCAATATGCTTTGTTTTGGAGTGCATCACTGGGTTGTGAGATATAGCAATTGCATTGGTGTTGTCACAAAAGATTGGGGTCCTTGTATACTTTTGACCATAATCTAGTAACTGGTTCTTGATCCAGAGAATCTGGGCACAACAACTGGCCGCAGAAATGTACTATGCCTCAGCAGTGGACATAGAGACTGACGTCTGCTTCTTGCTGGTCCAACTGACCAGTTTTCCTCCATGGAAATGACAACCACCAGTTGTTGATTTTCTATCTATCTTACAACCTGCATGATCTGAATCTGAATAACCCATTAGATCTAACCCTGAGCCTTTGGGGTACCAAAGACCAAGATTAGGACACCCTTTCAGGTATCTAAAGATACGCTTAACAGCGTGTAAATGTGATTCTTTAGGGTTAGCCTGAAACCTGGCACATAGACATGTTGCGAACATTATATCTGGTCGACTGGCAGTTAAATACATCAGTGAACCAACCATTCCACGATATTCAGTGATGTTTACTGGTTTGCCAGTTGGGTCAGAGTCCAAATTTAATGGTGCTGCAATGGGTGTGTTTTTCGATGGGATAGAATCATATTTGTATTTTCTTAACAAATCTCTGACATATTTTCCTTGGTTTATGAAAATTCCATTTTCAGTTTGTTTAATCTGAAGTCCTAAGAAAAATGTTAATTCTCCCATTAAACTCATCTCATACTCAGATGACATGATTTTAGAAAACTTTTTACACATTGCATCATCAGTTGAACCAAATATAATGTCTTCAACATAAATTTGTACCAATAAGATATTACCTTTTTCTTTCAAGATAAATAAGGTATTATCTATTGCACCTCTTTGAAAGCCATTTTTAAGAAGATGTTTAGTTAAAGTATCATACCAGGCTCTTGGGGCTTGTCTAAGACCATACAAAGCTTTGTTCAGTCTATAGACCCAGTGAGGATGCTTCTCATTGATGAAGCCTGGAGTCTGCTTAACATACACAACTTCTTCCAATGTTCCATTAAGGAACGCACTTTTGACATCCATCTGGAAGACTTTAAACTGCAGATGGGCTGCATAAGCCAGAAAAATTCTGATGGCTTCAAGTCTTGCAACTGGAGCAAAAGTTTCATCAAATTCAACGCCTTCTGCTTGACAATAACCCTGGGCAACTAATCTGGCCTTGTTTCTTACAACATGGCCATCTTCATCCATCTTGTTTCGGTAGACCCATCTTGTACCAATGGGTTCTTTCTTTAACCCTGGTGGACAAGGAACAAGCTCCCACACATTATTCCTTTCAAACTGGACGAGCTCTTCTTGCATAGCTTCCACCCAGCTTGGGTCTGCCATAGCCTCGTCAATCTTCTTCGGTTCAATTAATGATAAGAAGGTGACGTTTAAGCATTGCTCACTGGTGGCTCTTCTAGTCTGAACCCCACTATTTGGATCTCCCACAATCTATTCAATTGGATGTGCTCGAGTCCATATAGTGTATTGACTAGGCTGGTGAATTACAATATCAGTACAAGTCACCTGTCGATCTTCTTCAGTTGCAGCAGCTTCTGAAGGAGGATCAGTCCAAACTACTTCTACATCCTCATCAGAGTCAATGAGGTCACGATTTACATCATGAAATTCTTCATTAAAAGGCATTTCTTGAAGAACTGGAGAAGTTGGAGTTTGAACTGGTGCTGATATTGGAGTGGCACGTACATTAGATCCAATCACCAATTCCTGTGGTAAATTGAAATTGATGGAGGGATAGAATGAGGTGTCACTGGTGGTGCTTTTCTTCTTAACTGGTTCCAATTTGTTGCAACTGGAAACATCTTTTGGTGAAACAACTGACTGATGAACTTGGTCAGTTTCACCAAAATTTATTGGAACAACTGGAGAAATATCAAGGCTTGGTCTCTTGTTGATTGCTTCAGTTGATTCGTCGAATATGACATGAATTGTCTCATGAACCTTTTGGAGTCTATAATTATAAACTCTAAAGGCCTTTCGAATATCTGAATAGCCTAAAAATACACCTTCATCAGCCTTTGCATCAAACTTTCCAAGCTGACTGGAATCGTTTAAAATATAAACTGGACAACCAAATACATGAAAATATCCAATATTTGGTTTACGATTCCTGAGTACTTCATAGGCAGTCTTCTTATGTCTCTTGATGTAGACTGACCGGTTTTGGGTGTGACAAGCAGTTGCAACTGCTTCAGCCCAGAAACTGGTGGGAAGACCTGATTCAGATAGCATACTTCTGGCTGCTTCTATCAGTGTGCGATTCTTTCTTTCCACAACTCCATTCTGCTCTGGAGAGTGTGCTGATGAGAAGTTTTGAGAGATGCCAGTGTCATTGCAAAATGTTTCAAGTACCTTATTTTGAAATTCAGTACCATTATCACTTCGCAACTGACAGACTTTTCGAGTATACTTGAGTTCAATTCTTTTGATGAGAGAGATGATTTCAGCAGGTGCATCACTTTTGGATCTAAGGAATACCACCCAACAGTATCTGGTGAATTCATCGACCACAACTAGAGTGTACTTCTTTCCAGCTCTAGTTTGAACATTCACTGGACCAAAAAGATCCATATGTAGCATGTGAAGAGGTTCAGTGATGCTAAAGTGTTTCCTGGTTTTGAAACTGGCCCTTTTCTGCTTGCCCATCTCACACCCTGGACATGGCTTTTCTTTATTAAAAGAAATTTGTGGTATCCCATCAACCAGTTGTTTGCGAGACAACTTGTTAATATTTTTGAAATTAAGATGGGATAATCTTTTATGCCACAGCCAGTTGGTGTCCTCATCAGCTTTGGTATAGAAGCACTGCTCTTTTGGAGCTGGTTCCATATCCATGATGTACACATTACCTTTTCTTGGTGCAACCATCACCACTTTCCAATCCTTGTTAAATATGGTGCCTTGAGCAATATCGAACAAAACTCTGTAGCCATCATCACAAAGTTGGCTGACACTGATCAGGTTGTATTTCAAACCATTCACAAATGCAACTCTCTTGAATTCGACCTGTCCATTATTGAGCACACCATATCCTTCAGTCTTTCCATTTTGATCATTACCAAACGTCACTGCCGGTCCATCTTGGACAGTGAACTCTTCAAGCAGGGCTTACATCCGTCATAGTCCGGCCAGCAGCGCTGTCTAGATACCAGATATTCTTCTTTCGATCGCCCTGCACACCCACAAAAATCATCAGTTATTTTTGTGAACCCATCTTTTCTTGATGGGTTCACTGGACTTCTCTACAGAAGTCACAGTTGATTGTTGTGGTGGTAAATTGAAGACTACATCTGGATCTTTTTTACCAGATCCAGGTGCAGGAGTAAAAATGATTGGTATTTGATACCTGCTCCCCTTTTTCTTATCAGATTTAGTTCCATATGGAACATTCTTTTGTTTTGGTTTTGAAGGGGGTTTAATATTTTGTTTTAAAACTGGAGGTGATGAACCTCCTTCCAGATTTTTGATCCGGGCAGTACAACTCTGAACCTGTCGAGACAAAAGTTGGAGTTGACTTTCCAGTTTAAACAAAATATTGTTTTCATCAGGCTGCTGAACCTTGGACCTTGGTTCAGCTGGAGTTTTAGTCTTTTGGGTCTTGGGCTCCTTAGACTTCTGAGGTAAGGGCTTGTTACCAGTGGCCTTTTTAACTGGAGCACTAGCCTGTTTGGCTCCAGGTTTAACCTCAATGGGGGTGGTCTCAAAGGGTTCAGTTTCAACAGCTTCAGGTTGATCATAAGAAGTTTCAACCCTGAGAGCTGGAGGCAATGCATGAAGATCTGGTATGAGAGCTGCCATTTCCAGATCTCCAGATTTCCATGCATTTTTCTGGGCATCAATTGTTCTAGAAAATGCATCATAGTTCTTTCCAGATGCTTTTACCCATGACTTGATAATCATTTGTTCTTTTTCAAGATCAGAAATTAGTTTTTGATTATCAAATTCCAAAGCCTCAATTTTTAAAACTGACTCCTTGAGAGCCAACTGGACACTTTGTAAATCATTAAGTTGTGGCTTAACATTATTTAGTTCAATTAAGATAGTGTCCAGATATCTTTCACTATCTGCTCTAACAGTTTCCACAAAAGCCAAATCACCACTTAATGATTCAGCAAGGTCCAGTTTCAGTTCTGGATCCACTTGATTGTCATAATCACATACCTTCTTCAAAATGATGTCCACCCATCTTCCAGTGATGACATCTTCTTTTTCCACATGCTGTTGTTGATCTTCCAAGGCCATGAAACACATGTCCCTTTCCTCTTCTTCATCAGCTGATGAGTCATCAGAGTACTCCCATTTTCCCTCAGTTTGTGCCATCAAGCACTGATCCTTTTCTTTTTCCATGGACAAGAGGGCAATCTGGGCCTTAAGCTTCTTATATTTAGCTTTGTAGCTATCATCAGGCCGATTGAAATTAGGGACAGAGGGACCAGTTTGGTTGTTTATCTGACTAGATCTGCATTCCTTCATAAAATGACCTTTCTTACAGCATTTATAGCAGGTAAGATTGGTTTTATCCAGAGAGCTGGAGCTGGAAGCATTGTTTGGGCCATTAAATCTTTTAGATTTATGCTTAAACCTATTAAAGGTTTTAGCGATCATGGCTACCAGATCATCATCGTCAGTTTCATCACAACCGTCACTGATTTCAGTGGTCAGGCCAGAGTTCAAGAAACTGTTTAACATCTCCTTCATTGAGTGTGTCTGGACACTCTCTGCAGACATTAAAGCAGTACAAGGTCGCTCAGTTACACTAGCAACCTTGGGACTCTGGGCATGGTTCATGGCATCCTGCTCAGCCACCAGTCTTGCAGCATTATTGTCTTCAGTGAATCTGAAGGCTCCATAGAGCGATGCAAGAGTATGGTTGTGCAGGGTTTTACCTTGTCTTAAGACAAAAACCATATTTTCCCATTTGGAAGGAAGAATATCACAAAACTTCTCAAGAATAATATCCTTATCCTTCTCTACACCCAAGCCTCTCAACTGATTAATGAGGCTAGAAAACCTGGTGTAAGTACCAGTTAGACTTTCATTGGGCAAAGCAAAGAAGGATTCATACTTCTTGTTCAAGGCAACCTTTCTGGTGACAATAGTGTCATCACCTCCTTCAAACTGAATAACTAATTCATCCCACATTGACTTGGCACTGGGGAACAACACAAGTGTTGGAATTAGATCTTCAGGAACAGCTCCAAGGATCATGTTCTTGAGTCTGGTGTCCAGATCTACAAGTCTACGATCCTCATCAGACCAGTGGTCTTCGAGCTTTTCTCTGGAACCTCTTCTTCCAGTTGGATCGAGAAGAGGACTTACCCCAAGAGACATGGGTATATACGGTCCATCCTTAAGGATTTTCAGCATATACCTCTCTATCCCACCAAAATGCAAAAGCATTCTGGCCTTCCATGTACCAAAGGTCTCACTGTTTCCATCAAATTTTGGAACAGGAGTGTTAGAATAATGTACATGGACGTGATTTGGGGCAGTAGGAGGAGGAGGGTTTGTATTAACATTTTGAAAAGGTGGTGTATTAGTATTCAAAGGGTTTTCACCTTGACCAGAACCATCTCCACCTTCAGTAGTAGTCATCTAAGCAGATCTAGGAAAGTTTATTAGCCTTCTGCTCTGATACCACTTGTAAGTCCCAACTCAATAGATGGTACTACCTGAAGACACCTCTATGTCGATGGTGGAGTTACTTTGCAATATAAACGCTGAACTGGAGACGACCAGTTACAGAGAGTATATACCAAGTTCTAGATAGATTATAAGTAAAGAACAATGCAATAAATATAAAATACTTGTAAAGTAAATTGGTGAGACAATATGTAATTTTCAAGTGTAATTTATTTATTAACTTTAAATAAATTACAAGGTTGTTACGGAACCAAGATAATACAAGTATGTAAATATCCTAACAACCTATGAACTACAATTGATCTACACTTGGAATTTCTCTGAACAATCGAAACACTTAAAGTTGTGAAATGTTCCTTTTTACGATTGAGAGAATATTGCACAAGTTCACCAAGAATATTGCAGGTATGCAAAGTGTGAAGTGTTCTCACTTGTTATTCTTGTTGTGCAATGACTTGTATTTATAGGCAAAGTTAACATTGGGATGTTAACTTTGGCCGTACAAATATGGTTGAGAACATTTAAGGAATAGCATTTAATTCCTTAAAATGCTGTGTAAAGTTGCAGTATAAAGCAACTTTACTCAACCAGCTTTATGTACCTTTTTGTACTTAAATAATAAGATAAATCTTATTATCCGGGTAATAGCACATAAAGCATAAAAGTCAATTCCTCGTAATCAGTGTAAAGCTTTGTAAGAGCTTTCCACTGACGGTCTCCAGTTTGTAACTGACTAGAATGTCAACTGGGATTCGCTGCCATTGTCATTCTCTATCTTCCACTTGTTGTCTTCGACTCCAACTGGAAGGATTCTTCAACTGGTCAGTTCTCAACTGGAGGAAGTCTTCAGTTGCGTTGACTGTACGATGCAACTGGACTTCAATATATTTCTGGACAAATCTTCTTGGTCTCCAGGTGCAACTGGAGATTGGCCAGTTTCACTGAAACTGGTCCTAACACTATCAAATGGCAAGGGTTGAGACAAATTTTAAGAACCACCAAGCAAATCCAGACTCTTGACTTAGAGTCTCTCTTTGGTATGCTTCAATTTGAAGAAAGAGCACTTGCTCAAAACCTAAGAGCTGCAGCTAAAGCACGACGTAGTGCTGGTTCTTCCTCTTCTTCTATTTCCTCTGCTTATTCTGTCACTGACCCCCTTGCCCTTGTCTCTGCTGAGCCCATTAATCTTAATATTGGTGCCAGCCCTTCTAATCTTCCACCCTCTATTCAATCTCTTGTTAATGATCTTGATGCTGAAGAGAAACAAGAGATGTTCAGCGACTTCATGGAGTTTGCTCTTGTTTGGATTATGTGGTCATGTAGACGTTTATTTATCTTATTTTATTTGTTAGATCTGTTGGATTGTGTTTACTGTTTGTCGTAGATCCATGTTTTATGAGTTCTTCATATTGTTATAGGTTCTATATCTGCATGTATTAATTTAATTCTGATGATCGGTCTATAATCATACACTAGGATTAATACATAAAGATGGAAAACACTAGTCGGTCTTTAACTAGATGTAAAAGGTGATTCACTTATAACTGAGGGATCCAAAACCATAATAATTAGAATAAATTGAACATGACGCTTAACAATGTCAGACGCGATCCAGTGACATGGAAACGTGCACTGTGGTCACCGGAGGGAACTATTATCTGGTCATGGCTTAAGAGCCGGGTATATTAAAAGATGGATTAGTAACACAAACTTAGGTGATTGAATCTTAAACAATGAATCTAACGAGAATTTGTTTAAAGAGTAGTGTGAGTCTAAGGACAGCACTAGTTACTTAGGCAAAGTGAATCTAATGAGAATCTGAGCCGTGATTAAGTTTTCCAACAGTCTAGCAAATGGGTAGGATAAGTAATCTGGTCGTACCATGAGATCGGAGATGCCAAACAAGTATTTTAATTTTAATACTGTTATTTGCTTTTTCAAATCATTTTCAGACTAAGCCTCTCGCTGAATAAGCGGTTGCAGCTTCTATTTACTTTTCAGTTTTTAATTAGTTTAATAGGAAATCGTGACAACCCCCAACCGCTAGAATTACACATATTACTAGATTAGGTAACACAATGCGTCCCTGCGAACGATCCTGTAACTTATCACTTGCTATACTACACCTGACCGGGTTCTCTGCCCGTTAGTGTGTGTTTAGTTTGAGGTAATTACTTGTACAACTTTTATAAATTTTAAATACAACGAAAAACACCCATCAGGTGACGACCCTATGTAGCTACCACCAGGTCGGAATGTTAGCCGTCGGTTGTCGAGTTCATCCAGCTCGGGCTCGTAAATGGCCCGAAGTGCTAACTTGCCTCTACAACAATCTGCGGTGTTGGAGCGGACCAAGGTTCGAGATGCCATGAAGTATTTTGCAAAGACGATTCCGCAAGGTTTGTCGAAAAAGGATTTTAAGGCTCATATGGCGTACAAAAATATTTACAAGAAGAGTATGAGAGCAGGTTTTATGTTGAGGGCGGTGATAGCGACGATGACGAAGACGAGTAGTCTAATGTAGTAGTTTAATTTTTAGGAATGCTTAATTTTACTTTATGTACTAGTTTAATGTATTAGTTTAAGTTTTAGATATACTTAATTTTAATTATGTACGAGTTTAATGTAATGTATAATTTCTAGTAATGTAATGTTTTATTTTTATAAAAATAATATACTTTATTAATTTTGGGTTAAATAAAATAGAATAAAAAATTGAGGAAGAGGTGACGAAGGAGCCTTATTGTGAGTGGGTGTTTCTTGGATGTGTCTATGAGAAAGAAAAACTTATGTCGCAATGAAAAAGAGGAGAGGATATGATTCTTATTTAAAGACGCCTAAAACCACATAAGTTATCAAGGGTGACATGAACTACAACTTTGATTTAATATGGATTTGACACAGATGATTTGGCAAGAGCATGAGAAGGTTATTATACACTGATAGAATGATGACTTGTATAAGCTACATGAAAGACGCCTAAGATTCATCTATCCCCACTAATGTAAGTATGTTATGATTAAGATAGTAAGATTGTATGATAGGACCTTGCTAACTATAATCAGGATATGGTTAACACACATAAAAGTACTTTATATGAAAATAACCGTTCCTTACAAATAATAATCGATCATTAATCAATCATCATATCAATCTTTTTTAACTTTGAGAAAAAATTCTAAATGACTAATACATTAATTAAAATGAAACAAATATTTGCTAGTTGCTACAAAGACGTAAAGTTTTCAAGTGACTTTTACATTTATTCAAATCAAGCGTTCATTTGCTACAAACACGTAATAAGTTTTCAGTTGACAATTACATGAATTCAAATCAAAGATATGCTAATTACATTTAACATATAAATTCCTCCAATTACATTTAACCACGGAGCAACGCAGCTGTAGAAGAAGTTGCTGATGACGTAGGGAGCTTTGGGGGAATTGGCGTACTAGAACGAGTGCTTGAAGAAGAAGTTATGATTTTAGAACGCATAGTATGAAACTCTGCTTCAGGATTTGGAGGGGGGTAAGAAGTGATTTCCGGCATCTTTGATGGGAGTTTACTCAGTTTGGGCAGGGGAGCATCATAGTTCAATACTTGATTGGCTTGCCACATTGATGGGCGTTGGTCTGCGAGAGGGTGTGCACACCATAACCCAACAGTCATCAACCTCTGAATTTGTTCCTTGTTGTCTGAGCCAAGAGACGGATCAGCTGCTTTTTCAATATCCCCAGTCTCGTAGAAATCCCGAACCCATTTTACTAATACCACTGGTCTTTCAGGAGCCTCGTACTCGATGGCTTTTCGCCCACAAGCTATTTCAAGTGCAACTACTCCAAAGCTATATACATCGGATTCTTTGCTTGCTTTGCCAGTCTCCCCATATTCAGGAGCCATGTAACCCAATGTCCCGGCCAATTTGGTTCTCTCAGAGCTTTTGTCATGGTCAACCAGCTTAGCTAACCCAAAATCACCAAGCTTTGCATTGAAATCTGAGTCTAACATAACATTGCTCGATTTGATATCCCTGTGCAAAATACATTTCTTGCATTCTTCATGAAGATACAACAAAGCAGATGCCAGGCCATTTGCAATTCTTTTCCTCTGGTCCCATGTCAAGCTTTTCTGCTCGAAGAGATGGAGATCTAAGCTCCTATTTTCCATATACTCGTAAATAAGCAGGAGCTTCCTTTTCCAATGGCACCAGCCCTTGAGTTCTACCAGATTTTTGTGCCTTAACTGGCTAATGTATATTCCCTGATACCTTGTTCAGATGTATTGGATACCCTTTTCACCGCGACATCCATTATTGGATCTTTCAATAAACCTTTATAAACCCCACCAAAACCTCCCTCCCCAAGTTTGTTTCTCTTGACAAAACCATCAGTTGCCCGACGAATTTTGCGGTAAGAGAATTTTTTTGGTCCAGTCCCCTGTTCGAAACGTTTGTTCATCTTCGCTTGATATCTCTTCATTTCTTTGTTTTGTTCCTCCTCCATAAATAAAAAAAAACAAGGATAGCCACAAAAGAAATTACAACAACTAATCCAGCTATTTATCTGTTTTGTTCATCTACATATAGATTCGAACTACTAAAACTCCATGATAAAACTGTAACTTTCTCAAACCGAAGTCCGCCTCCTGCTGAAAACCCAAAAATAACCCATTCGGGCAATACAGCCCTTAGATCAATGATGTAATTAAGGTCAATTGTACCATATACACCGTCAGTGACAAAAACACCAAGGTTATTCGACACAGAATTATACGTTACGCTAGCGTGACAGTGTGTTTTTTCTGTTATATTAATCGACCATTTCTTGAAGATTGAAGAATTAAGAGATTTAACATTTATGCCTACATGACGATTTGGTGAAATCTCTGCTGGATCCCATCCTATGTTCCAGCAAGTATCAAACTCCACTGCAACAAACAAATTTAAACCTGTGTAGGTCTTATTATTAACCGGAAGACCCAGGGCTCCACCGATTGTTACTACTGAATTATTCTCAGCAAGGAAGAATGTGAGGCCATCAGCATAAATTGGATCAACTATATCTGACTCGATCACGAATGAGAAATTAGTAGAAAAGCTGGCTAGCTCACCAGAGGTTTTGTCCCATATATGAAGCATTTTGTTGTATATCCCCCAGCCTGCTGTAAAGTTTTTATCCGGAATTAATTGCATTCCATCAGTAGATATAAAAGCATCAGCCATGGTAACTATATCAGTGTTCTGATTTTGTGGACTGATATTTGGAAAATCAAAACTGATTGAACCTGCTTCACGAGGGATGATCAAGACAAGAAGAAAGTATATTAAGATGGCCATATATATGATACTGTATATGACTATGGAAAATTGCAAGCTTTTTTGTTCTTAGTATATAAGCTAGCTAGTTCTGGTATATAAGCTCTTTTTTTTAGTATATATGCATAAACATCGTCTGTACATTGCCTACTTAATAAATACATTCAGTTCCTTTTTGAACAAAAATCTAAAATCTAAGATTAATCTCAATTAATCTCACAAACAATAGAAGAAATCAATCTCAATTGAATCTCACAATCTCAATAATCGATCCTACTAATCAGTATCGATTCACTCAACTATATTATTGAGTGTTCTATTACAAATATATCTAAATCTCAATTTAGATTGAACGAATAATAGAGAGAAAATATATGAGAAAAATATACCGGAAAATATGAATATGTGAAAAGTGTCAAATTAGGGTTTCACAACCAGTTTATATACTGGGCAACAATTCTCTCTTTCCACCTTTAGCCCTTGAACTTTATCACCGTCTTAACTTCTGGTCCTTGTCTCATCTTTAGTGTCTTTAACACTTTTAGTCCTTGATGCATAAGTTTCTTCACTTTAAGACCTGCACATTCTAATCATACAATAAGATAATAAACAAGAATAAGATTATAAATTTAACATCCCCCCTTAATCTTATTCTTGAAACAAGTCAGTGAGTTTCAACAAGGAACAAAAAGTATTGTGAGTAAATTTGTCCAATCCTTTAGTAAAGATATCTGCAACTTGAACTGCAGAATCTATTTTCTTAGTTTGAATAACCCCAACCAGTTGTTTCTCCCTTACAAAATGAAGGTCAATTTCCAAATGTTTTGTTCTCTCATGAAAAACAGGATTGGCTGCAATTTTAATTGCAGATTTGTTATCACAGAATACACTAACAGGAAGTACATTGTCAATATGTAAATCCTTAAGAATTTTTAAAACCCAAACAATTTCACAAGTAACAGCAGCCATTGCTCTATACTCAGATTCTGTGGATGATTTTGAAATAGTTGGTTGTTTCTTACTTTTCCAAGAAATAAGTGAATTACACAAGAATAAACAGAAACCAGTAACAGATTTTCTGTTAACACCACACTTAGCCCAATCAGCACCATAGCTTATTGCCATGGTAATATCCCCATAGAATTATGTGCTCTTGTGACGGATTAGGAGAAATTAGGGATGTATTGTTTGTTATGTGACGGTCGATTTCGATTATTCGTGTGTGAAGTGTGAAAATTAACTTGCTAATCTAACACGTGTGTTCAGGAAAGGATGGTTAGACCAAAAAGAGTTATTCGCCGCCCTCGTGCTCAAGAAGAAGAAGAAGAATTTGTAGGTGGACGTGGAGGTAGGGGTGGACGTGGTGGTAGAGGGGGTCGTGGAGGCCGTGGTGGTCGTGGTGGCCGAGGTGGCCGGGGTGGTGCCAATCCCCCGGTAACCTCCGAGGTTATCACTCAAGCTCTAAATGATCTCATGCCGGATCTTGTGGCCCGAATCCAAACGGACATGGAAGCTAGAAATGAACAAGAAGAACCGGAAGATGAAGCGGTTCATGTTCAAAATGAAGATGAAGATGTGAATGTAAACGGTGACGATGGAGAAGAAGGTTTTGTGCAACCAAGAGGACAATTTGCTTACCAACAAGGATGTTTGTTTAAAGACTTCAAACTTTGTGGAGCTCCGGAATTTAATGGAGTTGGTGGTGCCACGGGTTGTTTAGAATGGTTGGAGACAATTGAATCGATCATTGCTCGGAGTGGTTGTGCTTATCACCAACGAATTTCTTATGTCACCGGCATGTTGAAAGGTGATGCTCTTGAATGGTGGAATGAGGAGGTTGAGGAATTGGGGATTGATGCGGCTAACAACCTACCTTGGGGAGACTTCAAAAGGATGATAATTACTAAATATTGTCCGGCACACGAAATGAGAAATTTGGAAGAAGAATTCTCTAAGCTTGCCATGAAGGGAGGAGACTATGAGGGTTACACTCGCCGTTTTGGCTAACTCTCTAGACTCATTCCCCATTATGTGAGACCCGATGATGTGAAGATTGAGAAGTATGTTGCGGGATTGCCTCATGAAGTGAGGATGCTTGTTTCTCACCCCACCATGCCTTTGACATACAAAGAGGCAACCACCCGCACCACTAGCGTGACATTGGAACTTATTAGGGGTGGCAAGTTGAGCAAAAGTGATGGCAAGAGAAAAGAAGTAGCCGAGTCTAGTGGTACCAAGAAGGTGGAGAGGTATCACAACAAGAAACCAACTAGAGGTGGGAAGGTGTTTGCGGCGACTATGCCGGTTAAAGAAGGTTATGACGGGACGGCTCCTTTGTGCCCTAGGTGTAACCGTCATCATAGGCCTCAATATCGTTGCGAAGCGTGTTTCTATTGCAATCAACCGGGCCATATGGCCAAGATGTGCCCCACTAATCCTAGGGGTGCACCATTGAATGTTGTTCCTCTTAATGCTCGTTTTCCGGCTCGGGGCAATTGCTATGAATGTGGTAGTCAAGAGCACTACCGAAACACATGTCCAAATCTCATCGGCCAACAAGTTCAAGTGACCGTGCACCCGAATCAACTACAAATTGCCGGTCCAAATCAAAACCGGGGACTTCAAGGCCAACAACAACAACTTCCTCAAGCTCCTCGTCAATAATTGGCCCCCCGTGGTAGAGCTTTTGCCGTGAATGCGGCCGAGGCTCATGTTGATCCAAACGTTGTGGCAGGTACTTTTCTTCTCAATGACCAATATGCCACCGTGTTATTTGATTCCGGAGCCGATTTTAGCCTCATATCCAATGATTTCATTCCGTTGATTAATGCTAGTCTTAGCCCATTGACGTATTATTTTGAACTCGAAATGGTAAATGGTGGTTTGTCTAGAGTTAGTCAAGTTGCACGTGATTGTATCTTAGATTTGAACAACCACCCATTTTAGATTTGGTCCCTTTTGATATTGGTAGTTTTGATGTGAATGTTGGTATGGATTGGATGTCGTCCGTTAACGCGGTAATTGATTGTGGTAATAAAATAGTTAGAATACCGTTAGAAAATGGTGAGGAATTAGTGGTCCAAGGTGAAAGGTCCGAGTCTTGGGAAAGTAAAGTGTATAATGTTAACGTCACCAAGGTTGAATTGAAGACCGTGCCCGTAGTCAACGGGTTTGCGGATGTCTTTCCGGATGATTTACCGGGTTTGCCTCCCTCTCGTCAACTCGATTTCCGTATTGATCTTGTTCCTAACGCTTCCCCCGTGGCCAAGGCACCGTATCGCCTAGCCATGACCGAAATGCAAGAGTTGGCTACCCAACTCAAAGAACTTCAAGAAAAGGGTTTCATCCGCCCTAGTCAATCACCGTGGGGAGCACCGGTCTTATTTGTCAAAAAGAAAGACGGGTCCTTCCGAATGTGTATCGATTATAGAGAATTGAACAAATTAACGGTGAAAAATCGCTATCCTCTTCCTAGAATTGACGACTTGTTTGATCAACTCCAAGGTGCTAAATACTTCTCAAAGATTGATTTGCGGTCGGGTTATCATCAATTGTGGGTACACGAAGATGATATTCCAAAAACGGACTTCCGAACCTGATATGGGCACTTTGAATTCACGGTCATACCCTTCGGCCTAACTAATGCACCGGCGGTGTTCATGGACTTGATGAACCGGGTGTGTGATCCATATTTGGATAAGTTTGTCATTGTTTTCATTGATGACATACTTATCTATTCTAAGACGAAGGAAGATCACGCGGAGCATTTGAAGCTAGTCTTGGAGTTACTTCGAAAGGAAAAGTTATATGCCAAGTTTTCCAAGTGTGAATTTTGGTTGGAAGAAGTCCACTTCCTTGGACATGTGGTGAGCAAGGAAGGCATACACGTCGATCCGAGCAAGATTGAAGCGGTAAAGAATTAAAGAAGGCCCGAGACGCCCACCGAGATTCGTCAATTTCTTGGTTTGGCGAGCTATTATAGAAGATTCATCGAGGGCTTCTCAAAAATTGCCCAACCTTTGACCTTGTTGACTCAAAGAGAAAGGAGGTTTGATTGGGGCGAAAAACAAGAACAAGCCTTTCAATTGTTGAAAGACAAGTTGTGTGATGCACCCATTTTAAGCTTGCCCGATGGAGCCGATGATTTTGTGGTTTATTGTGATGCATCCGGGCAAGGATTGGGTTGTGTCTTGATGCAACGGGGTAAGGTGATTGCTTATGCATCTAGGCAATTGAAGGTGCATGAGAAGAATTACCCGACTCATGACTTGGAATTGGGAGCGGTAGTTTTTGCCTTAAAATGTTGGAGGCACTACTTGTATGGCACCAAGAGCGTGATCTATACCGATCACAAAAGCCTTCAACACATTTTTGACCAAAGTGAACTAAATATGAGACAACGAAGATGGTTGGAGCTCTTTAGCGACTATGATTGTGTTATTCGTTACCATCCGGGTAAAGCCAACGTGGTAGCCGATGCATTGAGTCGAAAGGAACGTGTGAAACCGAGGCGAGTTAGAGCCATGAGCCTTACCGTACAAAGGAGTGTTCGTGACTCCATCATTGAGGCTCAAAGATTGGCAACTAGGCCGGAAAACTTCATCAATGAAGCTTTACATGGCTTAGAAGAGCAATTTGATAGAAAAGATGATGATGGATTATATTTTGTTGAACGATTGTGGATTCCCGTTTTGGGTGGGCTTGGGATGAAATTAATGAATGAAGCTCATAAGTCGGCCTACTCGGTTCACCCGGGTTCCGACAAGATGTATTTTGGGTTGAGGGATTTGTATTGGTGGCCGGGAATGAAGAAAGACATTGCTAGATACGTTAGTGAATGTATCACATGTTTGCAAGTAAAGGCCGACCACAAGAAACCACCCGGTTTGCTAGTTCAACCGAGAACACCGGTGTGGAAGTGGGAAGAAATTGCTATGGACTTCATAACGAAGTTGCCAAGAACGAGTAGTGGGAAGGACACCATTTGGGTTATTATTGACCGGTTGACTAAGTCGGCTCACTTCTTGGCCATCCGGGAGGACGACAAATTTGACACCATGGCACGCTTGTACATCAAAGAAGTGATATCCAAACATGGAATGCCAATTTCCATAATAACCGATCGGGATGCCCGATTTACTTCAAAATTTTGGAAGGCGTTTCAAAAAGCGATGGGTACTCGACTTGACATGAGTACGGCGTTCCATCCACAAACCGATGGTCAAAGTGAAAGGACAATTCAAACGTTAGAAGATATGTTAAGAGCTTGTGTCATAGATTTCGGTGGTAATTGGGATGTGCATCTCCCTTTGGTCGAATTCTCCTATAACAATAGCTATCATGCTAGCATACAAATGGCCCCATTTAAGGCTTTGTATGGGAGAGATTGTCGATCACCCGTAGCTTGGGCGGAAGTTGGTGAAAGCCAACTCATTGGACCCGAGATTGTGGTTGAAACAACTAAAGTGATTTCTCAAATCAAAGAGAAGTTGAGAGTGGCCCGAGAACGACAACTAAAGTATGCCAATGTTAGACGACGACCTCTCGAATTCGAAGTTGGTGATTTTGTGTTACTCAAAGTGTCTCCGTGGAAGGGAGTGGTCCGTTTTGTGAAACGTGGTAAGTTGGGTCCAAGATATATTGGCCCATTTAAGATTTTGTAACGAATTGGTCCGGTAGCGTATCGTTTGGAACTTCCTCAACACTTGAGTGGAGTTCACAATGTCTTTCATGTTTGTAATCTTAGGAGGTGTTTGGCCAACCCAACGCTTCACGTACCCCTAAATGAAATCCGAGTCGATAAAGCGTTGAAATTTGTGGAGGAACCGGTAGAAATCCTAGATCGACAAACTAAGAAGTTAAAGAATACCCGATATACGATTGTTAAAGTTAGATGGCAAGCAAGACGTGGACCCGAGATTACTTGGGAACGGGAAGATTCGATGAAAGCTAAGTATCCCCACTTGTTTAGCGAGTCTAGTTAACTTAGAATTTCGGGACGAAATTCCTTTAACGGGGGAATAATGTAACATTCGTGACTTTTGACTTGGTTTGACTTTTGATTGAATGTAATAAAATGTGAACGATTTCGTGAATTTATATGAGTTATTGAACGTTTTATCATGTTTTAATATAACGTTGAATTTATTTGCATTTACGGGTTTGTTTTAGCGATTAAATGGATAATGTTTAGCTATTTGTCGAATTTAACGGAGCGGGGCCTCATAATTAAGACCCCTTGGCCGTCCCCCACCTTACACCCACACACTCACTCATTTTTTTTACTTTACCAAATTTCTACCTTATCTTTCTCTCTTTCTTCCTCTCATTCATTTATTTCTCCATCTACCTCAAAAACCCTAACCAATTCATAATAAATATTGCTTTGCTCCTAGATTTAACCAAGTAATTTAACCATAATAACAAATATAATCATCATCTTGCAAGAATCTAGGGTTTTGAAGTGTTCATCCTTTCCAAGTTTCCAAGAATTCAAAATTTAAGATCCGGGTTGTTTTGGTAAGTGAAATCTAGCTAAATCTCTCCATTTTATGTTATTGAACTTGTTTCTTAGTCGAATCTTATGAGTTCTTGGTTGATTTCGGGTCAAAAACGGGTTTGAGTCAAATTAGGGTTTCATTTAGAGTTTTGGTTGAAATGGAGGTGAATTCGGATTTGTATGATGTTATGGAATGAAACTAAGATGTGGGTTATGTTTGTTTATGTCCAAATGTGTGGATTTAAGCTTGAAATCGGGTCCTAGATCCTCCTTGGTCATTTATGGAGTCAAAATGAGTGTTTTGGGGGTGTTTGGCTCGTGCTGGTGCTGAACTGGGTGGGTTGCGGCGCAACTATACAAGTTGCGGCGCAACTTAAACGTCTGTTTTCCTGTTGCGGCGCAATCCTAAGTTGCGGTGCAATTGTGGGTCTTAATCACTTAACTTTTTCCTATCTTCGGTTCTAGCATCCTAGGGTCATCCCGACCTTTCCAGAATGTCCTCTTATGATCTTATTGGTGCCTTACACAAGACAAACCATTCGTTCAAAGTCGTGAGTCACTTTTGAAACCAACTTGAGATATTAACTCAAACGATCTATATATATATATATATATCTTTTGATCCGTTTGTCCGTTTTAGGCATATGACCTATCGTTGGAATCGTATGAGAGTCTATTTCCTCATGGTAACATCCATGTGGGGTGAATCCATCTCCATTTCTAAAAATGTCGTGTCAAAGTGTCCTTGTTTATGTTCGGTAGAGCCATTAAGACGTTTAAGAGTTAAGACACGACTAAATCGAGTCCCGATTGTTATCCAATGTTTACTTACCCTTATAAAGCTCCGATTAGGATTTGACAAGTGATTGTAATATGTATGTTTGATAGGTGGTGTTCACGAAGCGATTGTTGGACGTTTATAATTTGACTATAACTCGTGTAAGCTCGTCAAAGGTGAGTTTCGTAGCCCCGTTTTCTCTTACATTTGGGGTGAAAAGTGTACTTGTTTTACTTAAACGTTCTAACGATTTACTTGAAATGATTTGATATTAAACGATGACTTGTTGAACGTAAATGCTTTGTTTTCCATGAACGTATTTGTGAATGCTTGTTGTGATGAATGATTGTGATAACGAGTAAGTCCACGATTAGTGGCATAACGTAAAGTCCATGTTGATGGCATAACGAGTAAGTCCACGATTAGTGGCATAACGTAAAGTCCATGTTGATGGCATAACGAGTAAGTCCACGATTAGTGGCATAACGTAAAGTCCATGTTGATGGCATAACGAGTAAGTCCACGATTAGTGGCATAACGTAAAGTCCATGTTGATGGCATAACGAGTAAGTCCACGATTAGTGGCATAACGTAAAGTCCATGTTGATGGCATAACGAGTAAGTCCACGATTAGTGGCATAACGTAAAGTCCATGTTGATGGCATAACGAGTAAGTCCACGATTAGTGGCATAACGTAAAGTCCATGTTGATGGCATAACGAGTAAGTCCACGATTAGTGGCATAACGTAAAGTCCATGTTGATGGCATAACGAGTAAGTCCACGATTAGTGGCATAACGTAAAGTCCATGTTGATGGCATAACGAGTAAGTCCACGATTAGTGGCATAACGTAAAGTCCATGTTGATGGCATAACGAGTAAGTCCACATTTGTGGCATAACGTTGTTGTAAACAATATTGTTTAACGTGTATATTGTATATGAACGTTTGCTTGTAACGTAACGTCGATTATGATGAATTGCGAACGTATGGATGATTATGTAAGTGTCCTCATCCTTGAATACCCTTAACGGTTGTTATCCCGACACTATGACTTGAACGTTTAAACCTACGAACTCACCAACTTTATGTTGACCCGTTTTAGTACACTTTTCAGGTAATCAAGTTAATCAAGGACGAAATGGATGATTGCATGACTTTGCTAGGATTCGGGCTTGACTATTGGATCCGTGATTCATTGATCCCTTTACGGGTTATGCTTAGGATTATTGGCCATCATTTTGAATTGTTCTTTTGTAACATTTGATGGTTATGTGCTCCTTATGCATTTTGTGATCCATTTGTTATACTTGTAATCGTATTTGAACTTATATTCATGGATTGCCCAATCCTTATTTGCATGTAGTATCGTCTCTATTTAATCTCCATGTCATGCTGTGCTTTTCTTGTGATATCCCATGATTCCGCCATGTTGGGGTGTTACAGAATACCTCTACCTGGATTACCTTTCAAATATCTCAGGATTCTAATTGCCATTTTCAAATGAGAAGTGAGAGGTTTATGCATAAATTGACTCAAACATTGCACAGAATAAGAGATGTCAGGTCTAGTATGAGTCAAGTATATCAATTTACCAATGAGTTTTTGGTAATTGCCAACATCTTTAAGAACAGGATCATTAACAGACTCCTCAATGGTAATATTAACATTAGGATCAAGAGGAGTGTTAATAGGTTTGCTTGCAAGCAATCCAAATTCAGAAAGCAAATCAAGACAATATTTCCTTTGGTTTAAACACAAACCTTTCTCAGTGTTTAAAACTTCAATTCCCAGAAAGTATTTCAACTTTCCAAGATCTTTTATAAGAAACTTTGTTTGTAAATAATTTTTGAAATTATCAATTTCCTTTTCATTATTGCCAGTGATAATTATATCATCCACATAGACAAGTAAAGCTATAAATAAATCACCAACAGTTTTAGTAAACAAGGAATAATCACTCAAGCTTTGAACAAAGCCATTCTCACACAATGCATCAGTGAGTTTAGCATTCCATTGTCTAGGAGCTTGCTTAAGACCATACAAAGACTTGTTAAGCTTACAAACCCTAGTTTCACTTTGATCAAAATATCCTTCAGGTAATTTCATATAAACAGTCTCATTTAAATCACCATACAAGAATGCATTATTAATATCTAATTGATATAATGACCAATTTTTCTGAACAGCTAGAGTAAGTAAACACCTAACAGTTACAATCTTTACAACAGGTGAAAAGGTCTCATCAAAGTCTACACCTTCTCTTTGGCTATACCCTTTAGCAACAAGCCTAGCTTTATACCTTTCTATCTCACCATTTGATTTGTATTTAATTTTGTACACCCATTTACAACCTATAGGTTCTCTTCCTTTAGGTAAATCACATAATTCCCAAGTGTTATTCCTATAAAGAGCCTCCATCTCTTTATTCATAGCCTCAATCCATTTATCATTTTTACATGCAAGTTTATAAGTATGAGGCTCATGATTCTTATTTAACTCAGAAACAAAGCAGAAATTATCAAAGTCAAGTCTAGAATAATTAACTACTTTTTCAAGACCATACTTGACTTTACTATCAACAATAAAATCCTTGTATTTATTAGGAAAGTGTGAATCTCTATTAGACCTTCTAACATTTTGTTCATTAAAAACAGGTTGTTGATTAAGACCAGGTTCATTATTATCAAAAACAGGATTATCATCACTAGAGTACTCTCCAATTTCAGTATTGCTACTGCTATTTCCCTCAGAATTATTACTTTCATCATGTGTTGCTGTAGAATCATCTTCACTGGTAGAACTCAAAGGAGTACTGCCAGAGTGAAGATGTCTACTGCCATCACCATCCTCACCTCTCACCTCATCATTGGGAATTGGATGATACTCTATTGAATCAAAAAAATTTAATTGGTTTATATCATTATCAGTATTCAAATAAGTACTGGAGGTTTTGTTTAATTTCTTTTCTTTTAAGGGAAAGATATTTTCAAAAAACTTAACATCTCTTGAATAAAAAATACTATAATCTTCAATGTTTAAAAGTTTATATCCTTTTTTTGTATTAGAATAACCTAATAAAACACATTTATAAGCTCTTTTTGAAAACTTATCAGGATTATTTAATTTTTTTGAAAACTTATCAGGATTATTTAATTTTTTTGAAAAACAGAGACATCCAAAAGATCTTAAGTGTGAGAGAATAGGAACTTTATTAAACACCAACTCAAAAGGAGACTTTCCATTAAGCACAGAAGAAGGCAATCTGTTAATAAGATAGCAAGCAGTTAAAACACAATCAGTCCAGAGATTTAGAGGAATTCCCCCTGAAACATAAGGGATCTAGCCACATTAAGGAGATGCCTATGTTTCCTTTCTACTATGCCATTCTGTTGTGGACTATGTACACAAGAGGTTTGATGTATAATTCCATTTGTTTCTGTTAGAAATATAAATGTAGTAGTTGATTTGTATCTCTTGTACTTACAATGTAAATATCTAAGTATGGAAGGGGGCATATTGTAATATGTGTATAGGTATATAAACCCCCTCCATAATGCAAAATGTAACCTTTCACCTCATTTTTTATAAAACTAATCTTCCAGCCAAACACTCTTTCTCTCTCTACTTTCTCTCTCTTAAAACCTCCATTGTTACACACACTAACACACATAAGCTCGAATTCTTAACTTTACATTTGGTATCAGAGCACAATCAGAGTAACTGAACGATCCACAAGCTTAAAACAAGCTTAATTTGTGCTTAATTTCAGAATTTGGCTTATTTTCTGAAAGGTTCATTTGCCGAGATCACTGTTAGAGTGATTTCTGCAAATTAAGTGTGTTTTTGTTCGAATTTTGTTCACCGATCGATTCATAATCAGTATATCATCCTTCGTTATCGATTTCAGAAGTTAATTTCATCATTTGAGTTATTTTTGCTCGAGCTCGGCAAATCGCATGTTCGAGTGGGTTTGAATTCTAGTTGAAATTAGCATCTAATTTGCTCAAGGATTTGTACGCATCGTTTTTCTGATCATTTTGATATAAAATACGAGCTTTAATTCGCAAAAATGAAGGAGAAATTAAAGATTTACAGTCTGCTCTGCATTTGAGGGTTTGGCTGGACGAAGAAGACGAACAGTAATCGACTATTTTGTCACGTAGTGATTACTCGTGTTTGCATAGGTCGTTGGCTTGGTTTGATCTTACTTGTTCGATTTGCAGAGCTCATTGCTCGGCAAATAAGTGGTTCAGCATAATTTGGCTAAGTATTGGTCCTACTTGTACTATTTGCAGAGCTCACTGCTCGGCAAATACGTATTTCAAGAAATTTGTTAAGTGTTGGTGCTACTTGTTCTATTTGCAGAGCTAATTGCTCGGCAAATAGTTATTTCAAGAAAATTTGTTAAGTATTGGTGCTAATTGTTCTATTTGCAGAGCTCTTTGCTCGGCAAATAGTTGTTCCAAGAATTTTTGATTTGAGACTGGTGCTACTTGTATTGTTTGCAGAGGTTTAAGCTCGGCAAACAAGTGTTTTTGGTTGGTGCGACTAAGTACAAGTTCTATTTGTACTATTTGCAGAGATATTTGCTCGGCAAATAGTTATTTCAAGAAATTTGTTAAGTATTGGTGCTAATTGTTCTATTTGCAGAGATATTTGCTCGGCAAATAGTTGAATTGAATTCTTCAACCAAGTGACTTTCTTAGTTGTGCTGTTTGCAGAGGTCTAAGCTCGGCATTCAGTTGAAATTGATTATTGATCAAAGTACTTGGGTTGCAACTTGGTCACTTACACCATTTGCAGAGGATTAAGCTCGGCACTTAGTAGGTTTTGAAATTCTCAAATCAAAAATTTTCAAGAAAATCAATTCAAAACCATTTTTCATCAATATTCTTCAAGTGGGAAGAAAATCAAAATTTTCAAATTTCTACTTGTTCTATTTGTAGAGGTCTAAGCTCTGCATCTAGTTAAAATAGAAAAAATTTCAATCCTTTTTCGAATTTATTTGAAATGGCATCAAGGGAAGCTTTAGCACTTGGTTCTGAAGGAAGACCTCCTGTCTTGTTTAGAGGTTCTTATCCTCAATGGAAGAAAAGGTTTATGAACTGGATAGACAGACAGAAGAATGGAAAACTTCTGAGGAAATCATACAAAGATGGTCCTGAAATTCCAAAGAACCCTGCTAATGGAGAAGCTCTACCTGAAGAAAGTTGGAATACAGATCAGAAAAATAGAGTTGAAGCTGATCAAATGTCAATTGCTTATCTTTACCAAGCACTTCCTGATGACATTTACTGCAATGTGGACTCCTATGAAACAAGAAAAGACATATGGGATGAAGTGGAGAAGCAGATGGAAGGATCTGATGTGTCAAACACCATAAGGTTGTCAACTGTTCTGAACATGTATGAAACTTTCAAGCAACAAAAGGGTGAACCATTGAATGAAGTATACATCAGATTCTGTAATGTCATCAATGAGCTGAGAAAGAATGACATGAAGAGAACCAATATGGAACTGAACATCAAGTTCATCAAAAATCTGGAAGAGGAATGGCAAGTGTATGGAACCCAACTCAACCAACAATCAGACTTTGGGAAACTCACCATTCACACCTTGTATGAAAAGCTGAAGCTGAATGTTGAGGATGTTCAGAGGATCCAAAAGAAGAAAGAAGAAAGTTCTCATTCCGATCCATTAGCCTTGGTAGCTGAGAAGAAGACTTCAAAAGTGTCAAGACAAAGCTTTGTTGAGTATGACACTGATTCTGATTCAAGTGAAATGAGTGATTCTGATCTGGATGAGAAACAAAAAGAGATGTACAAAGAACTCGCTTATTTCACAAAGGCTTTCAAGAAGAAATTCTTCAAGAAGAAACCAACAAATAATCAGCTTAGGACTTCATCAGTCTCTTCGTATGCTAAAAATGCAAATGCTCCTAAGTTTGATCAGAAGAAAGATTTTGTTGGTGGTGAGAAGAAGTATGACAATCAGAAGAAGTTTGAAAAGAAAGTCATGGATAAGAGAAACGAAGACAAGAAATGTTACAACTGTGGTCTTCCTGGACATTTTGCCATCAATTGCACTAAACCTCGACAAAAGAACTCCGAGTACTATAAGTACAAACTTTTGCTAGCAAGACAAGAGGAAAGTGGAATTGCTCTTCTCGCTGAGGATGACAAGTGGTTACATCTTTCTGATGAGGAGACAGACGAACTTGCAGCAAATGTGTGCTTCATGACGAAGATCAAGAAATCAAAGGAGTTGGATGATGTTGAGGAAAGTTCTTCAGAGGATGATCAGGTACTAACACTTCCCAAATCAGTGTTAAAACACTATATGGATATGAGTGAAACTGCAACAAAAGATTGCATGGAGTTGAGTAAAAAGAATTTAAAATTAAAGAAAGATTTGGAAAACAAAGAAAAAGATTTTCAAAGTAAATTTGATTTGCTTCAAAAGGAATTTGAGAATTTGAAATCTGAAAAAGCAGCAGTCACTTTTACTCCAAACTCTAAACTGCATCTTGAACAACAAGAACTTGAGACCAAAGTTCTTGAAATGAGCAAGACCATCAGACAACTTCAAGTCGAAAAGACCAATGAGATGTTTCGAGCAAATGCATTGGCTGAGGACATTGAGTCTTTAAATGTGAAATTGAAAGAATCTATCCCTGATTTGACGGAATTTGAAAACAAAATTTCTGACCTAAAATATGAGTGTTGTATAAAAGATTCTCTTAAACAAAAACTTGATAAAGAAAATGCTGAGCTTAAAGCTGAAATCAAGTCTTATCAAGACAAGTTGTATAAGATTAATCGTTCATATCAACAAATCTTTTTGAATAGGCCAAGAAATTCAGAATCAATATTCACTTCAGGGTTAGGTTATGTCAATCCAAATCATTTGCTCAAAGCACAAGAAGAAGTCCCATCATTATATAAGGAATCTTATTTGAGATGTGGGATGACTGACCAGTTGTGAGACCGAATGATAGTGATTTTGAGGCTGATGATTTTCTAAAGAAGGGTGCAAAAGTCTATTTTAACTATGAGTTAATGGATGAGTCATATGATTTTTTCAGTCACCCTGCACATAAAATGGAAAAAGAAAATGATGAAAAAGAAAATCATGAGGCTGTAATTCCTGAAATTCTTGAGTGTTTTAAAGAAAAACCTTTAGAAGAAACTATTCCAATTCCAAAAGCTGAAAACTTGAGACCTTATGTTCCACAAAAAGTTTTGGAAAAGGTAATAGAGAATCTGCAAAAGTCTTTTGATGAAAAGCAATCTTTGATAGACAATCTGAAGACTCAAAATCACTTTATCATTGACCAACCCAAGTTAGATTCCAAAGTTTGTGATCAATCTGGATGTTCTGTGATTTCTATGTGTGAAATTGTAAATGCTTCTGTGCAAACTGAAAAAGAATCACAGATCTTTGATATGTGCAAACTTGATTTTGACCGAAAGTTTTCTGAATCATTTGAAAAAATCAATAAGAAGATTTTATCTATGAAAAAGAAAACCAATGTGTTAGAAGAGAATCATCCAATCCATGTTCAAAATGTGAATGTAGACATCAAGAAAGTTGTTCATGTGTCTGTTCAAACTGATGGTGATTTAGATGATGGTCATGATGTTGATGATTAGTTCTTCCCGATTGCTTCTGAAACTGAGTCTTTTACCAAGTTTTCTGAGGGAACTCAATCATACTTGAATGAAATTGATGCTTTCAAACAAAAGTTTGAAAAAGAAAGAGAACAAAGGTTAAATGTGCTAAAGGAACTTAATGATCTAAAAGTTGAATTCCAATTTCAGAAAATAGCACTTCAATTTTTTAAAGAAAAAGAAAAAGCATCAATTCCACTCAAGAGAAGTCCTTGTCCAATTAAGAAAAGTGAAGCTAGTGTGAAATTGGAAACGGGTGATTTATCAACTTATTTGGAAGGAAATTATGATTTTCCTCCTGATTTTGAAAAAGAAAATCATGAGGCTGTAATTCCTGAAATTCTTGAGTGTTTTAAAGAAAAACCTTTAGAAGAAACTATTCCAATTCCAAAAGCTGAAAACTTGAGACCTTATGTTCCACAAAAAGTTTTGGAAAAGGTAATAGAGAATCTGCAAAAGTCTTTTGATGAAAAGCAATCTTTGATAGACAATCTGAAGACTCAAAATCACTTTATCATTGACCAACCCAAGTTAGATTCCAAAGTTTGTGATCAATCTGGATGTTCTGTGATTTCTATGTGTGAAATTGTAAATGCTTCTGTGCAAACTGAAAAAGAATCACAGATCTTTGATATGTGCAAACTTGATTTTGACCGAAAGTTTTCTGAATCATTTGAAAAAATCAATAAGAAGATTTTATCTATGAAAAAGAAAACCAATGTGTTAGAAGAGAATCATCCAATCCATGTTCAAAATGTGAATGTAGACATCAAGAAAGTTGTTCATGTGTCTGTTCAAACTGATGGTGATTTAGATGATGGTCATGATGTTGATGATTAGTTCTTCCCGATTGCTTCTGAAACTGAGTCTTTTACCAAGTTTTCTGAGGGAACTCAATCATACTTGAATGAAATTGATGCTTTCAAACAAAAGTTTGAAAAAGAAAGAGAACAAAGGTTAAATGTGCTAAAGGAACTTAATGATCTAAAAGTTGAATTATAATTTCAGAAAATAGCACTTCAATTTTTAAAGAAAAAGAAAAAGCATCAATTCCACTCAAGAGAAGTCCTTGTCCAATTAAGAAAAGTGAAGCTAGTGTGAAATTGGAAACGGGTGATTTATCAACTTATTTGGAAGGAAATTATGATTTTCCTCCTGATTTTGAAAAACATTTTGTTCAAAAAGAGGAAAAACATGAATTTTTTCTAAAGAAGATTCCAAAGTCACACTCTTCACAACCTTTCCCATTCGATAAGATCCAAAGACCAAAGACCACCCAACAATCAAAGACCAACCCATCACTCAAGAATGATTCAAAACCAAAGACCAAACCATCACCAAAGAATGTTTCAAAACCAAAATTCAATCAATCACCAAAGACAGTTTCGAAACCAAAACCAAACATAGAACTCAAAGTTTCTAACAATTCAAAGACTTCTAGGAAATACAAGGTTAAATCTGAATCTCAGTCCCAAAAAGAAGTCAAAACAAGAAGTGGTCCAAAGATTGTTAAGAATGAAACTTTCTCATTAGGTAACAAACAACCTAAGCAGGTTAGGTATTCTAGTTTTCCTAGGTATTCTCAGAAGAATCCTAAGTGCACTTTACAAAGGGTTAGAGATACTTTTACTGGAATAACTAAGTACAAAGATCAATATGGTTGGTTGTCACCTAATAATATAAAGAAAGTAAACAAGACCACAGAAATCATCAAGAAGAAACTTGTTAAGTCCGAAAGTAACAAATTGTTTGCTAACAAGAAAACTGTTCATGTTTCAGGTGACTTGTGCTTAAATAGTAGCAGTAGATGGATTCCTAAGGATAGATTTTTGCATGCTTCTAGTAAAGTCAAGCTTGATGGGAATACAACAAATGTGAAACAAGTGTGGATTGTCCGTAGATCAAATTCTCAAAATAGTGCAAATACATCTAGGACTAGTCCTGCTTGTACCAAAACATGTGTATAAACCTTGGTTTTTCATTGCTTGTAATTAGTATCTGTGATTTGAACAATTATGTGTGTTTGTTTGTGATTTGATTAAAAAGTTTGTTTGTGTGTTATTTTGCTTGATGTTTAATTTTATGAATACTTGCATGTTATCCCTCTAACCTGCAAGGACCCAATCTACATGGGTACCTAAATCATATTCCTTGTCCTTGCAGGAATTTCTCATTTGTGTATGGTATGTTGACTCGGGATGTTCTCGTCATATGACTGGAAAAAAGTCCATTCTTAAAAACTTTGTCGAGAAGTTCATGGGAACCGTCAGATTCGGAAATGATCATATCGCTCCTATTCTCGGTTATGGAGACATTGTTAAAAATGGTGTCACTATCAAGAAAGTTTCTTATGTTGAAGGCCTAGGACACAATCTTTTTAGTGTTGGACAATTTTGTGACAATGATCTTCAAGTATTATTCAGGAGATATGAATGCAAAGTGCAGACTGAAGATGGTGTGGATATTCTTACTGGAATAAGAGACAATAATTTGTTCACTATTGATCTCAACAATATTCCATCTAACTCTTCAGAGATTTGTCTTCTTTCTAAAGCAACTGCACAAAATTCTTGGTTATGGCATCGCCATCTTTCTCATCTTAATTTTCAAACAATCAATACTCTCGTGGATAAACAACTTGTTGAAGGACTTCCGGATTACAAGTATGAAAGTGAACATGTTTGTCCAGCTTGTGCAATTGGTAAGATGAAAAGCTTCACACAAACCAAAGAAGTATCTGAGTACTGAAGGTCCTTTGCACCTTATACATATGGATTTGTGTGGCCCAATGAAAGTTCAAAGTATTCATGACAAGCGATACATTCTTGTGATTATCGATGATTATTCTTTCTTCATGCAAAGAGTGATACTCCGAATGCAATTATTGATTTCATAAAGAAAACCCTAGTAAATCTTAAATCATTAGTTAGAATTGTTCGCTCAGACAATGGCACTGAATTCAAGAATTCAACAATTGATTCTTTCTTCAAGTCCACGGGTATTAGTCATCAATTTTCCGCTGTCAGGACACCTCAATAAAATGGAGTAGTTGAATGTCGAAATCGAACTCTTGTTGAAGCAGCTAGAACAATGCTTGCTTATTCTAAGTTGCCTCCGAATCTATGGGCTGAAGCTATTGCTACTGCCTGCTTCACTCAAAATAGATCAATCATAAACAAGAGGTTTGATAAAACTCCATATGAGGTGATCAACAATAGAAAGCCCAATGTGAACTTCTTGCATATTTTTGGATGTGTATGTTATGTTCTCCAATGATCGAGATAATCTGGGAAAGTTTGAACCAAAAGGCGATGAGGCATATTTCATCAGTTATTCGAGAGAATCGATAGCATATCGTGTATATAACCGAAGAACCAAGAGAATTGAAGAGAGTATGAATGTTAGATTTGATGAACTCTCGGGAATGGTTCTTGAACAACACAGTTCAAGACCCGAACATCAAAGTCCACAAGCTTCCGCAACAAAGACTGCTTCAAATGTCAAATCATCATTCTCTACTCCAACAACACAAGATTTGGATATCTTGTTTGAAGAATTTTTCCAAGTACCAAAGAAAGTTCCTGAATCTGAAGTAAATGAAAATGAACCATCCAGTTCAAATTCAAAACAGATGGATCCCAATGAGTCTTCCACATCACAATCCTCAGATGTTAATACATCATCTGATTCTCCTCCACCTACCGATACTTCAAAGTTGCATACTCAACCTCATAATATCTCTCAAGTGACAAATCCTTTAACCAACCCTGAAGATTATGATCACGACGACTTTGTTGAACCAATTGCAACTTCGTTTGAACAATTAACAGAACAACATTCTCCTGATTTTATTGATTCTGAAGAATCTGGTGATCCACTTGATCCAATTCCTCACACAAGCAAATGGACAAGAGCTCATCCAATCTCTCAAGTCATTGGTAATCCAACAACTGGAGTTCAGACAAGATCCGCATCCGCGAATGAATGTCTGTTTGTGAATTTTCTGAGTATAGTTGAACCAAAGACAGTGAATGAAGCTCTAAGTTGTCCAGATTGGGTGAAAGCAATGCAAGAAGAACTTAATCAGTTCGAACGTCTTGAGGTATGGAAATTGGTTCCCAATCCTTACAAGAACAAGGAGCCAATTAAGACCAAATGGATATTCAAGAACAAAAAGGATGAAACTGGAGTTGTTGTACGTAACAAAGCACGATTGGTTGCGAAGGGATACTGTCAACAAGATGGAATTGACTACGATGAGACATTCGCACCAGTTGCACGAATTGAGGCTATTCGGATGTTTCTTGCCTATGCTGCCTACAAGAACTTCACAGTCTACCAAATGGATGTCAAAACTGCCTTCTTGAATGGAATTCTTAAAGAAGAAGTGTATGTTGAACAACCAGAAGGTTTTGTGAATTCCAAACATCCAGACTATGTTTACAGGTTAGATAAGGCTTTATATGGTTTGAAACAAGTGCCTCGTGCATGGTATGATGCTCTATCCTCGTATCTTGTGAAATCTGGTTTTAGCAAAGGTTCAATTGACACTACCTTGTTTATTAAACGACAAGGGAGTGACATCATTCTAATCCAGATTTATGTTGACGACATAATTTTCGGGTCAACTAACCCTAAATACTGCAAGAATTTTTCAGCCTTAATGATCAATAAATTTGAAATGAGCATGATGGGTGAATTAAACTTTTTCCTTGGTCTTCAAGTAAAACAGTTGTCAAATGGTACTTTTATTTGTCAATCTAAGTACATCCTTGACATGTTGAAAAAGTTTGATATGATGGATTGTCAAACAATTGGGACACCCATGGAAGCTCGAACAAAGATTAATGCTGACTTAAATGGTAAATCTTTTAATCAAAAGATATATCGCAGTATGATAGGGTCACTCATGTATTTGACTGCAAGTCGCCCGGATATTATGTTTGCAACATGCATGTGTGCCAGGTACCAGGCCAATCCCAAGGAAAGTCATTTCCAGGCCGTTAAACGGATCTTCCGATACCTGAAAGGCACAGTGAACCTTGGTCTCTGGTATCCAAGGGATACCGGGTTTCAGTTGATTGTATATTCGGATGCTGACCATGCAGGTTGTAAGCTTGATCGAAAGAGTACTTCTGGGAGTATACAGTTTCTAGGGGATAGATTGGTCAGTTGGTCTTCAAAGAAACAAAATTGTGTATCCACATCTACTGCAGAAGCTGAATATGTTGCTGCAGCAAGCTGTTGTTCACAAGTTCTTTGGATGAAGACGCAGTTGACTGATTATGGATTTCAATTCAACAGAATTCCCATTTACTGTGACTCAAAGAGTGCTATTGCTATTTCTTGCAACCCGGTGCAGCACACAAAGACCAAGCATATTGATGTTCGGTACCATTTTCTTAAAGATCATGTTGAGAAAGGTAACATCGAACTCTATTTTGTTCCAACAGACTACCAACTCGCTGACCTTTTCACCAAACCTTTGGATGAAAACAGGTTTAATTTTCTGAAAACCAAGTTGGGAATGCTAGATTTACAAACTTAAATGCTTTCATGCCAGGTATTCTATGTTCATTTTCTGTTTCAAACATTGATGTGTTTTACTTGTTATTACATGCAATGTTTGAGGGGGAGAAAAAGGGTAGAATGCATGATTTAAGGGGGAGCTTGTAAATTTGCCATGTTGTTTTATGCTTAATTTGAGGGGGAGTGTGCAAATGCATGTAAATTTTTGTGTAATTTTCTAGTATGTATAATATTTTTTAAGTTTTTTTTTGTTGTTGTTATGTGTGTTTGTTTTTAAAATTGAAAAACCAAATACAAAATTATAAAATTTTAAAAATGATAAAAAGATTTTTCTTTAAATATTTTTTAATCTGTTCTTAATTTTTTTTAAGTTTTTTTTATTTTTTTTAAGTTTTTTTTATTTTTTTCCATTTGTTTGATTTTTGTTTAATTAGTTTAAAGCCCAAAACCAATTGAGCCCAACCAAATGGATAGCCCAAGACTATTTCAAGAACCGGGTTGACACGCGGGTCAAACCCAGACCCGCGACCCGGATTTGAGTTTTAAAAGGATTTGGGCGGGCCAAACTCATTTACATTCAAATTCAAACCAGTTTTACTTTAATTTTTTCTCTCAAAACCAATTTCTTTTCACTTCAATCAATCAATCTTTTCTTTATTGATCATAATAATCGAAGTGGGCTTATACTAGTAATCATTTTCTGATCTAAATCATCTTGTTACTTCGATCATTTCATCAGTTTTGAGGTAAGAACTCTTGTTTAAATATTGCACTCCAACTGTTTGATAAAATGCTAGAATGAAATGTCATGATTTTTATGCATTATATGATGATTGATTGTGTATTTTTGATGTTTAAGTTGCATGAGTAGGGCCTATACTTGTTGTTTATCTGTTTTGTTTACCTTAGTCTGTTCAAGTTTTAATTTTCTGGGTATGGTTTGATGATGGGCTGGGTAACAATATGAGTGTTTGAAGAAAAGTGCCATTTGCAGAGCATTTAGCTCGGCAAATGCGCTTTTTGTTCATGTTAATCGTCAAATCATCATATATTCTGGTAAAACAAGTTCATATTATTCTCAAACAAGTTTTTGGATCAAAAGAGTCATTTGCAGAGCTTTTAGCTCGGCAAATACTTGTTTTTACCAAATCAAATTTATTTTTCACCAAGTTCTTAAATCAACTGTTTGCATAGCACCAAGCTCGGCATTCAGTGCAAATTGTTTTCCAAAAAGTTTTCCAAGTCCTAATTCAACTGTTTGCAGAGCTCCGAGCTCGGCAAACAGTTCATTTTGAAAAAATTTTCCCAAGTCTTAAATTCAACTGTTTGCAGAGCATTTTGCTCGGCAAACAGTACAAATTAGATTTTCAAAATTGTCAAGACTTGAACCATGCATTTGCAGAGCTTTGAGCTCGGCAAATGCATGTAAACTTTTCACAAAGTTTTCAAATCAACTGTTTGCAGAGCATTTTGCTCGGCAAACAGTACAAAATGTAAATTCTTCACCAAGTTTTCAAATCAACTGTTTGCAGAGCATTTTGCTCGGCAAACAGTACAATGTGAAAAATTTTCACCAAGTTTTTTTTTAAACCAACTGTTTGCAGAGCATTTTGCTCGGCAAACAGTACAAAATTCAGTTTTTCATTGAAATAGTCCTTTATCAATTGACAACATTATTGTTGTTCAATAAAAGGTAATTTCATACATTGAAAAGGAGTTGGTCTGAACTGCTCATTTGCAGAGCTTTGAGCTCGGCAAACAGTACAAAGTGAAAATTTTTCACTAAGTTTTCAAATCAACTGTTTGCAGAGCATTTTGCTCGGCAAACAGTACAATGTGAAAAATTTTCACCAAGTTCTTAATCCAACTGTTTGCAGAGCTTTTTGCTCGGCAAACAGTACAAATAGAATTTTACCAAATTTTTTTTTCTCTTTTCTCTTCTCATTATTTTATTCTATGTTTCTTTTCTTTATTATTTGTGTTGTGTGTTGGTATATATAGTATTTCATAAGTGTTTGGGGTGAGAGGCAAGGTATCGAATGCCTTTGTGTACTACCTTGTTTTCTTATCTTTTAATACCTATGTGATCCTATATATTGTCATGTTTTGTATATATATTTGGGTGAGATGCAAGGTATCGAACGCCTTTGTGTACTGCTTTGTTTTCTCATTTCTAATATATATGCAAAACATTGTTTATGTGTAATAAATGTGTTTCTTAAATGTTGGTTTGTGTTGTTATTTTTCTGTGTTTAAATTGTATTTTCTGGTCAAAACTTTGGTCAGTTTGTCTTAATAGAAAAATAATAAATTACCAAGATGGCTATGTTCAAAGAAGGAGATTCAATGAAGATGCAAGCCAATCAAGCACTTCATATACCATTTGCTTGTAAATTCCCAATAATAACGGAGATTTTGAGCCATCATCCGTTGAATAATGCTTTGACTGGAGGGGCAATTGTTCCTGAGAAGTATGTATTTGAGTTATGGGAATCAATTCAATATGTTAAAGGAAGTAAAAGGCATAGGACAGCAGACTACTTCAAGTTTTCTCTTCAGTCAGAAGATGAAATCTTCAATTGTAAATTCAATCTGGCTGAGTTCAGAACTATCATTGGTTTTCCTGAACTTGAAGAATACGAAGAACTTCCATCAGTTGAAGAAATGTTGGCTGGAGTTCATTTGTTGGGTTATGAAGGAGAGTTGGCAACGATGAGAGATTTTAGAAGAATGAATGTAGCAACTCTCTGGCATACGATGTACAATGTTCTAACCACTTGTTTGATGCCATCACAGAAAGGAATTGATCTCATGACGAAGCATTCCTTATCAATTTACTATGCAGTCACTCACAATGTGCAGTGTGACTTTGCGAAGATAATATGGGATAAGATGGTACAAGTTGTCAAGGGAAAGAATGCACAAGAAAGAAAATACATTCCCTTTATCAGATTCTTCACACTGATTATCGAAGACGTTCTTGATAATGCAGAAGAAATTCCAAAGTTGGAAGACAGCTTCAAGTGTGTAATTGCAATGTATAAATCCAACTTGAGAGGCACAGGAAGTGAAACTGCAAGACCTTTTCCGATTCCACCATTCCTGATTAATCTGGTTCCTGCTCAGAGTCCTCACCTTAGGGCTTATCTAGAGTGGTTAGTCTCAGCAATGGGGTCTGAAAGCCGATAGACTCCTACCCAAGCTGAGCATAGGTCGCCTAGTGAGGGTCCTAGATCTGATAAAAGAAAAAGAGGGGTTAGTGATGAGGGGACTTCTGAGCAGAGGAAAAGAAAGTCAAAAAGGGTTATGTTTGAGCAAGATGTTGTAACACCTGAACCTGTTTCTTCACCTGTTTTTCAACCTACACCAAATATTACTTCGCAAACCTCACCATCCATTCAATCAACACAATCTACACCAACCGTTCAACTTTCGCAATCTTCACCTTCACAATCTACACCTATACCATCCGTTGTTTCGCCAAATCCACCAACTTTAACACCACCTCGCTTATCACCTGTACTTAATCCTACACCGCTTGCTTCAGCTCTACCAAATGAACCACCGGCAATACCTGGTAGACGACTAAAAATGATTACTCGAAGGTCACCAAAGAAATCAAAGAAGAAGAAATCCAAAAGAAAGCATAAGTCTGCTGGATCTGAACATATTGGTGCCTCGACAGAGTTGGATGCTGAACAAGTAACTCAAGTAATTCATAATGTTGTATCTGAGTTGGAAACTGAGCATGTTAGCACTGGAGATGATGTTGTGCTGGAGGAACAAGGTGGAATTGAGGGAGGAGTTGAAAATGTAAGAGAGGATGTGCGGTCCGGGTTAGGACAAGGGCATAAAGAAAACGTTGGCCCTCCAATAGTTCAAACCACAGAGTCTAGCCGGGTTGTTTACCCTAGGGTAGAAGTCGGGAACTGCCCATTCTCGCTTGCACCAAACTCTCCTAGCCATTCTGACTCCTCACAACAGGAGTTAGTCTCACAAACGCACGGGGAACAGCCACACTCACCACACTCTCCTCATTTGGAGGATGAGAGTGTTGAAATAAGAGAGGACCAGCCCCACCTCTCGCCTTCATTTCGTGCACATGAGTCTAGATCTCCTAGGTACACGGATTCACAAGCTCAGTTGAGTACTGATGCCGGAACAAGCAGAGGGGGACCCACTTTGTGTGACCCTCAAGGACAGCTTGGAAATCCTGTCTTAGCTAACATCACGCCAGCTTTAGCCAGGTAACAGTTCTCAGACCGAGACTGGGGGACAGTATGAACGCCATAGTGACACTGCTGTTCCTCAGGATCAACCTGAGACTATATTAACGGGCATTCTCAGTGACCCCGGTGTTGTGAGAGGTGTTGCCCAACAACAACAAGTCCAGGACAGTGATTTATCACAGTCTAGGACACAAATTGATTCGGGTTGCAAAGCCCATGAATCTGAAACTGCTGGTGAGGGTATAACCCGAGGATCCGCAGGAAATCCTGAATCAGCTTCGCTGAATTTAGGTCACACTACAAATGTGCAAACAACCCCTGGGTTGGCTACTCCACCTCCTACCCAAACACAAAGAACACCAACACCTATTCAAACATCATCAACCTCAACAAATCTTCCAACAAAAGATCAAGCATGTGAAGTTTTACTTGGCATTCTACGTTCTGAAGGGGATTTGTTGACTATGACTGAAAGGGGTGTGTTGAATGCTCTTGAGGTTCAAGAAAGAGAAATTGCCAACGAACGAAGAGTCAAAGCTTTACAAGATCAAGTTGAAAAACAGAAGGCTGAATATGATGCAAAGCTTGCTGCATTTGAGCTAAGGTTGTTAGCATTAGAATCTTGCCGACCGGCCTCGGTTGCTTCTAGACGGGATGATCCTGATTCTGATGATCACCCCAAGGGGGAGAACCAAGGAGAGGGTCAAGTTAATATTGAAGATACTTCGGCAAGAGTTGATGTGAATGTTGAGGATGTGGTAATGCAAGAAAGATCAGAGGGTGGAAATCAAGCTGAAATTGAAACTGAGAAAGATACTTTAGATGATCTGATTAAAAGAAGATTAGATGACGTTTTTGGTGTTGATTCAGAAATAGAAAGTGAAGAAGAAAATGAGAATGTTGAGATTAATGAAGAAGAAGGTTTTGTTATTGAAGATGATATAGTTGAATATGCTGAAGGAGAAGCTGATATTGAGGCCATAAAAGATAATGTAATATTGGATGAGCCAGAGATAGTTGAAACTCCTGTGAACGTAGAAGCTGTAGAGGAACCAATGTTTGAAGAATTTGCAGATCTTGATTACTTTGAAACAGGTTCTTCAAGCAGAGTTGAAGTTGGAGAATCATCTGTTCATGCTAGCTCAGCTCCACAGCATTACAATTTCAATGAATTTAACAATTTTGATGATTTGAGAAAGACTCTAGAAGCTGCTGTTCAGAATTCAACTTACAAACAAGTTTTGAGAGAGGCAATTATATCCGAGGAAGTTCTTCCTGATTATTTTCCATCTGAATTAACTGACGAACAACTAAGATTTATTAATCGGGGATACTTCTTGAGGGATAAAGAAAGAATGGTTGCTCTCGGCATCAAACCTAAAGAAGCAGCTAAGAAGTCGAGATATCTGGAGGAAAGGGCATATCCGATATTTTGTGGAGCAACTAAAGTTACTAAAACCAAGAGACCAGAGTTAGATTCAATGTACAAGTTTAAGGAAGCAAGGCAAATAGAAGAATACACAAAGCTTCTTAAACTTACAAAACAATACAATCCAAAGTTGCTTGAAGAACAAAGAAATCACAAGATATTGGTGCTGATAAGAGTGATATTGATTAAAAGAGTTACTATCTCAGTTCCATGTTTTCATGTTAAAAGAGATAATAACAAGATCTACAGATTTACAGAAGCCCAATTCAAACTTTTGCCGGTTGATGACATTATCTTCCTCTACAACCATTTTCTGAATGCAATGCAAAGATACCGTGAAGATGTAATTGCTTTTGATGCTGTAAAATGTTAGGACCAGTTCACCTGGTAAACTGGCCAGTCTCCAGTTGCATCTGGAGACCCAGTGAAACTGTCCAGTGAAACTGGAGACCTAGATGATTTGTCGAGAAATATATTGAAGTCCAGTTGCACCGTACAGTCAACGCAACTGAAGACTTCCTCCAGTTGAGAACTGACCAAGTTGAAGAATCATTCCAGTTGAAGTCGAAGACAACAAATGGAAGATAGAGAATGGCAATGGCAGCGAAGCCCAGTTGACATTCTAGTCAGTTACAAACTGGAGACCATCAGTGGAAAGCTCTTACAAAGCTTTACACTGATTACGAGGAATTGACTTTATGCTTTATGTACCTTTACCCGGATAATAAGATTTATCTTATTATTTAATTACAAAAAGGTACATAAAGGTGGTTGAGTAAAGTTGCTTTATCATGCAACTTTACACTGCTTTTTAAGGAATTAAATGCTATTCCTTAAATGCTCTCAACCACATTTGTACGGCCAAAGTTAACATCCCAATGTTAACTTTGCCTATAAATACAAGTCATTGCACAACAAGAATATTCAAGTTGAATAACTTCACACTTTGCATACCTGCAATATTCTTGGTGAACTTGTGCAATATTCTCTCAATCGCTAAAAGGAACATTTCACAACTTTAAGTGTTTCGATTGTCTTGAGAAATTCCGAGTGTAGATCAATTGTATTTCATAGGTTGTTAAGATATTTACATTCTTGTATTATCTTGGTTCCGTAACAACCTTGTAATTTATTTAACATCAATAAATAAATTACACATTGAAAATTACATATTGTCTCATCAATTTATTTTACAAGTTATTTGTATTATTGCATTGTTCTTTACTTATTGTCATTTAAATAAGTAATCTATCTAGAACTTGGTATATACACACTGCAACCGGTCGTCTCCAGTTCAGTGCATATATTGCAAAGTAACTCCACCATCGACATAGAGGTGTCTTCAGTAGTACCATCTATTGAGTTGGGACTTACAAGTGGTATCAGAGCAGAAGGCTAATAAACTTGCCTAGATCTGCTAAGATGAACACTACTGAAGGTGGAGATGGTTCTGGTTCAGGTGAAACCCCCTTGAATACTAATGCCCAACCTTTTCAAAATGCTAATACAAACCCTCCTCCTCCTACTGCCCCAAATCACGTCCATGTACATTATTCTAACACTCCTGTTCCCAAATTCGATGGAAACAGTGAGACTTTCGGTACATAGAAGGCTAGAATGCTTTTGCATTTTGGTGGGATTGAAAGGTATATGTTGAAAATCCTTAAGGATGGACCATATATACCCATGTCTCTTGGGGTAAGTCCTCTTCTTGATCCAACTGGAAGAAGAGGTTCAAGAGAAAAGCTCGAAGATCATTGGTCTGATGAGGATCGTAGACTTGTTGATCTGGACACCAGACTCAAGAACATGATCCTTGGAGCTGTCCCTGAAGATCTAATTCCAACACTTGTGTTGTTTCCCAGTGCCAAGTCAATGTGGGATGAATTAGTTATTCAGTTTGAAGGAGGTGATGACACTATTGTCACTAGGAAAGTTGCCTTGAACAAGAAGTATGAATCCTTCTTTGCCTTGCCCAATGAAAGTCTAACTGGTACATACACCAGATTTTCTAGCCTCATTAATCAGCTGAGAGGCTTGGGTGTAGAGAAGGATAAGGATATTCTTCTTGAGAAGTTTTGTGATATTCTTCCTTCCAAATGGGAAAACATGGTTCTTGTCTTGAGACAAGGTAAAACCTTGCACAGCCATACTCTTGCATCGCTCTATGGAGCCTTCAGATTCAATGAAGATAATAATGCTGCAAGACTGGTGGCTGAGCAAGATGCCATGAACCATGCCCAGAGTTCCAAGGTTGCTAGTGTACCTGAGCGACCTTGTGCTACCTTAATGTCTGCAGAGAGTGTCCAGATACACTCAATGAAGGAGATGTTAAACAGTTTCTTGAACTCTGGTCTGACCACTGAAAACAGTGATGGTTGTAATGAAACTGACGATGATGATCTGGTAGCCATGATTGCTAAAACCTTTAACAGGTTTAAGCATAAATCTAAAAGATTTAATGGCCCAAACAATGCTTCCAGCTCCAGCTCTCTGGATAAAACCAATCTTACATGCTATAAGTGTGGCAAGAAAGGTCACTTTATGAAGGAATGCAGATCTAGTCAGTTGAACAACCAAACTGGCCCCCGTGTCCCTAATTTCAATCGGCCTGATGATAGCTACAAAGCTAAATACAAGAAGCTTAAGGCCCAGATTGCCCTCCTGTCCATGGAAAAGGAAAAGGATCAGTGCTTAATGGCACAAACTGAGGGAAAATGGGAGTACTCTGATGACTCATCAGCTGATGAAGAAGAGGAAAGGGACATGTGTTTCATGTCCTTGGAAGATCAACAGCAGCAGCACGTGGCAAAAGAAGATGTCATCACTGGAAGATGGGTGGACATCATCTTGAAAAAGGTATGTGACTATGATAATCAGGTTGACCCTGAACTGAAACTGGACCTGGCTGAATCATGAAGTGGTGATTTAGCTTTTGTGGAAACTGTTAGAGCTGGTAGTGAAAGATATCTTGACACTATCTTAATTGAACTGAACAATGTTAAACCACAACTGAATGATTTACAAAGTGTCCAGTTGGCTCTCAAGGAGTCAGTTTTAAAGATTGAGGCTTTGGAACTTGATAATCAAAAACTATTTTCTGATCTTGAAAAAGAACAAAAGATTATCAAGTCATGGGTAAAAGCATCTGGTAAAAACTATGATGCATTTTCAAGAACGATCGATGCCCAGAAGAATGCATGGAAATCTGGAGATCTGGAGATGGCAGCTCTCATACCAGACCTTCATGCATTGCCTCCAGCTCTCAAGGTTGAAACACCTTATGATCAACCTGAAGCTATTGAAACTGAACCCATTGAGACCACCCCCATTGAGGTTAAAACTGGAGCCAAACAGGCTAAAGCTCCAGTCAAAAAGGCCACTGGTAACAAGCCTTTACCTCAAAAGTCTAAGGTGCCCAAGACCCGACAGACTAAAACTCCAACTGAACCAAGGTCCAAGGTTCAGTTGCCTGATGAAAATAATATTTTGGTTAATCTGGAAAGTCAACTCCAACTTTTGTCTCGACAGGTTCAGAGTTGTACTGCCCGGATTAAAAATCTGGAAGGAGGTTCATTACCTCCAGTTTTCAAACAAAATATTAAATCACTCCCTTCAAAACCTAATCAAAAGAATGTTCCATCTGGAACAAAATATGGTAAAAATAAGGGGAGTAAGTATCAAGTACCAATCGTTTTTACTCCTGCACCTGGAGCTGGTGAAAAGGCTCCAGATGCAGCCTCCGGTTCAACACCACAACAATCTACTGTGACTTCTGTAGAGAAGTCCAGTGAACCCATCAAGAAAAGATGGGTTCACAAAAATAACTGATGATTTTTGTGAGTGTGCAGGGCGATTGTAAGAAGAATATTTGGTATCTGGACAGCGCTGCTGGCCGGACTATGACCAGATGTAAGCCCCTGCTTGAAGAGTTCACTGTCCAAGATGGACCGACAGTGACGTTTGGTAATGATCAATCTGAAAAGACTGAAGGATATGGTGTGCTCAATAATGGACAAGTTGAATTCAAAAGAGTTGCATTTGTGAATGGTTTGAAATACAACCTGATCAGTGTCAGCCAACTTTGTGATGATGGCTTCAGAGTTTTGTTCGATATTGCACAAGGCACCATATTTAACAAGGATTGGAAAGTGGTGATGGTTGCACCAAGAAAAGGAAATGTGTACATCATGGATATGGAACCAGCTCCAAAAGAGCAATGTTTCTATACCAAGGCTGATGAGGACACCAACTGGTTATGGCATAAAAGATTATCCCATCTTAGTTTTAAAAATATTAACAAGTTGTCTCGCAAACAACTGGTTGATGGGATACCTCAGATTTCTTTTAATAAAGAAAAGCCATGTCCAGGGTGTGAGATGGGCAAGCAGAAAAGGGCCAGTTTCAAAACTAGGCAAAATTTTAGCATCACTGCACCTCTTCACATGCTACACATGGATCTTTTTGGTCCAGTGAATGTTCAAACTAGAGCTGGAAAGAAGTACACTCTAGTTGTGGTTGATGAATTCACCAGATATTGCTGGGTGGTATTCCTCAGATCCAAAAGTGATGCACCTGCTGAAATCATCTCACTCATCAAAAGAATTGAGCTCAAGTACACTCGAAAAGTTTGTCAGTTGCGAAGTGATAATGGTACTGAATTCCAAAATAAGGTACTTGAAACATTTTGCAATGACACTGGCATCTCTCAAAACTTCTCATCAGCATACTCTCCAGAGCAGAATGGAGTTGTGGAAAGAAAGAATCGCACACTGATAGAAGCAGCCAGAAGTATGCTATCTGAATCAGGTCTTCCCACCAGTTTCTAGGCTGAAGCAGTTGCAACTGCTTGTCACACCCAAAACCGGTCAGTCTACATCAAGAGACATAAGAAGACTGCCTATGAAGTACTCAGGAATCGTAAACCAAATATTGGATACTTTCATGTATTTGGTTGTCCAGTTTATATCTTAAACGATTCCAGTCAGCTTGGAAAGTTTGATGCAAAAGCTGATGAAGGGGTATTTTTAGGTTATTCAGATATTCAAAAGGCCTTTAGAGTTTATAATTATAGACTCCAAAAGGTTCATGAGACAATTCATGTCACATTCGATGAATCAACTGAAGCAATCAACAAGAGACCAAGCCTTGATATTACTCCAGTCGTTCCAATCAATTTTGGTGAAACTGACCAAGTTCATCAGTCAGTTGTTTCACCAAAAGATGCTTCCAGTTACAACAAATTGGAACCAGTTAAGAAGAAGAAAAGCACCAGTGACACATCATTTTATCCCTCCATCAATTTCAACTTACCACAAGAAATGGTGATTGGATCTGATGTACGTGCCACTCCAATATCAGCACCAGTTCAAACTCCAACTTCTCCAGTTCTTCAAGAAATGCTTTTGAATGAAGAATTTCATGATGCAAATCGTGACCTCATTGACTCTGATGAGGATGTAGAAGTAGTTTGGACTGATCCTCCTCCAGAAACTACTGCAACTGAAGAAGATCGCCAGGTGACTTGCACTGATATTGTTGTGCACCAGCCTAGTCAATACACTAGATGGACTCGAGCACATCTAATTGAACAGATTGTGGGAGATCCAAATAGTGGGGTTCAGACTAGAAGAGCCACCAGTGAGCAATGCTTAAACGTCACCTTCTTATCTTTAATTGAACAAAGAAGATTGACGAGGCTATGGCAGACCCAAGCTGGGTGGAAGCTATGCAAGAAGAGCTCGTCCAGTTTGAAAGGAACAATGTTTGGGAGCTTGTTCCTTGTCCACCAGGGTTAAAGAAAGAACCCATTGGTACCAGATGGGTCTACCGAAACAAGATGGATGAAGATGGCCATGTTGTAAGAAACAAGGCCAGATTAGTTGCCCAGGGTTATTGTCAAGCAGAAGGTGTTGACTTTGATGAAACTTTTGCTCCAGTTGCAAGACTTGAAGCCATCAGAATATTTCTGGCTTATGCAGCCCATCTGCAGTTCAAAGTCTTCCAGATGGATGTCAAAAGTGCGTTCCTGAATGGAACATTGGAAGAAGAAGTTTATGTTAAGCAGACTCCAGGTTTCATCGATGAGAAGCATCCTCATTGGGTGTATAGACTGAACAAAGCTTTGTATGGTCTAAGACAAGCCCCAAGAGCCTGGTATGATACTTTAACCAAACATCTTCTTAAAAATGGCTTTCAAAGAGGAGCAATAGATAATACCTTATTTATCTTGAAAGAAAGAGGTAATATCTTATTGGTACAAATTTATGTTGATGACATTATTTTTGGTTCAACTGATGATGCAATGTGTAAAAAGTTTTCTAAAATCATGTCATCTGAGTATGAGATGAGTTTAATGGGTTAATTAACATTTTTCTTAGGTCTTCAGATTAAGCAAACTGAAAATGGAATTTCATAAACCAAGGAAAATATGTCAGAGATTTGTTAAGAAAATACAAATATGATTCAATCCCATCGAAAAACACACCTATTGCAGCACCATTAAATTTGGACTCTGACCCAACTGGCAAACCAGTGAACATAACTGACTATCGTGTATGGTTGGTTCACTAATGTATTTAACTGCCAGTAGACCAGATATAATGTTTGCAACATGTTTATGTGCCAGGTTTCAGGCTAACCCTAAAGAATCACATTTGCACGCTGTAAAGCGTATCTTTAGATACCTGAAAGGGTGTCGTAATCTTGGTCTTTGGTACCCCAAAGGCTCTGGATTAGATCTAATGGGTTATTCAGATTCAGATCATGCAGGTTGTAAGATAGATAGAAAATCAACAACTGGTGGTTGTCATTTCCTTGGAGGAAAACTGGTAAGTTGGACGAGCAAGAAGCAGACTTCAGTCTCTATGTCCACTGCTGAGGCAGAGTACATTTTTGCGGCCAGTTGCTGTGCCTAGATTCTCTGGATCAAGAACCAGTTACTAGATTATGGTCAAAAGTATACAAGGACCCCAATCTTTTGTGACAACACCAGTGCAATTGCTATATCTCACAACCCAGTGATACACTCCAAGACAAAGCATATTGACATCAGGTATCATTTCATTCGTGATCATGTTATGAAAGGAGACATTGAATTACATTTCATCCCCACTGACAAACAGTTAGCTGATGTTTTTACAAAACCTATCGATGAGAAAACCTTTAAACATCTCATCAGCGAACTGGGAATGTTAAATCCTTAAAACTGGAGCTTTCTTTGTTATTGAACGCGTCAGTGACACTGATGAAGTTCTCCAGTTGAGGAGGTCCAGATAATCCTTGCTCGCCAGGCTATCGAACGCCTTTGTGATACTATCCTGGCACTAATCGATTTCTGGATCATCATTTTAGGGGGAAAGACTCAAAAATAATTTTCTGACTAAAATTCGTTTTTGTTTGAAAATGGCAACTGGAGAACTCTTCAGTTGGAAACTGGTACTGGACTGATCCTACAGTGACCAGATTCAGTCTTGTCTTATTTTTAAAACGTTAGAAATACTTGGTCAATATTTGTGACACGTGATGGTACTCGAGTGTTTTAAACCACTTGGTATCGTGATCTGACGTGTTTAAAGCTATTTTAGTACTTGA
>CM067167.1:241345017-241455269 GCA_034093135.1 Erigeron breviscapus | reverse complement strand
GCGATTTGTATCTATTGATTAGTATGCAATTCTTTGTTAACCAACTGGCTATAATGAAGACATCAAGTCCGCTGTACTGGCTGCTGGTGCTAGGAGTATAAAAATAACAAATGAATCTGAAGCAAGAAGCTATTACTCCCAGATCATGTCAACCAGAAGACATAGTGGTACTATCAATGGTGTTAATGTAACAATCAAGCCAGGCACCAAAGTCTTTCAAGTTGAAGTTAGTTATACCAGAGGGCCACTGGTTAAAACTGACAATCCTGGTGCTATGCAGTATGGGTTCAGTGAATGGGTTGAAATGGTGAATGTTGGATGCGAAGGCACAAAAGAATAGGTTTGAGAAAGCATGGGTGAACTTCTTAAGGGGCAAGATTCAACACAAAGAAAATCTGGAGCTAAAGTTGAATATTGACCATGAAGACTCACAACCTATTTCTTCAGTGACCAAGAGAAGAAGAACTGGCGAAGGGCCATCTCATTAAGTTCTTTCTTTTTAGTTATCTACTTGTATTTTGTTTTACATTCTGTAACTTGTATAAATTTCATTTCCTTGTATAAATGAAGTTACCAGTTTGTAACCACAAGGTAGATAATAGATTAAAATCTAACAAACCTAAAAGAAAAACCTAAGGCATTTATCGATCTATAAAAATGCCTTGGAAAACTTAGATAGATTTAAATCGAACAAGTCTCTTCAGTTCACACTTGTATAGATACAAGAACTAGAAAAAGACTTGGCAATATTTCTAGACAAATAGGGGGAATTTGTTAGGACCAGTTCACCTGGTAAACTGGCCAGTCTCCAGTTGCATCTGGAGACCCAGTGAAAATGTCCAGTGAAACTGGAGACCTAGATGATTTGTCGAGAAATATATTGAAGTCCAGTTGCACCGTACAGTCAACGCAACTGAAGACTTCCTCCAGTTGAGAACTGACCAAGTTGAAGAATCATTCCAGTTGAAGTCGAAGACAACAAATGGAAGATAGAGAATGGCAATGGCAGCGAAGCCCAGTTGACATTCTAGTCAGTTATAAACTGGAGACCATCAGTGGAAAGCTCTTACAAAGCTTTACACTGATTACGAGGAATTGACCTTTATGCTTTATGTACCTTTACCCGGATAATAAGATTTATCTTATTATTTAATTACAAAAAGGTACATAAAGGTGGTTGAGTAAAGTTGCTTTATCATGCGACTTTACACTGCTTTTTAAGGAATTAAATGTTATTCCTTAAATGCTCTCAACCACTTTTGTACGCCCAAAGTTAACATCCCAATGTTAACTTTGCCTATAAATACAAGTCATTGCACAACAAGAATATTCAAGTTGAATAACTTCACACTTTGCATACCTGCAATATTCTTGGTGAACTTGTGCAATATTCTCTCAATCGCTAAAAGGAACATTTTACAACTTTAAGTGTTTCGATTGTCTTGAGAAATTCCGAGTGTAGATCAATTGTATTTCATAGGTTGTTAGGATATTTACATTCTTGTATTATCTTGGTTCCGCAACAACCTTGTAATTTATTTAACATCAATAAATAAATTACACATTGAAAATTACATATGTCTCATCAAGTTATTTTACAAGTTATTTGTATTATTGCATTGTTCTTTACTTATTGTCATTTAAATAAGTAATCTATCTAGAACTTGGTATATACTCACTGCAACTGGTCGTCTCCAGTTCAGTGCATATATTGCAAAGTAACTCCACCATCGACATAGAGGTGTCTTCAGTAGTACCATCTATTGAGTTGGGACTTACATAAAAAGATACATGTCAAGTTGCATTCAATATGCGTCACTGGAAGATTTTCAAATAGGGTTTGAAGTTGTGAAGAGGAAGATAAATGTTTCATATCCAGATCAAAGTCTTTACACCGAAGACATTGAAAAACTTAGTATTGGTCATGTCATCGAAGAACCATCTTTTGGGGTTGTCTTTTTAAATAGCCGAAAGAAGAAGATTTTCATTCGCATGGATGAACTTGCTTCTTATTCTGATGGAACATTGGAGTTTTGTAAAAATGTGTTGCTGTGTTTGAAAGAAGATGAGCGAAATGAAAAGAAAAAGGAAGTGTTTGATAAAGTAATCTCCAAGATCAATCAAAGGCTTGAGTACCGAGACAGCATTCGAATGATGAGAGAAGCAAAGAATGTTCAGAAGTCAAAGTACGTTGTTCGTCGGAAAGGAGGTTGCTAGATCAAGTACGAGCCTAGTCATCTACCAGGGCCACATAACATTCCTCCAAGAAACTTTGAAGCTAATATGATTGTTCCTGATGACAGACCCGAAGGAGAAAATTGGTTCTGGCATCCAAACAAAGACAGACCGAATACAAGAGTTTGAAGATGGATAAAGACTGGATATTTTTCACAAATCACTACTAAGGGGGAGATTGTTAGAAATATAAATGTAGTAGTTGATTTGTATCTCTTGTACTTACAATGTAAATATCTAAGTATGGAAGGGGGCATATTATAATATGTGTATAGGTATATAAACCCCCTCCATAATGCAAAATGTAACCTTTCACCTCATTTTTTATGAAAACTAATCTTCCAGCCCAAACACTCTTTCTCTCTCTACTTTCTCTCTCTTAAAACCTCCATTGTTACACACACTAACACACATAAGCTCGAATTCTTAACTTTACAGTTTCAACAAATGAAGTAAAAGATTGATTAACAAACTCAGTACCATTATCACTTCTCAAAGTCTTAATGGTTTTTCCAAACTGATTTTTTAAAAGATTAAAGAAGACAACAACATTTTCAAGAACCTCTTCTTTAGACTTCAGTAAATAAATCCATACTGCTCTTGTGTAGTCATCCACAATAGTAAGAAAAAATCTAAAGCCCCCCCTAGCAGTCACTTTATATGGCCCCCAAACATCTAGATGAACAAGTTCACCCAGATTCACAGATTTATGATCACTTAAAGGAAAAGGATCTCTAGTTTGTTTAGCTTGAAAACAAATATCACAAACATTCAAATTTTCATTTTTAAATTTTAAGTTTGTTTGCAATGATTTTTTAAAAGATTAAAGAAGACAACAACATTTTCAAGAACCTCTTCTTTAGACTTCAGTAAATAAATCCATACTGCTCTTGTGTAGTCATCCACAATAGTAAGAAAAAATCTAAAGCCCCCCCTAGCAGTCACTTTATATGGCCCCCAAACATCTAGATGAACAAGTTCACCCAGATTCACAGATTTATGATCACTTAAAGGAAAAGGATCTCTAGTTTGTTTAGCTTGAAAACAAATATCACAAACATTCAAATTTTCATTTTTAAATTTTAAGTTTGTTTGCAATTTTTTTAAAACCACATCAGCAGGGTGACCTAATCTGTTATGTCACACAAGTTTTGACACATTGCAAGTATAAGAACAATTAATACCTTTAGAACAATCTTTCATATAATACAAGCCACCAGACTGTCTACCAGTCCCTAGAATTCTCATAACAGTCAAATCCTGATGCAAAACATAACACTTATACACATCAAACAAGAACAACATACTGCTATCTCTAGCCACTTTATGAACAGATAAAAGATTAACACAATATTCTGGAACAACTAATACATCAAACAAGGTTAAGTAATGATTTAACTTTAAATGTCCTATTTTCTGAATATATGCAACAGTTCCATTTGGATGTCCTACTTTTATTTTAAGTTTTGAAATATCCAGAACATCAAGAAGAGAAGAAGAATCAAAAGTAATATGATGATTAGCTCCAGAATCAGAAATCTAGTCTTTAGAATTAGACATTTGTGACATATTACTAGTAGAACAAAAAAAATTTTCAAAATTATCATTAAAAATTCTACTATTGTTATATAACACACCTGCCATATTGGCATTCACACTGTTTTCATTAGCAGAACCATCCTTAAGCAGATTTGCAATCCTAAGTAACTGATCATCTGACAAGTTAACAACAGAAGCAGTAGAAGAAGAAGTAGAGGCAGAACCACTAGGAGGTGTAGTAAAAGTATGATTAGAAACCTTTTTTTGATTTGAATTAAAGTTGAAATTTCTCTTATTTTTTCCAAAATCAGCAGGATATCCAATAAGTTTAAAACACTTATCAATTGTATGACCATTAAACCCACAGTGCTCACAAATAACACTGGTTTTATTTGAAGAGTTCATTTTATTGTTTCTTTGAAAAGAACCAGAACTTTTTCCAAATACTTTTGAATTAAACACGGAATTTTGAGCTTTTGAAGATCCATTAGAAACAATACCTCTGTGTGATTCTTTTCTAGATATTATAGAATAAACAGTTTTCACATCAGGTAAAGGTTCTTTAGTTAAAATAGCACTTCTGATTGGCATATAAACATCATCAAGACCCATTAAAAACTGCATTAACCTCATTAACTGATTATGTTTAGAAAATTCTTGTGCAGCATGGCAAGTACACCTAGGTAATTGAACTAAAGCATCAAATTGTTTCCACAAAGCATTCAAGTTATGATAATAATCAGCAATAGGCACACCATTTTGGCACAAAGAATTGATTTTATGATGCAGGTTAAAGGTAACAGAACCATCCACTTTATCATAGGTCTCTTTTAGTTCTTTCCACACAAGAGAAGCTCTTCTAGAAAAAATTTGACCTAAATAAAGTTCTTCAGCAATAGAATTCAAAATCCAAGACATAACAACAGCATTACATCTATCCCATTGTTTTCCTAAAACCTCGTCAACATTAGATCTTCTACATGATCCATCAATAAAACCAATTTTATTTTTAGCCTCTAAAGCCAAAATCATAGCACAACTCCAGACCTTATAGTTTTCAGTACCTTTCAATTTAATAGAAACAATTGACAAAGTACTAGAATCATTAGGATGCAAATGTAAAGGACTGCTAAGATCAAGTTTACTAATCTGAGTAACACTATCTTCAGAATCATTATTAGACTCATAACCATACATTCCATAACCATTCACATTATCATCATCCATTTTGAACAATTAATTCACAAAATCAAGAATACAAATAGCAGTTAATCTCAAATAACAGCAATAACCAAGCAATTTATCTTAATAAACCACTTAAACAGAAATAATAATAAAAGAAAAGCACAAAAATTAAAGAAATATATATATAATTTTTGAAAATAGATCTTATCTCCCAAAAGTGTCAGGGACAGGATTCCTTGCCTCTCACGGAGGTAGGTCAAGTTTAACACAATTGTTTTGAACGAGATAAGATAAAAAAAACTTTTTGTAAAAAACAAAACAGAAATAAACAATAACAAGAAAGGGAAAGAGAAGATAAACAGTGCTATCGGATGAATTAAGCAGCGAAACAACTCTACTATTCGATCAATTCACTTAGTCGATGAATAGCAGAAAGCAGAAGCAATCAAAAGAAAACCAGATCTGAAACCCTAACCCTAATTTTTTCAAAAAATTAGGGTTTTCCAGCCGCAATTAGATCTAGACAATCAAACGGTGATCAAATGATCATACGCCGTTTAAATTAACCAGATCTAAACTCAAACCTCGACGAAATCCAACTCAGAAACCCTAAAAATTATATTATTAAGAATGTTTTAATTCGATTAATCACGATCTCCGCTCTGATACCATGAACAAAAATCTAAAATCTAAGATTAATCTCAATTAATCTCACAAACAATAGAAGAAATCAATCTCAATTGAATCTCACAATCTCAATAATCGATCCTACTAATCAGTATCGATTTACTCAACTATATTATTGAGTGTTCTATTACAAATATATCTAAATCTCAATTTAGATTGAACGAATAATAGAGAGAAAATATATGAGAAAAATATACCGGAAAATATGAATATGTGAAAAGTGTCAAATTAGGGTTTCACAACCAGTTTATATACTGGGCAACAATTCTCTCTTTCCACCTTTAGCCCTTGAACTTTATCACCGTCTTAACTTCTGGTCCTTGTCTCATCTTTAGTGTCTTTAACACTTTTAGTCCTTGATGCATAAGTTTCTTCACTTTAAGACCTGCACATTCTAATCATACAATAAGATAATAAACAAGAATAAGATTATAAATTTAACACTTTTAAATTCTCGGACTTTTCATAATCGTTTTCAAACCCACTGCACACATGAAATTTCTCAGCTATTTGATTTCAACGTACTGTCATTCTCGTTTGAAAGCCATACTCTATCTAATGCATCTATTCAACAATAATTTTTTAATACAACTTGTTTTTAAAACCTAATTAAGATTGTGTTTCCATGTTTACTTTTACCAAATCGAAATTTCGTGCTATTTTGTTTGCATATCCTGTCATTATTCAAATCCAAATTTCATGCTATTCGGGCACTAATAAGTCCATCTTGAATTCTCAGACACTTCAAAATCATTTTCAGACCCACTGCATACATTACATTTCGACGACTATTTGCATACCTAACTTTGATTCAAAAGTTGATTTCATCTTCTGTCACTCTCATTTGAAATCCATACTCCATCTAATGTGTATACAACATTTTTACAACTTGATTTAAAAACATAAGATTGTGTTTCAAGTTTCAACGTTTACTTTTACCAAATCCAAATTTCATCCTATTTTGTTTGCATTCTTGTCATTCAAATCCCAACAATGAAGATGATCCATGCTTCTAAAAACTTGATAATCGATCAGCTTATATATTAAGTTATCATATACGAGTATATTAGTTTGACTCCACTGAAATGTGCGTCAAACTCATCACAGGTTGCATTTGGGCTTCTCGGTCTCTACATGTAAAATGGCCATTACTCTGCTCTTAAAATACTTTTCTCTTGAGTAGGAAGTTCTTTTTGGAAGAAAATAAAAGACTTTTCTCTTATTGACGATGTTGCCGACAATGGCGCCACACCGGTGATGGCGGCCGACTTCCGGCAATGGACAATTTTTTATCTATGAGAGAAAATTTTCAAATGACTAATACATGGATTAAAGTGAAACAAATATTTGCCACAAACACCTAAAGTTTTCAAATGACTATTACATTAATTCAAATCAAGCATTTATTTGCTACAATCGCGTACTACGTTTTCAATTGACAATTACATGAATTCAAATTAAACAATTGCTAACTACATTGAATATATAGATACCTCCAAAACGAAGCTGGAGAAGAAGTTGCTGATTATCGATGTAGTGAGCTTTGAGGGAAGCGAGCTAGAACCAGTACTTGAAGAAGAAATTATGATTTAGTGAGGAATGCAGCAGGAGAAGTTAATTGCTAATGAATTTATGGAATAGAAAAAAACTCAGGATCGTGAGGATTTGCTGGAGCGGATGAAGTGATTTTCGGCATCTTTGACGGGAGTTTAGGCAGGGGAGCATCATCATGGTTCAATATTTGAATGGCTTGCTCCATTGATGGGCGTTGGTCTGCGAGAGGGTGTGCACACCATAACCCAATGATCATCAACCGCTCAATTTGTTCCTTGTTGTATGAGCCAATAGACGGATCAACTGCTTTTAGAATATTCCCAGTCTCATAGAGATCCCTCACCCATTCTACTAATATCACTGGTCTTTCCTCATCTGCCTTGAACTCAAAGGGTTTTCGCCCACAAGCTATTTCAAGTGCAACAACTCCAAAGCTAAATACATCTGATTCTTTGCTTGGTGTGCCGGTAGACGCATATTCAGGAGCAATGTAACCCCGAGTCCCAGCAATAACTAGGGATGCCTGGGAGCCTTTCTCATGGTCAACCAACTTAGCTAACCCAAAATCACCAAGTTTTGCATCGAAATTTGAGTCCAACATGACATTGCTCGATTTAATATCCCTGTGCAAAATACATTTCTTGCATCCTTCATGAAGATAAAACAAAGCGGAGGCTAGGCCATTTACAATTTTTTTCCTCTTTTCCCAGGTCAACCAGCTTTTCTGCTTAAAGAGATGTAAATCTAAGCTCCCATTTTCCATAAACTCGTAAATAAGCAGGAGCTCGCTTTTCTCATGGCACCAGCCCTTGAGTTCCACCAGATTTTTGTGCCTCAATCGGCTAATTATTTCAACTTCCGCAGTATACTCCCTGATCCCCTGTTGAGAAGTCTTGGACACCCTTTTGACCGCGATATACGTTTTTGGATCTTTCAAAAAACCTTTATAAACCCCTCCAAAACCTCCTTCCCCAAGCTTGTTCATCTCTGCAAAATGAGCAGTTGCCTGAAGAATTTCGCTGTAAGAGAATTCTTTTGGTCCAGTCCCCTTTTTGAATTCTTTGGTCAACTTCTTATTATTTCTCACTTCAGGTCTTATGTGTTTGATCCTCCTCCATATATAATAAAAAACAAAGATAGCCAAAAAAGAAAGTACAACAACTAATCCGGCTATTAATCTCACCTTATGACCTGACTTTTTATCATCCTTTACAGGATTCTGGTTTGTGGTTGGTGGTTGTGCCGTTTGATCATCAACCTGTAGATTAATTAAACTATTAAAACTCCATGATTTTACTGTAACGTTCCTTAAATAACTTCCGGTAGATGCTGAAAACCCAAAAATAACCCATTCGGGCAATACATCCCTTAGATCAATGATGTAACTAAGGTCGATTACACCATTTACGTCGTCACTGACAGAAGCACTAAGGTTTTTCGACAAAGAATCATACGTTACGCTAGCTTGACAGTGTGCTCCTTCTGGTATGTTGACGGACCAGTTCTTGAACACGGAAGAATTAAGAGAGTTAACATTGATGCCTGCATGATAATCATTTCGGGAAAGCTCTGCAGGATCCCATCCTTCGTCCTGGTGAGTATCAAACTCCACCGCTACAAATTTATGTAAACTTCTCTGGGTTGACGTATTAAACGGAAGACCCATGGCTCCCTCAATTGCTGCCACTGAATTATTCTCAGCAAGAAAGAATGTGAAGCCATAGGCATTAAAGAATGACTCCTTCATATCCGACTTAATCACGAATGAGAAGTTGGTAGAAAAGCTGGATAGCTCACGAGAGGTGTTGTCCCATATATGAAGCAATCTGTTGTACATCCCCCGACCTGCTCGTATCCCTTGATCAGGAATCAATTGCATTCCGTCGTTAGAGATAGAAGCATAATCCGTGGTGACTATATCGTTGTTTTGATTTTGTGGACTGATATTGCTAAAATTAAAACTGATTGAATCTGCTTCATGAGGGACGAATAAGACAAGAAGAAAGTAGTAGTAGTATATTAAGATTGCCATATACATATATATATACTCGTATATGATATGATATATATGGCTTATGGAAACTTGCAAATTAGCTTTTTTGTTCTTAGTGTAAATAAGAATCAAGATATATATTTGGTTCCCAGAATCAACATTAATTAATCTGCAAAGAAATTATTACTCGTACATATTATTATTGCTATGAGAATCAAGAACCAATATCTGGGTAAAAAGATTATGTTATATCCAGATTCACAAGAACCGAATATATCAAGAATAATAATATAGAGAAAATGGAGAGATTGATGTATGTATGGGAATGAACGAATATCTTGAATGAAGAGAACGTTAATATTACATATATTTTTTTTTGAATGACACTCCCTAACTTAACCAAACAGATGGTTCGGTTCTTTAACCGGATTTCGCTATCATGAACTGAGCAATAGTATAAAAGTCAAAAACCTAACTGGGATAAATAGAGTATGAATTTGCACCTCACAAAATTCAAACTTCCGCCTCATGCATAAAACCTTAAACAGAGAAGGTCATGTACAGTTCAATGTAACAAGCAAAGATTACAATGTACGTTGAATGTTTGACCATGTCTTTAACGGCGATATTGCTGCTAATGCTCCTTTTTAAAAATTAATAGAGCAGGTAGAGTAATAAAATACATTTGGACCAGGATCAAATATCATGGAGATTTACGAAATATTCAAGACAATGAATTATTTTATCCAAAGCAATTGTAAATTTAAATTCAGAAATTTATAAAAACCAAAGTGATAAGGCATATAAGTTAAAATAACAAATTTTCAAAATTAACATAGCGATTTGTATATAATATAATAACTAGTATTAAATTAGGACCATTGGAATAGATTGATAAGGCTCCTCTCTTTTCTTTTTTCTTTTGTTAAATTAGTGTTTTTTTTTCATATTTTTGTGGGGGAAAAAAATTGGGACCACACTTAAAAAACGTGCATATAGCGTAGCCCAAAAAGTATTCTATTCATATTGGTTTAGGATTCCTTAAAGTTTTCCTACTTGACTAGTCAAGTTGGAAAGATCTTGACCCTTGAATGAAAATCAAGGGTCAAGATTTAAATATAAGTTTTAAATCTTGACCCTTGGATGAAAATCAAGGGTCAAGATTATCCCAACTTGACTAGTCAAGTTGGGATAACTTTAGAGAATCCCCTTCCAGGGCAGGTTATTTAGAGTCCAGCTTATTTTGAGTCCAAAAAGGGTCCATATAACTTACACATGTGTAAGTTAACTTACACATGTGTAAGTTAACTTACACATGTGTAAGTCGTGGTGGCGGTGGTCGCCGTCGCCGGAAAATCATGGTGGTGATCGGAGATGATGGTGGTGGTGCTTACACATTTGTAAGTTGTAAAACTTACACATGTGTAAGTCGTGGTGGCGGTGGTCGCCGTAGCCGGAAAATCATGGTGGTGGTAGGAAGTGGTTGAGATTTGAGGAGATGAAAAAAAATCAATGAACCCTTTTTGGACTCAAAATAAGGTGTACTCATTCCATTCATATTTCATAGTATACGTACAAAACATGGGCTTTCCTATGTTTGAAAGGGACATTCACATGGTAACCATCGTCTTTTTGTGAAATATTAAAATACAAGATTGTATGAAAGGGAGATGGGGGACATAGTTCTTTGTGAAAAAGATATTGCTCCGTATTTTTTTATAGGGTGTGTATTAAGGAGCTTAACCCTTCGTTTAACTCAACGAAAGAAAATACTATAATAATAGTAACACGTGAGAATGCACATGATTCCACGAATTCATTACTCCCACCGAAGAGTCCGTCGATATAGTCAAAGTCACCAATGCTGTGTGGGCGCTAGAGCCTAGAAACAAGCAGCATTAACATAATCCGTAACAGAACAAATAAAACTATCTCGAATGCGTCTTTAGTGTTTTTGAGCTCTTTGAGCTGCCACATTATATCCTTACAAATCTAAAACATTCTTATAAATCCTTCAAATCATATAATTTTATCTCCAATCATACAAACATCCTTACATATCATTTTACCAACTAAAAAGAAAAATATATTAGGTAAAGAAAACTAAGGGCATCTTTCAAAAAATTCTTAGTTTTGAACTAGCTTCAACGCCAAAGGATATTTAATAAAAAAAAAGGATATCTAAAGGCACCTCAAGACACCCCATTGGAGATAACCTAAGGTAGGAGCGGATTGAAATAGTTGGTGTAATTTTAGCTGGGCTGAAAATGTAAAATTAAATATATCCATTTGTTTTAATCTATCAATAACTTTTTTCTTGTTGAGTTTCTAGTTGAAATTGATTTTAAACCAACAAAGTTGAATCGAGTGATTAACACCCTCATTTTTGGAAAAAGATTTAAGTTTTTATTTTCATGTCTTGCAAGATCGGAGGTCCTTTTCAACATAACAACAACAATACCCAATCCCTGAGCGGGGTATGTTTATTTTGGTTTTTATTAATGTTTGTATAAATTGATATTGATAAATGCATGTTTTAAGTTTTATTGTTTGGATATAAATGAATAATGGTTTAAAATTGATATTGTTTGGATGTATCTGAAGTTCTGAACTGGTAATGGGTACTGAAGATTAATCATTAATTAATTAATCTTTTTATTAAAAGAAAGGAATATAGACCGGTTTGCATGTATATACTAGTGTGTATTTGGTCGTGCAATGCACGACCCACTAAACTAAAGTCGTTATCATACATTCCACTGCTTTGTCATCAGAAATTACCGAGTTTATCCCTATGTTTAGAATCAAAAACGTTTGTGGTAAAAAAACCTTAGTAGTACTTCCATGAAGTTTTTTACAGTAATAAATAGCAAATATATAAATATCATATGACCCCAGTGGGTCATCAACAACATAGAAGGTAAATTGGTTGATGGCAACATGATTTAACTGGGTAAGTATAACGTAACTTTATTCGGTTTGTCCTGGCCAACACTTTCTCGCTTTTGAGTTTTGGAAATTACCAAGACACTACATACACCCTGAGCTAATTTCAACCGATTTGACATTTTCATTTACAGGCCTTTTCCCGTTGGGCTACTTATCCCTGCATTAAACCACGCATAACTAAATGCATCAAAATTTCCAGCTTTAAGAATTAATTTATTTATTTTTTTTTAAAAAGAAGCAACCATTCATTAGTGCCTGCAGATAGGTGAGGATTCACATCTGCAAAGTGATTCCGAAGAAGTGCTTTTGTTAACATATCGATACCAAGAAACACCATCATGCAAATGCACTTCATTGCTTCCCTCTTAGATTCATCAACGGTCAAAAATCGAAAACATTGGTCCATCTTTGCAGAAGTTCGGGTATGGCAAGATTTATCAGCTCCTCCCCGCCAACAGAATTTCGACACAGTGTGTTTACCAATTATAAGAGTTAAAATGCTTTTCAAGAACAAAAAATTTCTGATGATATGACTTCTTTAACAATGGAAGGTTCGCATAAGTTAGTGTAACATCTATCGTTCAGGTTCTTATATTATAGTTATAATGATATAAGCAGTTCAGTTCAACTAATCACTTTTGTTAGGACATGTATTAAGTGAAGTTATATGAAACATCTGAAACATACGGATTCAATTACATCTAAGAGCCGACGAGGTGATGACACATCCCTTGACGTTTTTACATGTAACAAGTTCCAATGAGAAGAATTTCTACAAATCGATACCCTTTATCCTATCATGAGTAATACAAACAATGAGGTTTTTACAGTAATATTCCAACATATTTAAAGAGAGGTAGGAGATAATAACCGTATGGATGCTCCAGTGACCAATTCATCACCCTTCTCTGAGACCACTGAGCCAGCATGATTCAATCACTTGAAGTGTAAGCTGACAAAAAGTTTCCAATAATTGAGTACATAACAAGTATAATTGTATAAGGATTACAGAGGATGATATCTAAAGAGGAAAAATGGAAGGTTAGTTAATAGGTCAAAAGGGGTAATTATTTGGTAGATTTTGGACAAGACAACGTGAAAACATATTTCTTTTCCAAACGAATTGTACATAGTGTATCAAATAAGATTACAAAAAAATAATTGAGATGACAAATAAAAATTAAATAGTTGACATGAAGATAAGACAAGACAACAAAAAGAAGGCAAAAAAGAGATAGAAAATTACAAAGTGATCATTTCCGCAACTTAAAAGAAGATCAGGTTGAACAGGGTTACAGAGCAGTTCCACAACTCTTGTTCCTTTTTTATGATTAGAACTGGGTCTCTTTTTTTAGAATTGGATCTTACATACATCCTATATATAATAATAAATTAACATGCGTTAAAGAGTCAAATTATAATATCATCACCTTAAGTGATCACTTCAAAGAAAAAAGCAAAACATACAACTATAAGAATCCAGAGGTATCCAAACTGAACAAGCAAAATACCAGACAACTTGCAGAGAAAACAAGGTTTCATTGGACTATTAATGTAAGTAGCTCCTTAAAACCCACTTGATGTCCTGTTCTCTTTCAAATCTATAAAAACACACATCACATTGATACACATTAATCGGTATAATAAAACTTTACTTTAAATTGCTCATATGTACAATGAACTATCAAAACGTTCATTTCATGTAACGAACACACAAAGCATTACCATTACAAGTGAATAAACTCCTATACTTGTTGACCTGGTGGTATGCTCACATCGATCCATAAGAGGCCATTTACTTATAAAGACAACGTTTTAAATGTTTCGTTATATTAGATGAACAATTTGAAAGCGTCAAGGGTTGGGTATTGTAAAACAAGTATTAAAGTAAAACAAATAAGACAAGATTTTAACCCTTAGATCATGGTTAAACTGATGCACGAAGATTCACGAAACAATTGATTCACGATGACTTTCATGATGCACGGTGATTTTCAATGAAGAGAAATCCATTGTTTTATTTGTTTTACTTTAATACTTGTTTTATTTTACCTAAAACCTAAGCGTCATTAAGTCACTAAAATATAGATACATATATCTCAAACTTTTATCTCACCATTGCGGGCAGTTTTATCCTCAAGTAGTCATGCATCTTCAAGCAGCATACCCATGATTGAGTTATCTCAAACTTATTCTCACCATCATATTTGGCATGCCACTATACCAGAACCTGCAAATATTTTAAGATATACATAAATAAAATATAAATTGTAATAAACAAAATTATTTTTTATCGAATGATATAAAGCACAAGATGTGATTTTGTTTGATTATTTCAAACTTTCTTCTTTCTTTCTTATTTAATATGTTAAAGTTCTCGGAAGATATATAGTTCTTTGTAAGCATGAAACATCCATAACAACACATATATTCTAGTGAAATCATTACTTTAACACACTTTTTTTGAACTGTTTACTAAAAACAATAAAATCATAAAATAAAGTAACAGAATGAAGGGGCAGAATTCAAATAAGGATTCAAACTTTAACAACAAAACATATAATTAGAATAGTCAATTTCATCGGACTTATTTTTATATGCAACTAAATATTCCCCAAATTAAAAACAATAATAAACCCTAAATCATCATCATCTAAAAATAAATGAATTAAAGCAAAATTAAGCATAAGATAACATATATTTAGCATAATCAAAGCAGATATGGGAATTAAAAAACGGAAATTGAGATCAAAATAAGAGTTATCGGAGATTGGCTAAAAGAATGACTTACTATTCGCGGTTCATGTGTGTATTAGAAAGATGTAGATGGAGAGAGATCTGTGTGTAATGAGTATTGAATGAAAAAGAGAGCGGACATGGGATGCCCATACTTTCTTGAGGAAACAGTCATGCACTATGGGCCCGTTTCTTTTTAGTGCTCAGTGTATTAAGTGGCTGAATGCATCAAGAATGAATGTCTGTCTGTATTAAGTAAAATGTGAGTAATTGACGGTTATTTTTGTGTATTAAGTAAAAAAATAAACATGAAATTAGACTATTTTAGCAAAATTTTTTAGAAAACCACAGCAAAATATAGTGTCTTTCTATAATAGATAGATAGATAGATAACAAGTGTTTATCTATTTAACTGGTTGTACAACCGATATCTATGAGAACAATACTAACATGGTAAACATACACTAATGAAGAGATTCGACAGTCAAGCAATTAATAAGTGACAAGTAACGATATCAGTTACAGCCAAGAAAGTGACAAGTTATGCAAGTAAGTTAATTTACCCCAAAACAAAATTGATGCACGTACATTGCTCAAACAACAACTAATATTTTAATTCACTGCAGAAAGACCGTAACTAAAGTCAACGATCAGAGCATTTGAGTTGCTAAATCCTGATATCCTAATAGTCAAATCCCTGTAATACCAATATAAACCAAAAACACTACAAAATATGCATCTAAAATTGAAATTGCAGGCATAAAAACTCGGGCCTTTGCACAACGTCACTGATTTAGTTTCCTTCAACCCATCCTCTAGACTACCTTTTGCTTTAGATACTTCTTACAACACTATAACATACTGTTAATTTTAAATAAAAAAAAAAAAAAATGGTATATATAACAATTTATCAAATCAAATCACAAAGCACGCAACGGAAGATAAAACCTATGTAGTTAATTAATCAACCAAGATAGAAAACGTGTACCTTTGATTGATGAGAATAAATCAAGAAACTTTATAAAAGTTTAAAATAAACTTCTCTACGATTGCACACACGACACGTGAATGCACGTATGCTAGTACTTGATCACGAACCGCAACGTTTGCTTTCTCTTCTCGATTTGTCAAACAACAAAAACCGAAATCCCTTTTGTTTTGGGAGAGTTCGGCCGTAGGTTTAGAGGAGGAAGGAGGAGAAGTAAAGAGGGCTTTTCCTTTTTCCTTTTTATATCCAAAACCCTTTTCGTATTTGACATAGATTAGGATTCGTATTAGATATATACTAGGATTAGTATATAAGAAAACAAGTTAAACTCAATGAGTTAAAAACTCATTAATTAAAACCGGCCCCCTTTAGTTTATAATTAGGAAACTTCTAGAATCTCCTAATTACAAATTAAGTCTTCCTTAACTAACGCCGTTAACTAGTAACCGTTAGTTTTTAACGACCACTCGTTAATTGAAATCGTGATCATATTAATTAAATACATTAAATATATTAATTAATACTAAATACATTTGTGTCGAGACGTGTGACCCCGTAGGCTTAAATCATTTCTGGACATACGTTCATTTCTACGTGATCATATACTAACAGCTCCCACTTGAGCTCGTAACAAATGAAGGTAATAACATTGGTTAGCGTCTAGCAACATGCCAATGCTCCCAGAAATATTTAAGTATAGTTTCTTAAAGTATATTTAAATGGTTGAGGCATTTATTATCCCTTTGTTCAGATACCGTGTTAAACATGAATACGGATCAATGTCATTTCATGATTTAACGATTCTGTTTCTCATTCCATAACTAATTAGAGATTACCAAATATAATCGAGAACCATCTGGATTTATTTGGGCACGGCCATGCAAACATCTTAATTAGTCCTAATGAGGGCGCCAATGGTATCATGCTTCAACTTTTAAGTTGAAGGAACAAATCCTATATTGACTACACGTGTCAGTCATCATACTTCACTACACTTTCTGAAAATAGCCCTTTATGTACTCCCTTATTCAGGAGAGTTAGAACTATATCAAGTAAGTGCAATCCATACATGCTGACCTGCTTGTATCTCAAGTCAAAGGATCAATAAAGTAACCATTTACGAATTTCACTTAATGACGCTGATCCATAAAGTGATGAATTCGTTAGTGGGGTAGTCCGATATGCATCAACTATGGATATCATGTGAGTTTGGTGGGACCATCCATTATATATTCCAAAAATATAACCAATCGCTCAGATTTGTCTTAGTTTAATTATATTCCCATATAATTAATCGACAATGGACAATTTAGAATATTTATTAAAATATTCAAGGATTAAACATGCAAATATAGGATACAATTAATATTAAATGAAATCAAACATATCAAGTACTTTATTTCATTATCAAAAATATAAATTGTTTAACATCCCTTATCCAAATACCGAAACAACAGATTTACATGAAATAACTAGCTAATTTAAGTCCTATGCCCTCGGCATGCCTTTCAAGCTTGGGCCTAGACAAAGCTTTTGTGAAAGGATCAGCTAAGTTAAAATCTGTGTGAACTTTGAGTAATTTGATTTCACCTAGTTCGATCCGCTCACGAACATAGTGATATCGTCTAGCATAATGTCTGGCACCTTTCTGAACTCCGGGTTCGTTGGCAATGATTAATGCACCAGTATTATCACAGTACATATCAGTGGGTAAGTCACTTGAAGGGATCATGTCAAGCCCGCTAATGAACTTCCTTATCCAGACTGCTTCCATTGCGGCTTCTGAGGCGGCAATGTACTCAGACTCTGTTGCAGACATAGCAACTGTTTTTTGCTTGCTGCTTTTCCAATCCACAGCACCTCCGTTAAGAACGAAGACGAATCCTGACTGAGACTTCGTGTCATCTTTATCAGTTTGAAATCCAGCATCACAGTATCCGGTCACTTTGAGCTCTAAGTCTGGATTTCCTCCATACACCAAAAACATATCTTTAGTAGCCCGTAGGTACTTCAGAATGCTCTTAACAGCAGTCCAGTGACTTTCACCTGGATTCTGTTGATATCGGCTTACGATGTTTTGCGCGAACGCCACATCGGGTCTAGTGCATCTAACCGCATACATAATAGATCCCACAGCCGAAGCATAAGGGACTCTTCGCATACGCTCCACCTCATTAGGTGTAGTAGCACCCTGTTTGACAGATAAACTAAGTCCTTCTTGCATAGGTGTAAACCCACGCTTAGAATTCTCCATCTTGAATCGCTTCAAGACCTTATCAATATAAGCACTTTGACTTAGTCCAATTAATCGCTTTGATCTATCTCGGTAGATCTTGATTCCAAGAATAAATGCCGCTTCTCCTAAATCTTTCATGGCAAAACACTTTCCAAGATGGGATTTAACATCTTGCAACATTGGAATGTGTTTTCCTATGATCAATATGTCATCAACATACAAGACAAGGAAAGTAACATTACTCCCACTAGCTTTGCGATATACACATGGCTCATCGGGGTTTTGAACGAAACCAAACTTTTTGATTTCTTCATCAAACCTCTTGTTCCAACTTCTTGATGCTTGTTTTAGTCCATAAATGGACCTTTGAAGCTTGCATACTTTGTTGGGATGTTTTGGATCAATAAAACCTTCAGGTTGATCCATATAGACTTCTTCATCCAAGTAACCATTTAAGAAAGCAGTCTTAACATCCATTTGCCATATCTCAAAGTCATAGTACGCAGCTATGGCTAAGAGAATCCTAATAGCTCTAATGTCCGCAACTGGAGAAAAGGTCTCATCATAGTCAACACCGAAACGTTGAGTATAACCTTTCGCCACGAGACGAGCTTTATAGGTGTGTACATGTCCATCCATGTCCGTCTTCTTCTTGAAGATCCACTTACACCCAACAGTTTGAGCATTTTGTGGAAGATCAACCAAGCTCCAGACTTGATTGTCTTTCATGGATTTCATTTCCACCTTCATAGCTTCAAGCCATTTTTCAGATTCCGGATCTGATAATGCAGCTTTGAAATTCGGAGGCTCATCGAGATCTCCTAAAACGTTTTCTTCTACCATCAGACATAATCTGTCAGTAGGACGTCTTGTCCTTTCGGACCTACGAAGTAGAATCGCTTCATCATCATCGACTTGAGGTTCATCACTTTGAACATTTTCCCCCCCAAGTTGATGATTGCTAGGAGCTTCAGAAGGTGACACATCTTCCTCTTGAATCTCATCAAGTTCTACAAATCTCCCACTGTTCTCTGGAACTAATTTCTTTTCAAAGAATTCAGCATATCGAGCAACGCGAACAATGTTTTTGACGGGATCATAGAAGTCGTAACCCATCGTTTCCTTAGGGTATCCGACAAAGATGCACTTAGTAGTTCTGGGTTCAAGTTTGTCAGGCGTATCGCGCTTCACAAGTGCCTCACATCCCCAGACTTTTAAGTAAGACAGATTAGGAACATTTCCATGCCATAATTCATATGGTGTCTTGTCAACCTTCTTGGTTGGAACCATATTGAGAATGCGTACAGCAGTCTCAAGAGCATAATCCCAAAATGAAAATGGGAGAGTCGTAAGGCTCATCATAGATCTCACCATGTCTAGCAAGGTTCGATTTCTCCTTTCAGACATTCCATTATGTTGAGGAGTGTATGGAGGAGTAAGCTGTTGGACAATTCCACACGCTTTCAGATAATCCTTAAACTCTTGGCTTAAGTATTCACCACCCCGATCCGAACGAAGAATCTTGATGGTCTTTCCGAGTTGATTTTCTACTTCATTTTTAAACTCTTTGAATGTTTCAAACACTTCATGTTTATGTTTAAGCAAGTAAACATAACCATAACGACTGAAATCATCCGTAAAAGTTATGAAGTAGCTAGCTCCTTTTCTTGACACATGTCTAAATGGGCCGCAAACATCGGTATGAATGAGTCCAAGAAGATCTTTAGCCCTCTCCGGTTTATGCGAAAAAGGTTTTCTCGTCATTTTGCCGGAAACACATGACTCGCATTTATCAAATGATTCATCATTTAATTGTAAAATCCCTTCACGTTGAAGTCTTTCAATGCGATTTTGCCAATGTGTCCAAGACGACAGTGCCACAGATAAGTAGAGTCCAAGTTAGTCTTGGCTCTTTTGCTAACATTATACATTGAATTATTTGAAACACAACCACGCATATCAATTTCATAAATACCATCACAAGCAATAGCATCAAAATAATGAACATTATTTTTAGAAACTGAAATACCATAATCATTAAAAACATTAATGAATCCGTTGTCTTTCAACAAAGAAACTGAAACTACACCTCTAGTGATAGAAGGTGCATAATGACAATTGTCTAAAACAATAATTAAACCGGAAGGAAGAACTAAATGATATTCTGTAACACCCGTCGTTTAAAAACTTGGATTTTTCAAAACTTTGCCAAACGGCGTTTAAAATAAGCGGAAAGGATCACTTTCAAAATCTGCCCCATCCGTAACGGATGGTACCTTTAAAATTTGGTGTTACTACTAGCATCATCAAACAATAAAAGTAAATCCAAGCTTTGGCACCAACATAAATGCCACATTAATACAAGTCTTTAATCGTAAATGAAATAACCAAACATGAGGCTAAAAGGAAGTCTAAGCGTTTAATGTCTTAGCTAAGCTTCTTTATTCGTCTACCCAAGTCTCACCAAGCTAATCCTCGCCTAGCTCACTTGATTATCCTGAAGGCACAACATTTTCAAAGAACAAGTGTTAGCTAATAAAATTAGCTAAGTAAGATAACATAACTTGAAAACATTTGCCATTTAAATATATTAACAAATTCATCTTTTAATGTTAATATCACATACATATAAAGCATTGCACACATATCTTATCATAACACAATAGGATCATCATATACCTAATGTGCCTAACTTTTCTTTCTTTATCTTTCTTTCTTTACTTTATTTCTTTGCCTAGAAGTAGGCTAAGTGACTTATGCCACTTACTTAGGGATGTGGGGTTGTGTGTAGGCGGTCATAGACCATACATGGAGTCCTCACACCCGACATGATGGGTAAACCAATAGGTGGTCCATCGGCGTCGTTAAGGAATGACAAAGTCAATCCAACTGAATAAACCGTTTATGCCTTTACGCATTGGTGGTTAGTTACTTCACCCGGAATACTCAAACATAACTATGCCACAAGGAGCAACTCAAGTGACCACGTACGCACCAGCCCCGAAGAGCTAGCACGGGTTAAGCTTAACACAAGACTTTACATAATGCTCGAGACTTAATCGCTTAATTAGTTTAGGCTACTCTTTCACCTGAGCTAATCACATAACATATTTTACTTTAGGGCCCTTAACGTGCACGTGAACATGGCATTCCTAATCAAAGACTAGTGACTAGGTGATCAAGCCACACATGCAATCACACATATCACAACATTTCATCATTTCATGATCACATAATTTAAACATCTCATCATTTCATGTGTACTTACTTACCTCATACCTTTGCAACCTGCATAAGAATGTTACACATCATAAATGGTAAGTAGTGACTCCCTTTGCAACCTCCCATAGTCACCCGTGAATATAAAATGTACATACATATTCAATTGGAAGGTTAAATTTATGAAAACGTGTTTTGTTGTACCAACAGGTGACAAAAGATGTTATCTTACCTCGATACAGCTTACCAACAAGTTAAATGTATCTTATAGTGCTTGCTAAGTGCTCCCGACAACCTAGAATGAATATAAGATCGACATATAAGCTAAACGAAATATTTTGTGAAAACTGGACAGGAGGTGCGCCGCACCTCTCACATGGTGCGTCGCACAAAGTCAACAGGGGAATTCTAAACATAAGTTGGTGCGCCGCACCAACCCCTTTGGTGCGTCGCATGAATTGATCAGAAATTCTGAACATATGGATTGTGCGCCGCACCTACCCTTGGTGCGTCGCATATCGGGCTTACCATTTTTCCAAAATGACCTGTGGTGCGCCGCACCACCCTACTGGTGCGTCGCACCTGGAGGGTCGACCAGAAACCTAATCTTTGTTCTATGATCAAACGAATTCCATATGAACTCATACCCCAAATCCAACCTGGGGACTTAAAATTAACCCTTTCAATTGCACTTTCATCGCCTTTAATCATCCTATTAATCCCTTAATCCTTTACATCATAATTCAATCATTAAACATCCGAACGACATGAATTCAATAAACGTTTGATCCAACAATCCAACCTAAACCCTATGGCCTGGATCAAAATCACTACTAAGACATACATGAACAGATTTAAGAGTAAGATCAGCCATAATACCTGTAGATGACTTCGAGGATTCGAAATCTTAATCAAACTTGATCGAAACGACACGAAACGATTGATTCTTGAAGGAAACTTGTCTTGAGAGGGAGGGGATCTGAACCTAGGGCTTAATCTCGAAAATTAGCAGCTATAGGGGTCTCACTAGACCTTAAACTCCTGACCATAAGTTTCCTTTAGTGCCCATAGGCCCCTCGACTTCCTAAACCTTACTTTCGTAGCTTAATTAACTTACCGGGAGACTTAACGATCTAACAAGCACTTAACTTTCATACTTTACTTTAAATTACTTTCATTTAGTTCACTTTACTTCATTTCATATTAAACACATAAACATTTAATCACATAATCCTTTATAAGGCACATAAACATAATAGACCTAACGTTAACTAACGGAAAGTCAAATAGTCAAACATAAAAACGTTTGGGATGTTACAATTACCTCCCCCTTAAGAGGATTCCGTCCTCGGAATCGCCTCAGAAGTGAACAAATCTGGGTATTTCTCTTTCATCACCGACTCGGTCTCCCAAGTTAAACTTTCACCGTGGTTATGCTTCCATTTAATCAACACAAGATCAATCAACTTCCGGCGAAGTTTCTTTTGCTTTCTTCCGAGTATCGCTACAGGTTCATCCACTATTCTTTTCTGAGGATTAATGCTCACATCCTCAATTGGAATAACACTCGACTCATTGGCCAAACACTTCCTCAAATACGAAACATGAAATGTGTGGTGAATTCCATCCAATTCTGGGGGTAGTTCCAATTGATAAGCTACATCCTTGATTCGTTTCAGAATTTTGAAAGGTCCTATGAAACGTGGGCTTAGCTTTCCCTTCTTTCCAAAACGAATTACTCCTTTCCATGGAGAAACTTTCAGCATTACCAAATCACCAACTTGGAACTCAATTGGCTTCCTTTTCTTGTCGGCATAAGTCTTTTGTCGTTCCCTAGCCACGCGAAGTGCTTCCTTTGCCACGTTAACTTTTTCAGCTGAGATTTCAATGATTTCAGGACCCGTAAACTGCTTTTCACCGGGTTCCATCCAACAACTCGGAGTCCTACATCTCCTACCATAAAGCATTTCAAATGGTGGCATTCCGATACTTGCATGGTGGCTGTTATTATAAGTGAATTCGATCAATTTCAAGTGTTCATCCCATGCTCCACCATATTCTAATACACAAGCTCTCAACATGTCTTCCAACGTTTGTATGGTCCTTTCACTTTGCCCATCAGTTTGAGGGTGATAGGCGGTGCTCAAATTAACTCTAGTACCTAACTCTCGCTGAAGACCCTTCCAAAAGTTAGACACGAATCTCGTGTCTCGGTCCGAAACAATGGATAAAGGAACACCATGCTTTGCCACGATCTCATCCACATACATCTTTGCCATCTTAGTTAATGGTACATCTTGTCTTGTTGCCAAGAAATGAGCACTCTTTGTCAATCTATCCACAATAACCCATACCATGTCATTTCCTTTCGGTGTTCTTGGTAGTTTGGTCACAAAATCCATAGTAATATGGTCCCATTTCCATTCCGGAATCTCCAATTGATGCAACATTCCATATGGCTTTTTGTGATCAGCTTTAACACGCGCACACGTCAAACATCTTTCAACAAAATGAGCAACTTCTCCCTTAATGTTTGGCCACCAATAGATGGGCTTCAAATCTGCATACATCTTGGTAATACCTGGATGGACTGAATATCTTGACCTATGAGCTTCTTCGAGGATCAATTCTCGGTTATCACCAAGCAATGGTACCCATATTCGACCCTTATAAGTCTTAAATCCACGGCTGTTCGTCTCCATCACAAGTCTTCTCTTCTTTCCAATACTCTCATTATCGATATTATCCTTCATTAAAGCCTTAACTTGTGCTTCCTTGATGCGGTCGAGTAACCCCGACTTGGCTTGACAACCATGCTCATCAATCTACAAGAAAAACTCTGCACTTTCCTACTTAATGCATCCGCCACCACATTGGCTTTACCGGGATGATATTTAATCTCACAATCATAATCTTTCAGAAGTTCCATCCATCTCCTTTGCCTTACATTCATTTCCTTTTGTGAGAACACATATTGCAAACTCTTATGATCCGTAAACAATGTACATTTGGTGCCATATAGGTAATGCCTCCACAACTTCAAAGCAAACACTACTGCAGCCAATTCAAGATCATGGGTCGGGTAATTCTTTTCATGAGGCTTCAACTGACGTGAAGCATATGCAATGACTTTGTCCCTTTGCATAAGGACACAACCCAAACCTGAAATAGAAGCATCACTATAAACAACAAGATCATCAGTACCTTCGGGTAAGGCTAGGACAGGAGCTTCACATAACTTTGTCTTAAGCGTTTGAAAGGCCTTTTCTTGAGCTTCCGTCCATATAAACTTTACTCCTTTCTTCGTCAATTCAGTCATTGGTTTAGCTATTCGGGAGAAATCTTGAATAAACCTCCTATAATAGCCAGCTAAACCGAGAAAACTCTTAATCTCTGTGGGTGTCTTTGGCTGTTCCCATTTAGATACAGCTTCAATCTTGGCAGGATCAACTTTAATACCTTCAGAAGAGATAACATGCCCGAGAAATTGAACTTCTCGGAGCCAGAATTCACACTTGGAGAACTTTGCATATAACTTTTTCTCTCTAAGAACCTCAAGAACAGCTCTTAAGTGCTCACGGTGCTCGGCTTCGGACTTTGAATAAATTAGAATATCGTCAATGAAGACAATCACAAAATGATCTAAGAATGGGCAACATACCCGATTCATTAAATCCATAAAAGCGGCTGGAGCATTTGTCAACCCAAAAGGCATGACAAGAAACTCATAGTGCCCATAACGTGTACGAAAAGCTGTCTTGGCCACATCTTCCTTTTTGACTTTTAATTGATGATAGCCAGACCGCAAATCAATCTTAGAGAAGTAAGAAGCACCATGGAGCTGATCAAAAAGATCATCAATACGCGGAAGAGGATACTTATTCTTAACCGTTCGTTTATTCAACTCACGGTAGTCTATGCACATGCGCATAGAACCGTCTTTCTTTTTGACAAAAAGAACCGGAGCTCCCCAAGGCGAGGAACTTGGTTGTATGAAACCTTTGTCAAGTAGCTCTTGAAGCTGGGACATTAACTCTTTCATTTCTGTGGGAGCTAAACGATATGGTGCTTTTGCAATAGGAGTAGCACCGGGTACGAGGTCAATCTGAAAGATGACCTCACGGTCGGGAGGAATACCGGGAAGATCATCCGGAAAGACATCAGAAAATTCAGAAACTACATCAACATTAGGGATCGGAGACTTCCCTTTTCGTGTATCGATAACATAGGCAAGAAAGTGATTCTTGTTATGCCGAATGCAATTGAGAGCCTTCATCAAATTAATAATCTTTATGCTCCCCTTCTTCTTGTCTCCATAAACAGAAATGACCTCACCATCCGGAGTAGCGAATCGTACAACCTTTTGAGAACATAAAATAGTAGCATCATTTTGAGACAACCAATCCATACCTATCACTATATCAAAACCGGCTAGAGTGGTAGGCAATAGTTGAACCGGAAAAGAGCGGCCTTCAATCTCAATAGAACAATCATCATAACCTACTTGAATGTCACTAATAGTACCATTAGCAATTTCAACCTCTATAGAGCAATCAAGAGGAGTAGCAACCCTATCAAGCTTAGGAACAAATAAAGCGGACACAAAAGATCTATTTGCACCCGAATCAAAAAGTACAGAAGCAGGTTTTGAGTTAACAAGAAATGTACCGCTTACTACCTCGTCGTTATCCTTGGCAGCTTCAACTGTCAGCTGAAAGGCTCGAGCTTTAGGCTTTTGAACAGCCGTCTTCTTTCCCTCATCTCTTCCTTGTGGGCAATCTTTGATGAAATGACCGGTTTGTTGGCACCGGTAGCACTTTGGCTTGTCTTTGCATTCTGAAGTAGGATGACCCGTACCACCACAAGTATTACACCTTCGGGTCTTATCTGAACATGGACCCGAATGAGGCGCCTTACAAGTACCACACCAATTCTTAGGCTTGGCATAGTTGCTGCCCCCACCTCTTGAAAATGAACCTTTCTTGAACTTCCTATTAGATCCATTTGACCCATCATGCTTCCTTTTTGAACTTGGTTGCTTGTCATCATTAACTTTTACTGCAACCCTTTCACCTTTGAAGTCATCATCCAGCCTCTTGGACTCCTTAATCGCAGCAGACAATGTAGTATGTTGCCTACAAAGGCCACGATAGCTAGCGGGGAGACCATCACAATATGCTTCAATTTGATCAATTTCCCTTGGCACCATACGACCTACAAATTGTAATTTTTCTGTAAACGAGCGAGCATACTCACCTATGGCACCGGGCTTAGCAATCAAAGCTCTGAATTCCTTCTCGATTAGCCTCAACTCTCGAGTACCCACATATTCTTCCAAAAACTTTTCCTTGAATGTATCCCAAGGCATAGCAGCAAGTACTTCGGGAGTTAATGAAACAGTAGCAGATCTCCACCAATTCCGGGCATTCTTTGTCAACACCCGGGTAGCACATAATACTTTCATATCATCAGGACAGTAGCATGAAGCAAACACTACTTCGGTGTCAGTAAGCCATTCCATGGCGCCCACTGCATCAAGAGTGCCATCAAACTCCTTGGCACCACACTTCTTAAAGCTCTCATATTTGAAGTTATGAACCCGAGGAGCACGAGGCGCCACTACATTTCCCGTACCATTCACTTCAGCAACAATGTTTCCAGGGGCAACCTGTGATCTTACCAATGATGGCTCGCTACGGTTTGAGCGGTTGGAGTAATTCCCATCCGTATGCTCATACCGTTGCAAGCTAGCTTCTCTTTCAGCCCTAAGTTGATTCAACTCTTCTTCATTCCTCAACAAGAGAGCTCGAATAGCCCTCAACTCTTCATGCATTTCAGCTTGAGTAGGAATTTGTTCAATGACTGGGTTAGCTCTTTCAATCTCAGACCTTGTGGGTTGTGCATCTGGAATTGGCCTTCGAGGAGGCCTTTGGTTAACGCCATTACCAGTCCCATTTTGATTAGCCGGAGCATTGCTGACATTAGCTCCATCCCTTTGACTGCTAGCACGAGTATTAACCATCTTTCTACAATTTAGTAGCGATTGTTAGAGATGAATCGAATGAGAACAAAGTAAGGTTAGGCCTACTAAATTACACAAGCATACCATAATCTTATGCAAGCCATAAACCTACACTCACACTCATCCCAACCCGTCCTAAGCGTATTGTCATCATAAAGCTACAGCATTACTACCTAAGCCAATCATTTCTCATACGGTTTAAGTCCAAAATCCTATGGTCTTAGTCGAATTTTGGTTCACTTAAACCATTGCTCTGATACCAACTTGTAACACCCGTCGTTTAAAAACTTGGATTTTTCAAAACTTTGCCAAACGGCGTTTAAAATAAGCGGAAAGGATCACTTTCAAAATCTGCCCCATCCGTAACGGATGGTACCTTAAAATTTGGTGTTACTACTAGCATCATCAAAACAATAAAAGTAAATCCAAGCTTTGGCACCAACATAAATGCCACATTAATACAAGTCTTTAATCGTAAATGAAATAACCAAACATGAGGCTAAAAGGAAGTCTAAGCGTTTAATGTCTTAGCTAAGCTTCTTTATTCGTCTACCCAAGTCTCACCAAGCTATTCCTCGCCTAGCTCACTTGATTATCCTGAAGGCACAACATTTTCAAAGAACAAGTGTTAGCTAATAAAATTAGCTAAGTAAGATAACATAACTTGAAAACATTTGCCATTTAAATATATTAACAAATTCATCTTTTAATGTTAATATCACATACATATAAAGCATTGCACACATATCTTATCATAACACAATAGGATCATCATATACCTAATGTGCCTAACTTTTCTTTCTTTATCTTTCTTTCTTTACTTTCTTTCTTTACTTTATTTCTTTGCCTAGAAGTAGGCTAAGTGACTTATGCCACTTACTTAGGGATGTGGGGTTGTGTGTAGGCGGTCATAGACCATACATGGAGTCCTCACACCCGACATGATGGGTAAACCAATAGGTGGTCCATCGGCGTCGTTAAGGAATGACAAAGTCAATCCAACTGAATAAACCGTTTATGCCTTTACGCATTGGTGGTTAGTTACTTCACCCGGAATACTCAAACATAACTATGCCACAAGGAGCAACTCAAGTGACCACGTACGCACCAGCCCCGAAGAGCTAGCACGGGTTAAGCTTAACACAAGACTTTACATAATGCTCGAGACTTAATCGCTTAATTAGTTTAGGCTACTCTTTCACCTGAGCTAATCACATAACATATTTTACTTTAGGGCCCTTAACGTGCACGTGAACATGGCATTCCTAATCAAAGACTAGTGACTAGGTGATCAAGCCACACATGCAATCACACATATCACAACATTTCATCATTTCATGATCACATAATTTAAACATCTCATCATTTCATGTGTACTTACTTACCTCATACCTTTGCAACCTGCATAAGAATGTTACACATCATAAATGGTAAGTAGTGACTCCCTTTGCAACCTCCCATAGTCACCCGTGAATATAAAATGTACATACATATTCAATTGGAAGGTTAAATTTATGAAAACGTGTTTTGTTGTACCAACAGGTGACAAAAGATGTTATCTTACCTCGATACAGCTTACCAACAAGTTAAATGTATCTTATAGTGCTTGCTAAGTGCTCCCGACAACCTAGAATGAATATAAGATCGACATATAAGCTAAACGAAATATTTTGTGAAAACTGGACAGGAGGTGCGCCGCACCTCTCACATGGTGCGTCGCACAAAGTCAACAGGGGAATTCTAAACATAAGTTGGTGCGCCGCACCAACCCCTTTGGTGCGTCGCATGAATTGATCAGAAATTCTGAACATATGGATTGTGCGCCGCACCTACCCTTGGTGCGTCGCATATCGGGCTTACCATTTTTCCAAAATGACCTGTGGTGCGCCGCACCACCCTACTGGTGCGTCGCACCTGGAGGGTCGACCAGAAACCTAATCTTTGTTCTATGATCAAACGAATTCCATATGAACTCATACCCCAAATCCAACCTGGGGACTTAAAATTAACCCTTTCAATTGCACTTTCATCGCCTTTAATCATCCTATTAATCCCTTAATCCTTTACATCATAATTCAATCATTAAACATCCGAACGACATGAATTCAATAAACGTTTGATCCAACAATCCAACCTAAACCCTATGGCCTGGATCAAAATCACTACTAAGACATACATGAACAGATTTAAGAGTAAGATCAGCCATAATACCTGTAGATGACTTCGAGGATTCGAAATCTTAATCAAACTTGATCGAAACGACACGAAACGATTGATTCTTGAAGGAAACTTGTCTTGAGAGGGAGGGGATCTGAACCTAGGGCTTAATCTCGAAAATTAGCAGCTATAGGGGTCTCACTAGACCTTAAACTCCTGACCATAAGTTTCCTTTAGTGCCCATAGGCCCCTCGACTTCCTAAACCTTACTTTCGTAGCTTAATTAACTTACCGGGAGACTTAACGATCTAACAAGCACTTAACTTTCATACTTTACTTTAAATTACTTTCATTTAGTTCACTTTACTTCATTTCATATTAAACACATAAACATTTAATCACATAATCCTTTATAAGGCACATAAACATAATAGACCTAACGTTAACTAACGGAAAGTCAAATAGTCAAACATAAAAACGTTTGGGATGTTACATATTCTCCAATAGCTTCAACAGGTGTTGGTAGACCATTGCCCACGAACAGCTGCAAAGCTCCGGGCTTCAGCTTCCTCCTTTTCCTAAGAGCCTGTAATTCATTACAGATATGAGTTCCACAGCCAGTGTCATAAACCCATGATTTACGCTTAGTAAAGGAAAATAATTCAATAGTGAAGATACCTGAAGTACTAGCAACGCTTGCTTTGCTTCTTCTTCACATTCAACTCGGCAAGATACTTGGGACAGTTCCTCTTCCAGTGCCCGACTTCATTACAATGATGACAGGTCTGGTCTTTAGCCGGATGCTCTTTCTTAGCCGGAGGGGTTTTCTTTGGTTTGGGGGAATAAGCAGCTTGCTTACCCTTGCCTTTACCATCAAACTTGCCTTTAGCTTGGTGCGATTTCTTAGCTTTCTGGATCCGACCCCCCTTAATCATAAGGACATTTGGGTCATTGGCCTTCTTTGGAATCGTCTTCTCATATTCAATGAGCATAGCATGAAGTTCATTGACGCTTTTTTCATAGAGTGCATGGTATAGTTTTGCACAAAACCCTCATATTCCTTCGTAAGGGATTTGAGAATCATGCCAACTTTTACCTCTTTATGATAAGCGTACTCCATCGAATCCAATTTGTCAAAAATGCTCTTCATCTTGAGCACATGACTGCTAACCGATTTGCCAGATTCAAGTTTCATGTCATGAAGTTCCACGACTAAGTCGAACAGTTCCACTCCAGCTTGTTTTTCATACAAGGATTTAAGTTCTGTGATCATATCATATGGAGTGTAGAGTTCGAATTGTTTTTGAAGCTCGGGAGACATGCTCGCAAGCATCAAACAACAAACTTCATTGAATCTAGTGTACTGAATCCTATATTCAGCTTTTTCAGCTGCCGTGGATTCAGCACTTGGTTCGGTTGGCCATTGCCTTTCAATGACATCCATCCGTTCCTCAACTCTTAGAACAATTCTCAGTTGACGATACCAGTCATTGAAATTTGATCCATTAAGCTTTTCTCTTTCAAACATTTGCCGAAAAGCATTGGTGTTTGTGGAAGGATTCATTGCCATCTACAAAACAGATTAAGTTCAAAAATCAGTATTTTCGATAATAAATCCTTAAGAAATCAATTACCCAATGTTTATCAAATAAACAATTAATTTCATTAAGGCTAGGATCCAATTGACATACAATCATTTCATCAGTTGATCTGCTAGAAATGATTGCACTCAAAAGGTAAGTGACGAGCAGTAATTGCATTTCATGTGCAATTCCTAGTAAGAATGGGACCTACAAATCACACTTGATTCATCAAGTGATTTGTAGTCATGTTTTGTCCCATCTTTTGCCACGGGTCAAGGTCTCACCGCTTAACTCGCTTTAAGTCGTCCAACCAAGAACGCGCAAATTTGTCCACCACTGTGTACCAGTGAGTGGGATTTGCCATGCAACTGCCATTTCACCACTGTGTACCAGTGAGTAAAACAACAGCCACAAGTGTCCTTTACGAGTTGGGTGGCAATGACTTAAGTTTATTGGGTCAATCAATTTGATGTGTGATCAAAAAGTTATGTTTGAAGATTCATGCATATCTTCTAAACATAATATGTTTATAAAACTCATTTTTATTGCCTTTAAATACAAAAGAGCTCGGTAGCTCCATTCGAACGCACAAAGAAGCACAAGGGCAAAGGTATGCGATAAACGCGATTTAAAAACCCGCCCTTTTAGGAGGCTAGCGCACTCCGACTTATACCTCTCTTAGAGTTTGTTCAAATGGGTGAGCCGGTGTATCTTTTGATTTTAGGGCACCAATTTTTATAAACAAAATCTTATTTCAATATATTTAGTCAAGTTTATTTTTCCAAAAACAATTTTTGCACACAATTTTCATAAAAAGGCAAAATTAAACTTACTAAATTCACAACTTAACAATTAAGGTAATTAACCTATTTTGGTCACTATGGTATAAGATTGGCTCCTCTTTCACATGGAAAGAGACCACATACATCAAGTTGCCTTGATTGCGTAAGCCAAAATATCTATAACAAATTTATCTACCATAAAACAGGATGCTGATCTGGAAAATCCAGCAGCTTCACGACCAAATCTGGCCCTGAAGAAGGCCGAACTGGGCTTAGCACAAAACATAAAAGTTGTAGCCCTATGAGTCAATCATCTACTGTAAAGATTTCAGCTTCCAACTCCTTACGGTTAATTAGTTATGATTTTTTAAGTGAACTGGTGTCAAACAGAAACTTTCACAAAACATAATCACATTGTCACACAATTAATTATTCAATTATCTAGCATAATTAACCCTAATGATCAAGATTTCATATCAATATATCTAAGTAATAATCATGAATAATTTGCATGAAAAATTCATGATTTTTACTTCTAGTTAACAATTAAATAATTAAAAGTACACCATATATACATGCAATTTATCACATAAACATGTAATTAATCAAAACTTGGATTAGGAACCCAAAAAAAAACAATTTTTTTTTTCTGGAAAATTTCGAACCATATATATATTAATAATATAGATATTATTTGTTTCTTATTTAAATAATGTAATTAAATTACAAAATAAATTACAAAAAACATTATATATATATATATATATCCGAAAATTTTGAAGATCAAGACCCTAACCCCCCTTCAAGTTTTGATTTAATTGGTAATTAAAAAACATACATAGTAGGCTCGTGATACCACTGTTGGGTTATATAACAATTTATCAAATCAAATCACAAAGCACGCAACGGAAGATAAAACCTATGTAGTTAATTAATCAACCAAGATAGAAAACGTGTACCTTTGATTGATGAGAATAAATCAAGAAACTTTATAAAAGTTTAAAATAAACTTCTCTACGATTGCACACACGACACGTGAATGCACGTATGCTAGTACTTGATCACGAACCGCAACGTTTGCTTTCTCTTCTCGATTTGTCAAACAACAAAAACCGAAATCCCTTTTGTTTTGGGAGAGTTCGGCCGTAGGTTTAGAGGAGGAAGGAGGAGAAGTAAAGAGGGCTTTTCCTTTTTCCTTTTTATATCCAAAACCCTTTTCGTATTTGACATAGATTAGGATTCGTATTAGATATATACTAGGATTAGTATATAAGAAAACAAGTTAAACTCAATGAGTTAAAAACTCATTAATTAAAACCGGCCCCCTTTAGTTTATAATTAGGAAACTTCTAGAATCTCCTAATTACAAATTAAGTCTTCCTTAACTAACGCCGTTAACTAGTAACCGTTAGTTTTTAACGACCACTCGTTAATTGAAATCGTGATCATATTAATTAAATACATTAAATATATTAATTAATACTAAATACATTTGTGTCGAGACGTGTGACCCCGTAGGCTTAAATCATTTCTGGACATACGTTCATTTCTACGTGATCATATACTAACACTTACAACACTATAACATACTGTTAATTTTAAATAAATAGTGAGTCGGGTTAAAGTTTATAAAATAAATCCAAATGTAACTATGATGATATTTGTAAATGGCCCGGTGATTCTAACTTCTATTTGCTAATGGCAACAAATTTATCTATGAGAAATATTTTAAATGACTAATATACTACATGCATAAATTAAATTCAATCACGTGAAATTTTCAAGTGACTTTTACATTTATTCATTCAAATCGATCAAGCATTCATTTGCTACAAACACGTACAATAAGTTTTCATATGAAAATTACATGAATTCAAATCAAACATCTGCTAACTACATTGAATATATAAAGACCTCCGGTTACATTTAACGCAGCTAGAGAAGAAGCTGCGGATGATGTAGTGAGCTTTCAAGGAATTGTGGTAGAACCAGTACATGAAGAAGAAGTTATGAATTATGGAGCAATGGATCTGGAGAAGCTGAAATAGTATAAAATACTTGAGGATCTGGAGGGGCGGAAGAATTGATTTTCGGCATCTTTGATGGGAGTTTATGCAGGGGAGCATCATCATGGTTCAATACTTGAATGGCTTGCTCCATTGATGGACGTTGGTTTGCGAGAGGGTGTGCACACCATAACCCAACCATCAACAACCGCTCAATTTGTTTTGTGTTGCATGAGCCAATAGACGGATCAACTGCATCTAGAATCCTATTGGTCCCATAGAGATCCCAAACCCATTCTACTAATATCACTGCTCTTTCCGTAGCCACGTACTCAATTGATCTTTTCCCACAAGCTATTTCAAGTGCAACAACTCCAAAGCTAAATACATCGGATTCTTTGCTTGCTTTGCCAGTAGACAAATATTCAGGAGCCATGTAACCCCGACTCCCAACAACCCTGGTTGCCTGGGAGCCTTTCTCATGGTCAACCAACTTAGCTAACCCAAAGTCACCAAGTTTTGCATCGAAATTCGAGTCCAACATGACATTGCTCGATTTAATATCCCTGTGCAAAATGCACTCCTTGCAGCCTTCATGAAGATACAACAAAGCAGATGCCAGGCCATTTGCAATTCTTTTCCTCTTGTCCCATGTCAACCAGCTTCTCTGCTCAAACAGATGTAAATCTAAGCTCCCATTTTTCATATACTCGTAAATAAGCAAAAGCTCGCTTTTCTTATGGCACCAGCCCTTGAGTTCCACCAGATTTCTGTGCCTCAATCGGCCAAATATTTTAACTTCCGCAGTATACTCCCTGATCCCCTGATCAGACTTCTTGGACACCCTTTTGACCGCGATACAAGTCTTTTGATCTTTCAATAAACCTTTATAAACCTCTCCAAAACCTCCCTCCCCAAGCTTGTTCGTGTCTGCAAAGCCACCAGTTGCCTGAAGGATTTCCTTGTAAGAAAATCTTTTTGGTCCAGTTCCCTCTTCGAAATCTTTGTTCATCTCTGCATCATGTCCCACTTGATCAGGTCTTCTGGGTTTGTTCCTGATCCTTCTCAAATAATAAAAAACAACGATAGCCGAAAAAGCAAGTACAGCAACAACTAATCCGCCTATTAATCCCACCATATGACCTGCCTTCTTTTTCGGGTGTGCGGTCTGTGATGGTGCCTTTTGTTCATGCACCTGCAGATTTGAACTATTAAAACTCCATGATGATACTGTAACATCCGTTAAATAATAAAAGTTTGCCGCTGTAAACCCAAAAATGACCCATTCGGGCAATACATCCCTTAGGTCAACGATGTAACTAAGGTCAATTACACCATTTACATCGTCAGTGACAGATACACTAAGGTTTTTCGACACAGAATCATACGTCACGCTAGCTTGACAGTGTGCTCCTTTTGATGAGATACCAATCGACCATTTCTTGAACACGGAAGAAGTCAGAGTGTTAACATTGATGCCGGCATGATAATCAGCCTTGGAAAGAGTCGCTGGATCCCATTCTTTATTCTGGTAAGTATCAAATTCCACCGCCACAAATTTATGTAAACTTTGATGGGTTGAGCCATCAACCGGAAGACCCAAGGCTCCATTGGTTGCTGCCACTGAATTATTCTCAGCAAGGAAAAATGCAAGGCCATCCGCATAAACTTGACCACTTACATCTGTCGAAATCACGAACGAGAAATTGGTAGAAAAGCTGGCTAGCTCACGAGAGGTGTTGTCCCATATATGAAGCAATCTGTTGTACATCCCCCGACCTGCTCGAAGCCCTTTACCAGGAATCAGTTGGATTCCACCGGTTGTTAAAGAAGCATCGTTCGTAGTAGTTATATCAATGTTTTGATAATTTTGTGGATTGGTATTGCTAAAATTGAAACTGATTGAATCTGCTTCATGAGGGACCAACAAAACAAGAAGAACCAATATCTGGGTATAAAGATTAAACTGATTGAAACTGATTGCCATATATATATATGACTTATGGAACTTGCAAATTAGCTCTTAGTGTAAATTTTCTAAGTATATATCAAGATATATTGGTTACCAGAGTCATATCAATATGCAAAGAAATTATTACATATCATATTTATTGCTATATATGTGAATCAAGAATTAATATCTGGGTATAAAGATTGTATTATATCAAGAGTTTTATAGAGATCGAAAATAGAGAGGATGATCGATGTATGTATGGGAATGAATGAATATATCGAATGAATACAACGTTAATATATATCCTTTTTCTTTTTTTTTTTACACCTCTCACCGTCAAACGAGGCCTTCACCTTCTAACAACCCACGTGATTCCCCCGTCTCATTTGCACAAGTTTTTTCTTTCTTTTTAAAGTAAGAGATATATATATAATATTAACAAACTACTTTTAAATTCCTTCGTCCGGCATAAGTTTATGTAATTACGCTGTTAATTGATTAATTAGTAGCTAATGTAACCTAATTAGCTAGCCAAAGTTCAATGCTTAAAAATAAACTAACTTCATATTATTTGCCCTCAAGAAAATTTTGATTACTACCTAATCCCGGTCGAGGTAACTTCACCCTCGTGACACTACAACAAATGCGAAATACGTCATCAACATGACGTAACAATATGAACGCCATGCAATGTTATATGGAAAATAACAGCAGAATCTGTCCTTATTTTATTTCAAGTACAACGATGCCAGTCATGTCACCAGCTCTGTCCACATGCAAACACGCATATTATATATATATTTATTTATTATATATATATATATTATATTAATATATATATATATATATATATATATATATACTAGTCCTAATACCCGTACGATGTACGGTAGCTATATAGATTGTATCATAAAGAAATTCGAATATGTCTCATACATGATTCGTGAGTATGAAATAAATTGTGGTTAAAGTAAATTGATGATCGAAGCTAAATTATAATAAACAGTAATGATAAATATAATATATGTTTAGTTAGAGTTTTAGATTTACCTTAAATTTTTAAAACCACATCAAAATCGGAACTTGTAAGCCTAGTGGATGATGACAAATAGCCTTGTGATTTCGGATCGTAAACTCAAATTTTTGAAATCTTCATGTTAATAACTTATTATAATTAATATAAGTAATAGGAGTTGAAGAATTGAGAAAGAAAAAGAGACAATTAGAGACAATTTATTAATGATAAAACGATCAATCAAATAAGGTTATAATGTCTTTTGTATTAATAAGACAATAGTTAGAGTTTAATTCTAAGTCTAATAAGAAAATTGAATATATACACAACTAAAAAAGCTAATTTAACAAAATAAATAAATTAAAAGGACACGTGTCGATTAAGGATTACGCCACTTGTTGTTTCAAGAACATGTCAATCATGTTTTAGTTTATTGGTAGATATATAATAATTTTGAAATTAATTTGGGAGTTCGTGCAACATGTTTCTTTTTTATTTTTTTTGTTTCTTTCAATTTATGTTTAATCCATTTGCAATAATGGTCCCTATCAGCTAACGACTGTTAAGTTCTGTTCGGATGTTTAACGGTAGTTACGGAAACTGCTGCAAATCAGATTTTTTTTTTTACAGGGTTCGGTCCTTTTCTCTAACGTGTCTTAACAATCGTTACATGCTATCTGAGTTTGTAAATTGAGAGTTTGACTTATGTTACACTTTTATAACTAGAATCAAACATTACTTATAACTTAATAAAGTATACTTAGAATATGTCCGACCCGCAACGATGTGTTGCGTGAATTGAATTTCGTGCCAACATTATTGATAGATTTATCTATATGTCGATATAAATTATTGATACAAGTATGAGATTTACGTATATGTAGTCCATGTTATTTACCTTTTCGTGTACATGTTTTTAAAGAATATATAAACTCGAATATATTGTTTTGGGGTTTTAAATATTACGTAATATGTTGTAAGTTTTTGGGTTTTCTAACCGATTTCTTCCACTTTTATGTTGTATGACATCTACAATTTAATGACAAATCATTAGCATTTTTTGTAATCTCCATGACATTTAAATGATTCTAAAAACATGTTATAAATTTTACATATTATCGCACACATTAAACGTATGATAAATCCTTTGAAATTTAATTGCTACCATATACATAAACGTAATGTCTCGTGGGGCAACGCCAGGGTAACATATCTATTTATAATATTATATTGACATTCGGCATCTCCAAATGAAAGACTTTTTTGTTATGTAAGAAAGTCATTAAAAAAAGTTTTTACCAATATTACAACCAAAAAAAAAATAATTAATGGATTGACATTTTTCAATCTAGTTAAAAATGATTTTTTAATCATTTTGATAAATATTTATTTAATCCTATCAATTGTACTCTTTCTCCCTTTTTTTTCATTTTATTCTATTAAAATAGATTTTTTCTAATTTACTTTTTGAAGATATAATATATAATTTTAAATGAATATATTGAAAAGATTTTTTCAAATAATGGGAAAAGGATGTGTCAACTAAGAAAAACTAATCATTTTCAGTTTCGTGTTCTATCCCTAGACATCAGGTCCAGTAGTGGAAAAGTGAAAACTAAAAAGAGGTTAGTGGAAAAGTGATGGTTAGTGAAAACTATCTATCATCAAATAATCTAATGGTAAGAAGGTTGGTTTCCTCACAAAAGGTCTTGGATTTGAGTCTATGTATATTTGAGGGTGACCAAAATTATTTAATTTTCATCTATAGTATGCATGGGTGAGTTTTTATATCCAGATTTTTAGGTTATAGGGTTCTTATCGACGGTTTTAAATTAGGGATCTTTCGTCGAGAAGCTCTCTAACGCAGACCCGGTTTAAACAACGTATGCTAGACCTCTCAACAATTACCAGTAATTCACACCTTTGAAAAGAAAAAAAACTTTTAAAAAAACATTTATGACTTAATGCCACTATGAGGTTAACCCATTTGGTAGAGACTTATACCTCTTGAAAAATTAATGTTTTAATCTTGGCATAAACATTTGAGATAGTTTTAAGAGTATAGTAAATTTGATGTAATATTTAATCGTCAAAAAAACTTAAGTAGTTAACTCGCATGGTCGCATTGACATCTTCTTATATACTAAAAGAATACATTTGTTCTTATGATTTATTGACTAATCACAATTTTTTTTTTTTAGAACGGCAGAAATTTTTATTATCAAAAGTAACTAGCAAGACGCTAGTTACTAAAAGGTACAATTACAATTACAAAAATATAAATCTAGATATAACCAGAACAACTAATCTAGACCCTTCCCGAGACATTAACTGCGAGGACTACAAAAGGAGTGAAAAAAACTCGTGCCAATTACAGTGACCCAAGACACGAGAACTAATCACAATTTTGATTTCCTCAAATTGATTTTTACTTTCAATTTTAACTTTTGATATTATATACATCTATACTTCTTGATAACAGAGCTACCCACCCCCTCATTTCTCAAAAAAGCCTACTGATCGATGTACCTATTTTACCCATTTCATTCATTCACTCGATTAAAGATCTCCTCCAAATATAGGGGTTAGGTATTGTAAAACAAGTATTAAAATAAAATAAATAGGACAAGATCTTGACCCTTAGATCATGGTTAAATTGATGCACGAAGATTCACGAAGCAATTGATGCACGATGATTTTCATGATGCACGGTGATTTTCAGTGAAGAGAAACCTATTGTTTTATTTGTTTTACTTTAATATTTGTTTTATTTTACCTAAAACCTATATCGATAATACCCTTAATGAAATAATTTAAAACATGGATACCCTCAACCCTTAAAATAAATGTACTGCCCTTTTTACATTAATTACTTTTACATTAATAATCACACCACGTTACCACCACCGTCGTTGCCGCCTCCGCTACCACTCGTCGTCGCCGCCACCACCCACCGCCGGCACCGCCACCCACTACCACCACCGCCACCGCCGACACCACCACCTGCCACCGCCGACACCACCACACATTCGTCGTTACCACCATCGTCAAAGCATCACGCGGTCATGCGTTCAGTAATTTAGAAAACATGGGCCCATAAAAAAAATTTAATTATTAATTATGAAAATCTCTAATTAATTTACATTTTTTTACTTTACATTACTAATTTACTTTTTAACTTTTTGTTATTATCAATAGATTAATTATTATAAACATGTCTTACAAAGAAAATATGAACTTGATATATGTTTTAATTGATGATAATGACAATCCAATCCACATAATAATTTATTCACATCCTAATAAATTTACATCAATTATTGAATAACAATAACGTTTATTACTTAACTTCAAAAATAGAAAAAAAAAATAAAAAAAAAAAAAAAAAAAAAAAAAAAAAAAAAAAAAAAAAAAAAAAAAAAAAAAAAAAACTATTAGTATAATAGCTTTTATGGGTCATATGATAAAAACAAACAAACAAAATTTTTTATCAGTTATTTGATTTCTTTTGAGTTTTATTTTTTTTAATATTACTATTAGACTACATGACATATATAAACATTTTCAGTATATCAAAATAAATGTTTTTTTGATATTCTCGTGTAATACGCGGATACTAAGCTAGTTTATATATAAAAGATAAAGAGTAAATTACAATTTTTGTCCCTCTCGTGCGTTAAAAATTACCGTTTTCATCCTTATGTTTCATAAATTACCGTTTTAGTCCAAATAAGTTTGTCATGTCAACGCTTTTGGTCCAAATCATTAACAACCTTTAAACTTAAGGTCATGTGACCTGCACATGATGGACATTTTAGTCTTTTTCTTACTATAAGGACCAAAAGTGTAATAAATTCTAATTTTATATTTATCATCATCTTCTTCGATCTTCATGAAGAACAAATATATCTGTATATACATATAAATATCCATAAACCTTCATTATGTCTGCATCTATATCAATATTCATACATCCATATAAAAAATATATCCAAACAAATTTCTGGATCCCATTAAAACATAAATGTCCCCAAAATATATAAACAAAAATACAAATAACCAAAAAAGCCCCAAAAGATCTGTAAAAGCTTTTAGACTAACGTAAACTTGGAGAAGTCGGGTGAGTAACCGGCCCCGGATACCCCACCGGATAACAACGGCGCTGATGAATCATTTAATGCAGATGTAAGAACAGAAACACACAGATTAGAAAGAAGTAGATGAGAAAGAGAAAAAAGTGATGGTGGTGGACAGGTGGTCGTCGTTTCCAAATCTGGTGATGGTTGTTTCCACCATAGTCCCATCTCCACCGTCACACCACCACCGCCACTCATCACCACCACCGATGTACTCCACCACAGTCTCATCTCCATAACCGATGCAATCCACCACCACCGACATCAATCTACACCCTTAGATCTAACCAGATTTGTTTTGACATTCGAAAGGCATACATTGCCACCATCATCTCAGATCTGCTGAAATATTTCACCATCTTCACAGATCTGCTGTTTTGTTTACTATATTTTTTGCTTTATTTGCATCATAAAAAAATGTTGTTGTGCATAACCGATGTGCGACGAAACATATATTTTTGTCACTTTGGCTTTGTGCACCGCTTGTCGGTTTGATTGGAAATGGCAATTGATTGTGAAGTCCATTACCCCATTAGATATGATTTAATATTAGATTTATATATAACTTTAGATCTATAAGTTTTTATAAGATTTTTTGGAAAATGAAAACCAAAATGAAGATGGGAGAAATAAAAGATTTAAACAGAAATAATATTCATGATGATTATTGTAGATGGTGAATTTATAATTTGTTTTGATGATGACTGGAAATTTGGAAAAGAAAAAAAAAATATGTGATTTGTGTATATATGTATGTATAGATATAGATTTGCATCTATTATTAATTAAAAAAAATTAGTTTTAGAAAAGTTAATTACACTTATAGTCCTTTAGAAAAGAAAAGACTAAAATACTCATCATGTGCAGCTCACATGATGGGTAATTTAACGATTGTTAGTGATTTGGACCAAAAGCGTTGACAGAACAAACTTATTTGGACTAAAACGGTAATTTATGAAACCTATGGATGAAAACGGTAATTTTTAACACACGACAGGGACGAAAATTGTAATTTACTCAAAGATAAATGTTACACATGGCAGGCTAGGGACTTGCCAACCTAATCATGCTACTTTTTTCATTTAAACCTTATTATTAACTTCAAATCTACAAGTAACCCCCATTTTAAGAGGTTTCTACCTAAGCAACTAAAATAAATTACTTTCTAAGAATAAAAAGTTGAAGGTGATCCGTGTTAGGGCCGGTGGTTCGAAGTCCAGACTGGAAAAGGACAAGGCTACCTACTTTGTGAAACTTTAATACATTCCTACATTCAAACTGATGTTATTATGAAGCTAGACTTATGCCCGCATAATGCGGCGACGTCGACGGATGGCAGAGGTGGTGGCGACAACGGTGGTAGTGACGGTGTTGGGGGCGGCAGTGAGGGCGGCGATGGTGGTGAATGTAAAAATAATTAATGTTAAAGGTGGTAGTGTGGTTATTTTAAGGGTTGAGAGATCTATATTGTAAATTATTTCATTAAGGGTATTATCGATATATTAGGTGAAAATGTTTAAATTAGTAAATAAAAAAGATGAGTTTTTTGGTTTTTCAAAAGCTGGAAGTTCAAGGAGAAAAAAAACATTTGTTTTATTAGATGATAAAGATAGGGTTCTTGTTTGTTGTAAAATTAGAGATTTTAATAGTGAAGATTACACAAATGGAAGCAAATTTTGGTATATGAGTTGTAGTGATGATGTTATTGATATCATGTTAAATTGAACTTTTTTAGTTGGTTAACTAAGTCCCTGTTCTTTTTTTACTTAATAGACTTAATGATTAAGAACTTAATGCATTCAGTCAAATTTCATTTTTTTTACTTAATAAACAAAAATAACCGTCAATTACCTATTTTTTTACTTAATACACACAGATATTATTTTTACAATTCAGCTACTTAATACATTCAGTACCTAATGATTAAAAAAAACGAACCCTAAGTTTCTTTGTTAATATCAAATTACCATTAATATGCATGTGTAGCAATTTATTGTGTTACTGCAAATAGCATGTGCAAAAGGGTTGACGTAATAAAGTCAAAAATGTTATGGAAAATGAAATGGTGAACGTGCAAGAGACACATGATCAAGGAAATAAGGAAGTTTGAATAAACAATTAGGGGGAAGGTGTGGAGCTTGGTATGGAATCGGTTTGGCTGAAACCGAGAGAAAACACAACCGCCACTTCTTTGGTTTCCCTTTGGTTTGGAGTTAGTCGGTTTCACAAACCACATGTGATACCACATGTTTTGACCGTTGAAAGCCTTGGAAGTTGGAATACATAGTACAACAAGGTAATATAAACATGAAAACTGTCTGTTCATATGTAATAAGGAAATAACCTATTTTAATAAAGAAATTTCATTATTTTCCTAACACTCAGTATAATAATTTAACAAAAAAAATAATTTTTGATAAAGGCAATATAAACAAGATGATTGTCGATCCGTTAAAAAATGTGTATATAAACATGATGGAGGTTTTTTTTAACGGTTTAATGATTATGTATTCTTTTTGTTTATTAATAAATTTTATGTTTTATTAAATGTCTTTCTTATAATTAATATATGAAGTGTTGTATTCTTTTAAATAATTTTTTATTATGAAAATTAAATAAAAAAAGTTAAAAATTAAAAAGGTAAGTTGTATCATGACCCCTTGTAAAATATGACGAGAATGGTACCGCGCGTTGCGGCGGATACCCCGGTACATGCTTCTCATGTCGCGACTCGCAATTATCAAAAAAAGTAAGCGTGGACAATCAATTAAGCAATATCATACAATGGATAACGTAGCTGCAATAACGACGAATGTTAATCTAAAAATACGAGGAATCAAAAAATATGTAACAAACATTACACAACTTACAACTTAGATTAATTAAATACGTAATGGAAAACTCATGTAGAACCCGGATCTTTGTTTCAATACCAGCTCAGCTCAGTGTAATCGAATAATATCACTGAAAAGACATCAAAATTTACATTTGTTAGTTGAAATTAAGCGACTGTATCATAGTTAAAGTAGATAATAATTCAAAATGTAAATTCTGGGGATATTGCAATGATATGAAATTTGAATAATTGGTCATTTAGCAAACATGTATTTGGAAAAATGATACAACCATGCTACAACCACAACCATAACCACTATATAAAAGTTCATACTACAATATGCAATCTGTGAAATGGTACAATCACAATCTCATAACTTGGTCTAACTTTATCTTCTTTTTCATTTTTAAAGAAAGTCAAGGAAACGGGCTAAACTTGTGAAAAAGTCCCATACTCCTACCATTTCTTAAATATCATTAATCACAATCTCATGTTCCTATGTGCTGTAAACAGATAATATAATTCCAGTCAACGAACTCTGCGTTTAGAGTTCCATTAAACAAAAAATCTACTAAAGACCTTGGAGATTTAATAGACATACCAGAAATTATGACATCATTCATATTCACAAACTTTCGGCCAGCATGAAATGCAAACAGCTCAAGATCCTCTGCCAACTGGTTTGTGGTTACAAAACACACTCAATGTTGAAGTTTAACAGCAGCTATCGAGTAAAAACAAATCTCTCTAATTTTACAAGAAAGTCTATATATGAAACCAACATGGATCATCTCAAACCTTGGTATACATTAAAAAATGCTAGGGGTAGAGGAGATCAGATAGAAACTTTGGTACACACTGAAAAAATGAAGTTTTCGAAATAACGATATAAAGCAAAGTTAAGATTAGTACTTTCATCCTTAATTGACTTTTCCTAGCAGCTTCTCCATTCTGAGCTAGCCTTCAAAGTACCTAATTCATAACATAGCATATAATACTCTCAAACGTCATATCAAATATTCATTTTTTATATGACAAAAAACAGTCATTTAGAAACGTTTTGGTCTCCCAATTTTTCCTATTGATTCTTTCATGAAAAATCAGTTTGCCCACAAAAAAATCTATACAAAAGATTTAAAAACATTTATAAAAAGATTAAAACTTTATGCAAAACGATTTATACCTGCGTTTTGCTCTTAAAGAACATGTCTTGAAACATCTTCTTAATCCACAAATCAAACTGATCGAACAAAGAACACATATTTCAAATCCCCTTTTCTTATCAAACAGTCTTGGGCTCAATAAGATAACATACCGATAACTCAAAAACAGACCTAAATCAAAAATATAAACAAAAGATTTGGAATATACCTTGATATTTTTCTTTCTTTTTTGTTCAGAGCTAGTATGCTATTCTTTCCATCATCATCATCTATTCAAGACATGATTAGTAAAACTAAAAAAAGAAAAAAAAAACTATTACAAAATCCATAACTAACATATAATGAAAAAAAAGCAAAAAAAGAAAACTAATTTAAGAAAAAAAAATTCATAACCTTAGCTGTCTAGCATAAAAATAATCCACAAATCTTTTAAATCTAGACAAATAACATCATATTCAAACATAATAAGATGAAGAAGAAAATACCTTTTGAAATTGAAATCTTGAAGATCTGAGAAGAGATTTGAATTTGAAAGCATAGGGAATCGAAGTCATTTCAATTTTGAAGAGTGAGATATCTCGAGATCTTGAAAGTGAAGAAGGCGTGAGTGAGTGTATTTTTTTTACCTAGGTAACATTTATTAGGAGATAGGAGATGGGAGATATTGGGTAATAATTGTATTAATGAATAGGGTAATATTGTATTAATGAATAATGGGTAATATTTATTGGGAGATGGGAGATTCAGATTGTTGGAGTAAGGAGATGAACATCAGAAGACAGGAGGAGTGAACCAAGGGCAAAAAAGTAAAATTGCATGTCCCAAATTGTGTAAACTTTCAACAGGGGTGGATAATTTTTAATAGGGAGTATAGATGAGTTTTTGGGTTGATAAGTTGAAATTACTTGACAATGTGCTATTGGTTTAAGGTATGGGTTGATGTGGGTTGGTATATCATGACACCCTCTTCCCTTAAGCTAAATATGGTAATGGTGGGGTAACTAGCGCAAGTGTTTTAGCCACTCAAATGCCCCTCGTCTTAAAAAAAATTATGCTTCGTTCATTAAATAATCATCCGGTATCTGTTATTTCCTCTTGTTTATGGGAGGTGATTTTTTTACTAATGTTCTTACTTCACCCACTACAAACAATTTATTATTACATTTTTGCCCTTTAATTTGACCAGATAGTTATTTATTTTGATCTGATTTTACACAAACTCTTTTACGATTTTACCTATACCTAAACTTCTTCCTCCCTCAAACTCTTTGTCGACAAAAACATAACATAACATATCAATAAATCATTAATGACAACAAAATTGTTTATTCTCTATCTATCATTCCTCTATTTTTGCATCCCCATTCTTTTTATTCTATCAACCAACACCCTTTTATCCTTTTTTTTTTCTTTTTCTCCAAAGTTCCACAATCTTATTATATAGATGAGAAAATATGGCCTGCACGTAATTATATGGTATTTAATTCAATGATATTATAGTCGTCCATCTCTTTTTCTATCACACACATACATATATATCTAATATTTTTAGATCTGAAAAAACTTTCTTAAAAAATCCTTCATCTCGTTATCAACTAAAAGATGAACTCGATATCCTTGGGCATATGTACCCAACAACATACCTATTACATAAAAAGAACATGCTCATCCCTATTGTTTACTACTACTCTATTTTGTCTATTTAAGCTAAAAGAATTTTTTTTATATCTTGTGTTTTTGCTGGGAGTATTTATAAATAAATAATCCATAGATTTTTTTTTTTTCCTTTTTGGGTTAGGGAGTTAAAAGTGAGAAAATAAGAAACTAACAGAAAAGAACTGGGAAAAAATAAAACATTAAAAACGGTGAGCAATTAATAAGAATTTAATGGGTTTAAAAATTATCTAAGGGTAAAAAGGTCATAACAAATTATTTGTAATAGGGAAAATAAAAAAAGTAGTAAGAAAATCACTTCACAACGAAACAATAGGAAACTTCAACCAACATGGTTTGCAAAAAAAAAAAGCAAGAAGTGTGCTAATGATAATGTCTTTAACAGGTGATTGGTAAAGTTATACTCGCATGACCTAACGACTTAATTAATTACTTAGTTAATATAACAATGACAATATTGTAGCTAGGGTTTTTTTTTATATTTTTATGGAAGGTGTGGATTACTCACAGCGAAGGGTCTTAGCATATGTTGTCTTAACTGAGTCCGCACTAAAGAGCCCCCTCACCTCCAATATCTAGTAATATCTAGTAGGAGGAGAAATCTCAAACTAAACCGCCCGAATACACGACATTTAATTGAGATAAAACATTGCTCTCTCTGCAGTACTTAAATTTGCTTCACTGGAGGTTTTTTTTGTGAAATTCCGTGAAATGTCTTTCCAAAGTCTCGAACTTGAAACCTCCAGTATGTAAAGTTGGTGTTCAACCACTGAGCTATAATGAAAACTAAGACAATATTGTAGCTAGGTCCGATATGATAACCTTAAATATTACATATGAGGAGGTGTGAATGCTCGTTGTTGCGGATAAAGTAAACAATGATACTTTGATAACAATGATATAATAACCAAACTACTACTTGCTATTTTTTACCAATACTAGTCTTTTATGTCATGCATAGTAGTTACATTTCTTGTGATTTAATCTTTAACACCCCTAGCCTTAGATGAAACATTGTTTAGGAAGCAGTCATTGACGTTAAAGTTTTTATAACTTTGATTATCTTGGGTGGTGTAGGTCGGTTAATTTAGCTTTTACTTTGATTTGCAATCTTACATCTTTCTTTTTGATTTTGATTTTGATTTTGATTTTGATTCGTATCCAAAACTAAACAAAACTATGAGAAAACTTCAGTTCATTTTTCCATCCGAGGTATAGCGGTCAATGTATATATCTATAGGTATAGAAGTTTATGTTTCAGGAAAATATTTGATAAGGTTCATGTAATACGAGTATTTGGTGTTAGAAATAAATTTGTGGTGTTTAATTGTAATTTAGTTAAGTATGGAGGGGTGTTTGATTGTAATGTAATTATGTATGGAGGGGTTTGATTGTAATGTAATTATGTATGGAGGGGTTTGATTGTAATTAAAGAAGAACTTGTATGTAATTAAGGAGAGGGTTTAGTGAAATATGTTCCCCTATATAAACCCCTCCATCACAACCTTGTAATTGTTAGCCTTTATAATATATTCCATACTTTCCCATATTCTCTCTACTTCTCTCTCACACACTTAACCATATTACATAATTTAGCATTTTATCAATTGGTATCAGAGCAAAATCACATTGGTGAAAGATCCATATCCATATCATGGCTTGATTTTGTTCATATTTGTGCTAAATTGTGTTTTTACCGTTTTACCGAAAGTTCTAATCTTTACCCTCTAAATATGTTAAAGTTTCTTCCTTTTTATCATTAATCAACTCATCACCTTCCTTTAATCATTCTTGAAAAAATTCAAATCCTAATTCTAAACCAAATGGCTTAAAATTGAATTTTTAGCTTTCTGTTGTAATACAGGTTTTCATTTTCTTTGAAATTCAGTTGTAATACAGGTTTTCATTTTCTTCGAAATTCAGTTGTAATACAGGCTTTCATTTTTCTTCGAAATTCTGTTGTAATACAGGTTTTCATTTTCTTTGAAATTCAGTTGTAATACAGGTTTTCATTTTCTTCGAAATTCAGTTGTAATACCGGTTTTCCTACCGGTTTTACTACATTTTACAAAAACCGGTATTTGCTCTAAATACTTCGAAAACCGATAATTGTTGTGTTAGCTGTGTGGTTGTGTATTGGTGATTTCAAAATACCTGGTTTACCCCAAAACCGGTATTAGTTCTTATATTCTTCATTTCACAAAAAGTCACTCTGCCCATTTTTTCCCTCGAAAACCGGTATTAGTTCTTATTTTCTGAAAACCTGTATTAGTTCTTAAATTCCGAAACCCTGCATTAGTTCTTATTTTCGAAACCCTGTATTAGTTCTTAAATTCCGAAACCCTGCATTAGTTCTTATTTTCGAAACCCTGTATTAGTTCTTAAATTCCGAAACCCTGCATTAGTTCTTATTTTCGAAACCCTGTATTAGTTCTTAAATTCCGAAACCCTGCATTAGTTCTTATTTTCGAAACCCTGTATTAGTTCTTTTTTTCGAAACCCTGTATTAGTTCTTAAATTCCGAAACCCTGCATTAGTTCTTATTTTTCGAAACCCTGTGTTAGTTCTTAAATTCCGAAACCCTGCATTAGTTCTTATTTTCGAAACCCTGTATTAGTTCTTAAATTCCGAAACCCTGCATTAGTTCTTATTTTCGAAACCCTGTATTAGTTCTTAAATTCCGAAACCCTGCATTAGTTCTTATTTTCGAAACCCTGTATTAGTTCTTAAATTCCGAAACCCTGCATTAGTTCTTATTTTCGAAACCCTGTATTAGTTCTTAAATTCCGAAACCCTGCATTAGTTCTTATTTTCGAAACCCTGTATTAGTTCTTAAATTCCGAAACCCTGCATTAGTTCTTATTTTCGAAACCCTGTATTAGTTCTTAAATTCCGAAACCCTGCATTAGTTCTTATTTTCGAAACCCTGTATTAGTTCTTAAATTTTGAAACCCTGCATTAGTTCTTATTTTCGAAACCCTGTATTAGTTCTTATTTTCGAAACCCTGTATTAGTTCTTAAATTCCGAAACCCTGCATTAGTTCTTATTTTCGAAACCCTGTATTAGTTCTTAAATTCCGAAACCCTGCATTAGTTCTTATTTTCGAAACCCTGTATTAGTTCTTAAATTCCGAAACCCTGCATTAGTTCTTATTTTTCGAAACCCTGTATTAGTTCTTAAATTCCGAAACCCTGCATTAGTTCTTATTTTCGAAACCCTGTATTAGTTCTTAAATTCCGAAACCCTGCATTAGTTCTTATTTTCGAAACCCTGCATTAGTTCTTATTTTCGAAACCCTGTATTAGTTCTTAAATTCCGAAACCCTGCATTAGTTCTTATTTTCGAAACCCTGTATTAGTTCTTAAATTTTCGAAACCCTGCATTAGTTCTTATTTTCGAAACCCTGTATTAGTTCTTAAATTCCGAAACCCTGCATTAGTTCTTATTTTCGAAACCCTGTATTAGTTCTTAAATTCCGAAACCCTGCATTAGTTCTTATTTTCGAAACCCTGTATTAGTTCTTATTTTCGAAACCCTGTATTAGTTCTTAAATTCCGAAACCCTGCATTAGTTCTTATTTTCGAAACCCTGTATTAGTTCTTAAATTCCGAAACCCTGCATTAGTTCTTATTTTCGAAACCCTGTATTAGTTCTTAAATTCCGAAACCCTGCATTAGTTCTTATTTTCGAAACCCTGTATTAGTTCTTAAATTCCGAAACCCTGCATTAGTTCTTATTTTCGAAACCCTGTATTAGTTCTTAAATTCCGAAACCCTGTATTAGTTCCAAAAAAAAAAAATGTCAACTATAATACCGAATGAGTTTGTTGAGATGGTGTTAGATCTTTTAATGGGTGAAGAGCCAAGTTGGGAAGAAATACGTCGTCATGATAATCACATTTGTATGTGTTGTACCAGTTCGTTTCCTTGTGGAGTGGTTATTTTTGAGGAAAAACAAGTCAATGTGGAAATATTTAAGACAATTATGACACAACACAACAGTTTTCAACTTGAAATTAAGCAACTCAAATCTGAGAACAAAGAGCTCAAATCTGCTAATAATCTCAGTTTGTCTGCCATGGAAAGTCTTCAATCTGAAGTTGACCGAATCAAATCTGAGAACAAAGAGCTCAAATCTGCTAATGATCTCATTTTGCCAAACATGGAAAGTCTTCGAAAAGACAATGATAATTTGCAGTCAAAGATTCTCAATTTAACCAATGAGTTGGATATTTCTCACAAAGAGCTCATTGAAGCCATCCTCGAAACCCATGTTAAAGAACTTGTTTTGCAACAACAATTGTAACATCCCAAACATTTTATGTTGACTATTTGACTTTCCATTAGTTAACGTTAGGTCCGTTATGTTTATGTGCCCTATAAGGGATTATGTGATTAAATGCTTATGTGTTTAATATGAAATAAAGTAAGGTGAATTAAATGAAAGTAATTTAAAGTAAAGTATGAAAGTTAAGTGCTTGTTAGATCGTTAAGTCTCCCGGTAGGTTAATTAAGCTACGAAAGTAAAGTTTAGGAAGTCGAGGGGCCTATGGGCACTAAAGGAAACTTATGGTCAGGAGTTTAAGGTCTAGTGAGACCCCAATAGCTGCAAATTTCGTGATTAAGCCCTAGGAACAGATCCCCTCCCTCTCAAGGCAAGTTTCCTCCAAGAATCAATCGTTTCGTGTCGTTTCGATCAAGTTTGATTAAGATTTCGAATCCTCGAAGTCATCTACAGGTATTATGGCTGATCTTACTCTTAAATCTGATCATGTATGTCTTAGTAGTGTTGTAGATCCAGGCCATAGGGTTTGGGTTGGGTTATTTGATCAAACGTTTATTGAATTCATGTCGTTCGGGTGTTTTAAAGATTGAATTATGATGTAAAGGATTAAGGGATTAATAGGATGGTTTAAGTTGATGAAAGTGCAATTGAAAGGATTAATTTTAAGTCCCCAGGTTGGATTTGGGGTATGGGTTCGTATGGAATTCGTTTGATCATAGAACAAAGATTAGGTTTCTGGTCGACACTCCAGGTGCGACGCACCAGTAGGGTGGTGCGGCGCACCACAGGCCATTTTGGAAAAATGGTGTTCAGCCAAAAGCCCGATATGCGACACACCAAGGGTAGGTGCGGCGCACATTCATATGTTCAGAATTTCTGATCATTTTATGCGGCGCACCAAAGGGGTTGGTGCGGCGCACCTGCTTATGTTTAGAATTCCCCTGATGATTTTGTGCGACGCACCATGTGGGAGGTGCGACGCACCTCTTGTCCAGTTTTCATAAAACATTTCGTTTAGCTTATGTTTCGATCTTATACTCATTCTAGGTTGTCGGGAGCACTTAGCAAGCACTATAAGATACTTCTAACTTGTTGGTAAGCTGTATCGAGGTAAGATAACATCTTTTGTCACCTGTTGGTACAACAAAACACGTTTTCATAAGTTAAACCTTCCAAATGAATATGTATGTACATTTTATGTTCATGGGTGACTATGGGAGGTTGCAAAGGGATATATTACTTACCGTTTATGATGATTAACATTCATATGCAGGTTGCAATGGTATGTGGTAAGTATATATGCATGAGATGATGAAATGATTATAAATGTATGAAATGATGAAATGATTATGTATGTATGAAATGATGAAATGTTATGATATGTGTGATTGCATGTGTGGCTTGATCACCTAGTCACTAGTCTTTGATTAGGATTGCCATGTTCACGTGCACGTTAAGGGCCCTAAAGTAAAAGATGATATGTGATTAGCTTAGGTGAAAGAGTAGCCTAAACTAATTAAGCGATTAAAGTCTCGAGCATTATGTAAAGTCTTGTGTTAAGCTTAACCCGTGCTAGCTCTTCGGGGCTGGTGCGTACGTGGTCACTTGAGTTGCTCCTTGTGGCATAGTTACGTTTGAGTATTCCGGGTGAAGTAACTAACCACCAATGCGTAAAGGCATAAACGGTTTATTCAGTAGGATTGACTTTGTCATTCCTTAACGACGCCGATGGACCACCTATTGGTTTACCCATCATGTCGGGTGTGAGGACTCCATGTATGGTCTATGACCGCCTACACACAACCCCACATCCCTATGTAAGTGGCATAAGTCACTTAGCCTACGTCTTGGCAAAGAAATAAAGAAAGAAAGATGAAGAAAGAAAGTATAGGCACACTTTAGGACATGTTGAACCTAATGTGTATCTTATGATGTTATGTATGTGTGTGATATTAACTTAAAATGCAGATTTTGTTAATATATGAATTTGGCAAACGTTTTCAAGTTATGTTATCTTACTTAGCTAATTTTATTAGCTAACACTTGTTCTTTGAAAATGTTGTGCCTTCAGGATAATCAAGTGAGCTAGGCGAGGATTAGCTTGGTGAGACTTGGGTAGACGAATAAAGAAGCTTAGCTAAGACATTAAATGCTTAGACTTCCTTTTAGCCTCTTGTTTGGCTATTTCATTTATGATTAAAGACTTGTATTAATGTGGCATTTATGTTGGTGCCAAAGCTTGGATTTACTTTTATTGTTTTGATGATGCTAGTAGTAACACCAATTTTAAAGGTACCATCCGTTACGGATGGGGCAGATTTTGAAAGTGATCCTTTCCGCTTATTTTAAAATGCCGTTTGGCAAAGTTTTGAAAAATCCAAGTTTTTAAACGACGGGTGTTACAACAACTTTCGAAGCTCAATCGTGAATTACAAAACAAGTCCATTTCTTCGAGGAATAATGAGCAAACATGTTTGAAGTTAATCCAACAACTTCAAGCTCATTCCTTGTCATTGGAGACTCAACTTGCAACCAAGTCAAATCAAGTGAATCCTTCTTCAACTCGTGCTCCAAAATCACCCCTTCTCAACCAAACCACTCCATCTCCAACTAAAACAAAATTCATTCCTTCAAATGCCCAATCAAACCACAATCACCCAAAGTTATCAACTAATACCAAGCAACACCCTTCCTTCAAAACCAAAACAAATCCTCATAACACCAAACCATCTCACCAAAACAATAAACACCCACAACCATCTTCCAAACCAGCTCATACCACTCCTAAATTCTCAAAAGAACCTCATTCCACCAAAACAAAAACCCTCCCATCTAAACCTTATCAAACTCTCAAACAAATGAACCCATATTACACTCCTCGCAACACCGGATCTCCCCTCAAGCCTCTAAACAGCCATTGCCAGATATTCAAGGATTCCACCACCGGAATCATTCGCTATAAAGATCAATATGGTTGGTTCTCTCATAGTAAACCCAACACAAAACCTAAAAGCACTCCCATTAAGTACTCTCTCTCTCTGAGTTGTTTAAGTTTACACCACGAGTCATTCACCCTCGTGTGCAAAAAGTGCTTAACTATGCACAACCTGCTACTTCTCTTTTCAAACATCCAGTTGGACCCACCCTCACATGGGTTCCAACATCTGGGTTCAAGTAGGTGGTTGTGAGATGGCTTGTACACATAACAGTGTACAACCCGTTCAAAATTAAACCTTTTCATTCACCATGTGTGCTATCAATCATTGTTGCATGATGAACACGTTTCACCTGTTCATCATGAGGGGGAGAAAAGTTTAAAAGATTGATTATCCTTTTGAGGGGGAGCACAATGAATTGCCCATCTGAGGGGGAGCACTATGCATAGTTTTATTCTCTGCTCCGAAGATTATGCCCAAGTTGAGAGGGAGCTAAAATAAAAATTCAATTCTTGGATTAATTGTTTGTTATAGAGGAAATTGTGTGTTTGAGGGGGAGCAAAAGACAAATGTTCAAAGACTGAAAACCAAGACAAGCTCCACACACAAATCCAAGCCATGTTATACACTCAAAACCAAGCCAAGCTTCCGCACTTCATACCAAGCTTCCGCATTCCATAAGAAACCCAAGTCTTCGACTTCTCAAAATGTTTAAGAATCTAAAATGTCAAAGCTGCTTGAAGACGATGAAGACAAAGAGAAAGCTTCAAAGTCTACTCAACATCTAAGATTCTTAACAAAAAGGACCAGCCAAGATTTAAAGACCGAAGCCGATGCATCAATTACAATTCAACACCAAGGGGAGATTGTTAGAAATAAATTTTAGGTGTTTAATTGTAATTTAGTTAAGTATGGAGGGGTGTTTGATTGTAATGTAATTATGTATGGAGGGGTTTGATTGTAATTAAGGAAGGACTTGTATGTAATTAAGGAGGGGGTTTAGTGAAATATGTTCCCCTATATAAACCCCTCCATCACAACCTTGTAATGGTTAGCCTTTATAATATATTCCATACTTTCCCATATTCTCTCTACTTCTCTCTCACACACTTAACCATATTACATAATTTAGCATTTTATCATTTGGCCTTTTCTTTTTATTTATATGTACAGTTCTGTTATAAATATAATTACTGATACATATTGATAGTGTAACATTGTGAGATCATGTATGAAAGATAGGGATGGCAACGGGCGGGTAAAAAACCGTGATCCGCAAATACCCACCCGTCATGGACGGGTAATTTCAATAAATTTTACCCGTTGATGTGTAACGGATACAAATTTGTACCCGTTTGCGGGTCGCGGACGGATAATGGGTATACCATATCCGTCACGCAAACCCGCGATACCCATTAGAAAGATCCGTGGATATATTCATAGGATATCCGTCAAACCCGCATACTATTTTTTAGTTTTATATAAAGTTTATATTTATATTTATATATGTGACAAAGATATTGGTGAACTTCAAATTTTTATATATATACAATGTTTCCAACTTTCAATTCAAATCTAGTAAACTTAAAAATATTACTCTTACAGATTGAACATTCAATAGATATTAATTCATGTATAATTTTTTTTAATGGCCATACTATATAATTTATAATGATAATCCGTGGATCTACCCGCAAGCTTGTATAACCGCGGATAATATACATGGATCAAATATTTAACCCGTTGGTGGATATCCGCGAATTGACGGATCAAGAAAAACCCGCGGACATGGTAATGGAAAAGGGATATCCGCACCCGTTACCCGTGGGTGCCATCCCTAATGAAAGATCAATATAAAGGTTACAGATTTTGGGCTTTTACACACCATTTATATAAACTCGACTAATTTATTGTAGAGTTACACCCACCGTGGAGCGCAGGGCCACCTCCGTCGTTGTAGCAAAATAGAACGAACTCGAGAACAAAATTGTAAACATATAACAAAAAGGACCAATAGAAGAGATGGACAAGCCAAAAAAAAAAATTCTTGGCTTGAATGGCATTTACAGGTTAGAATCTCAAGCCTCCTCATCCAACTGAAAAAATTATCAGGGTTCAGGAGTTTAAGTATAATCGTACTTATTAAATATGGTACAAGCCAATACAAATTTATAAGCAAAAAAAGACATTAGTTTCGAGATATTTCCTCCAACAATGGCTCCAATGTAGGGTCTGAGTCTCTGGATAGTAAACGTCCTCTTTCACCCGATTCCATTTCAGCCGAGGAGAAGTCCTCTTTACGTCTCTCTTTCAGCATGTCTGAATAGCTGGAACTGTTGTGAATAGATGGCCGTGGTGTTCTCGGGGAAGGAACGGAGGTCTGCACATATTGAAGACAAACTTGAACAGCATCATGCACTCTAACAAAACACCATTCTTTACCTACTAGGTCGATAAATCCAGATTTTGCTAGAGTTAAAAGAACATCTCTGTTTGGATTAGCAATGGCTATCTGCATTACATATGGTAGAAAGTTGGCACATCAGAGTTTATTTGTAGTGAAAGATTATTATTTTGCATAGTTATTACTGTAAAAGTTAGAAGTATAAGTACTCTCTCTTGTCTCTCATCTTAAAATAATTGTCCCATTTAAGAAATTTTTCCAAACTATGTGTTTTTGACTAGTCGACGGATATTTTGGGACAGAGGGAGTAACAGATAGAGGCGAACAAGAAATGTCACCTGGATATTTCTTGATTTGTATTCTTGGTACAATTCTTTCAAAGCTTGAACTGCACTGGAGTCGACATAAGTAATAGCTGAAAAAACATACCAAATGAATTGAATGACTTGAAAGAATGGGCTAAAATTTAGAAAGTGGGAGAATCTTCAAATATCCAATAATTAAAGTTTCATTAAGCAATGAAAATGACCAGTTTCTTGTTTAGCAGTAGATGATCATTCAAAAATCGACGTTTTCGAATTCATTTCATATAGCAACAAAGATGATATGTACATACGTGCCAACTCTAGGATTACAAAAAATATTCTTTCAACTTCTGGTCCACGTCGGCTGGTTGATTGGTCAACTGCAATTTCATACTCCCGCAACCTAAAACGCAGTAAAATATATTGTAGGCACTGAAAATTAGTTTGCTGGGTCAACCAAACATCATTAAATGGGATTTAACAAAGTCAAGGCACATCAGTAATCACCTGTCTTTTATAAAGCTTGTGTTGGCAAAATAGATAGGTGCATCTATGCGAACAATCACAATCCCGTTGTATGTATATGCTTCTGGATACTGTTGAGTGTTTCGGTAAACAGTGGTGCCTGGAAGACGCCCCAACACAGCTGCAACAAAAACCAGATCGACCATTACTAACTGCATGCACCTTTATCCATAATTACAAAAAATTTTGAAGTTTACTCACCAATATGTGGATTTGCCGATTCATGTATCACAAAAGCAAGTGAAAAACCAACCTACAAATGTATCAAGACAATGCAACACTCGGATTAGTAATTTGCTTAATTTTACATATGGGCAAAGTCAACGGTAGTCAATATGTTTGGACACGAATATGCAAATGCATACGCCAACAAGGACACCAATCTCTATCCCGAGGAATAATGTAGTTGCACTGGTAACTGTCCAGAGAAAAAAGTCTTTCTTATCTACTCGCCATAAGAATATTGCTTCTTCATAATCCACCTATAACAATTTACATTGGTTTAAGTTAGGATATGAGCAAGGAAGAGTCAACACGAAGTTGTTTTCTTTCCAAGTTGAAGTCTACACGAAGTATATTCACAATCCAAGTAAAATGCTATACTCACCAGCCCAATGACAGCTGCGACGACAATGGCAGCCAGAGCACACTGCAATTGTACAAGATCCATGTAAAAAGAATTTTAATAAACGGTGAGTAAGTGTGGCTGCAAAGATAACATCAAAAACTATGTTGAGGTCTTGAGGCATCGAATTCACAGAGGATCATAGGATTATTCTGAAATGAAACAAGGATTTGAAATTGAAGTAGCAGGGTAATGAAAACTAGTGGTGGCAATTTGACCCATTTATATGTGAATGGGCTGATTTTGGAAATGTCTTTATCCATTCATGCCAAGTGTAATCCACTAATTCTCTCTCCTAACCTCATCCTTTGATCACACCATGTGTCATGATCATATTGTTAGGAGGATTTTTAGAAGGATTAATAATTTGTCTAACTCAAAGAGTAATGATATCTTCCGTATCCTCCTAACAAATACTCCTAATAATCCTCCTAATGCCTTTCCTTAAGGGTAATCCACTAATTCTCTCTTTTAACCTCATCCTTTGATCACACCATGTGTCATGATTTTTAGGAGGATTAATCATTTTCCTAACTCAAAATGTACTTTAACGCATAAAACCTCCTAAATACAGTTATTTAAAAAAAATTTATTATAGAAATAATATGATGTTTTGGGTTAATCCAGCCGAACTGACCCAGCCTGTATATATTCAAACTGACCCATTACCCAATCTGCCCATTTTTCCACTCCTATAAAAGGTTTTAAGAGAACAAGTAGCAAAAGGAGACATACCTGAGGTATATATTCAAACAATGGTGTCATGAATAACAAAGCTGAGCATATGATAAGGCCCATAATAATTCCTGACAAACCAGTTTTCGCACCACTTTCATGATTAACGGCTGATCTTGAGAAGGAACCTATCCATCATATACAATACATGGAAAACTTGTAGAGCAAATAATGAATTAATAAGTGATATTAAGTTTAATTACTCACGGTCCACATATCTCATGTTGAAAAAGATACCAGGATAACTAACCTGTTGCAGGGTATGCTGAGAAGAAGGACCCGAAAATATTAGCTACTCCAAGGCCAAATAACTGGTCAAGAAGCAAATGAGTTAACTGTGATTTATGATCTACTGTCTACTACTAAAAATAGAATATGAACGACAACTTCACTGGATTAAACAACATTTAAAGCAACTGTCTCGATATTTAACAAAGTAAAGAAACTGTTCAAAAGTTGTCCATACAAAAAGAACATACCTCTTGATTTGAATCTAATTCATATCCATTCTTTGCAGCCAGGGCTTTGGCGATCCCAACAGATTCCTGAAAGACGGACATGAAGTGTGTGGACTATTGTATTATAATAAAATGGTTTAGCTGATAATAAATTAATGTTGTTACCAGTATAGCCACTCCAGTAATTAGAAATGTTGTGGAGATTAAATACTTCATATGCCCAAACTCTTTAGGAATGGAAAATGAGGGAAGCCCTTGAGGTATATTTCCCACCTGAATATCTCACTCAAATACATATGTGCAGTCATTATAATGCATAAATAAAATTTCAAACCGCGCGTAAGATACGCTTATCCATATTTATCTGATGTTTCTGGTCAAAGTGACGTTGACCTTGACTCGTGTTTATGTGATTTTTGTAGAATAAGTCACTGGCAGTAATTCATTTGAGACGAATGATACAGAATTATGTTATTTTAGAGTTCAGTTTTAGTACTGCAGAAAAAGTTTCTTTCAATATTCTCACCAGAGAAATAGAAGATGGATGAAATATTTTCACAAAAGTTGTACCCAAACCAACTGCAGTAAGGGGACCAACTGCTCGCAAAAACCGTAAGTTCTTCCTCGTTTTACCCTGTACGGAAAGCCATCCAACTTATTAATGACCTCACAAACGACACATTAAATTTAACTTACGGGGAAGATATAATGTACCAAGTGCTTCATGGTCAACATGATTGCAAGAATCGTTGAACCCATCACGAAAGGAGGCCATGAGAACTACAAACAGAACCATTGTCATCGTTAACACAATAACTAAGATATATGTAATGTTAAATTAACGCAGAAATTTGATAGGTGGCTTTATATATTCAAGAAACCATGAGCATGGCAAATCATAAATTTCAGAACTAGGACAAAGGTAACCCTTTGTAAGTTATAATGATCAACAAGAACATTTTCAGAAGGTGAAATTCTTTTGGAAAAATTCCTCTGCAAATTTACTTGTGTCCTTGCCAGATTATTTGCTAAGGAACAATTCGTTAAGCATTACATTGATTAAAGGGATTAAAAAGGTGAAATTCTCACATTTCAGAAGATTATGTAAGTTTGACTAATGATGGGGTACCTTGTCTGCTCCTGATATTATACTCTTAACCAGTGGAATTATTTCGCTGCTTCTCTCTACACTATATCCCAAGAAGTATTTTGCCTGAGACAGGGCAATAACAATTGCTGAAGACGTAGTAAAGCCAGAAATCACAGAGTGGCTGATAAATCGGATAAGCCATCCTAGCCTACAATGAACAAGGAGATGCATATATCATGTATTCTATAATTTAATAATCATTGTAACTATAGCATTGTAGTCATGACTCATGTGACTAATGCTAAATTTTGTGCAATAAGTTAAAGTTCCATCAACACTTAAAGTTCTCGAGTTTTGAATTTCTAACACTCGAGCATTTTGTGATAGGTTACATGTTGGAAACAAGATTAATGAGAGCTACATTCATTTGATCATCAGACCCGAGAATATGAAATGCCTAATCCCATTTAATAAAAAGAAGTAATTGAGGCAAAAATACCTCAAGAGCCCCATTGTGCATTCTAGAATCCCAACCATTAGTGACAATAGTATAGCTAGTTCTGTATACAATTCACCAGATGAGTCAACATTGCCTAGAACATTTGAGACCAATAATGAAACCAATGCTACTGGACCAACAGCAAGCTGACGTGATGACCCAAAAATGGAATACACAAATATTGGTACTAATCCGGTATCTGAGATGAAAAAACCAAACGGTATCCCCCAGTTAGTCACAAAAATAGATTAATTGCATAGTTTGATGTTTTTTCCACTTTAATGAATTCATTAATAAAGGTACCCCATGTAGCAACAATTTCAAATTTGTAAAACTTAAGTTTTAGTATAGTGTAGAAGAGCAGATGTTCCACTTACAAAGTCCATATATTGGTTGAAGTCCAGCTAGCTTTGCGTATGACATAGACTGCTCAAATGAAAACAAGTTAATTTGAACACTAAAGAAACTAAATGCGACTTTCTCAAATAACTTTACATAGCTTATTGCGCTTATAAGTTTTCTCTAGTCAGTTATGATCAACAAATGTCATCTAAAGACTGCTATAGAAACACCCCAAATCCAATGGCAACTAGTCAACTACCTTCAACTTCTGATTTTATACAAATTCGAGTTGCATCTATCTAAGTAATTGATTTAGAGGGGATGCTTGTACTTTCCTTTTAGACCTTATTAGGTCTATGCCTGTGGGCGGGCAGACATTTCTTTTGAAGACCGTTTGTTTTAGAAAAACAACAAGACATTTCTATTTAGGAGCTATATCATTTTTTATCCTTTTATAGCTATATCATTTTTTATCCTTTTATATTTTTTCTTAAAACTTTATAAACACTTCTAACAATATATGGAGATTGAAAAGGAGTTCTTCTAGTCTCAAAACTCAAAATGTAGATGACAATACTCACAATAGTACTAACTAATAGTCCAATGTTATCTACTTATCCATCAAACTTAAGCAATAACATCGATCAATACAAACTGCATACTAACCACCGCCAAGGTAACCTAGTGATCAAACGTCTTATGTTATCACAAGAGGTCTCATATTTAAAGAAACCAACTGGTTTGGATCAAGTGGTTGGAGCCTTTGCCATTGGGGACAGAGGTCAAGGGTCGATCCTTATGCCCACCAAGGCTGGAGGTCCTTTTTCTACCTTTGGTAGACACTGGAAGCAGTCTCTCTACCTTTGGTAGGGGTATATATCTCAACCTCCCTCATACACCGTTGAAGACGGGTGTGGGACCCAAAACCCGTGAAAGACATTGGGGGTTACTTACTTTTTTTTTCTCATATTCAAAGAAATTTCGAGGTGCCAGAATAAAAGAATTCAAAACGCCGTCCAACCAGAAAGGAAAAACCTCATCCATATAATCCTTTAAATACAAATTGTATACTACTAAAAAAGTAAAAAGTAAATTAAGAAAATGTAAACTATAGTCTATAAATATCAAGTCAAACACGGAACTATAGGCATGAATGAAACAATAATAGCAACCAGAAAAAACACAGATACATTTCATTAGTTTGTATGTACCTGTGGAACAAGCATGATACCAACAGTAACACCCGAAACCAAATCAGGCTGTAAATACTCACGCCAATTATAAGTCCTAATCCACCTTGTACAAGGAACAAACATCTCAACCCAATCCATCATTTTCATTCGGTCAAACTTCTCCCTCCATCTCGACACCGAAGGAGTCAACGATGTCGATGCTGTTCCATTTCCATCAGTATATGGATACTGAAATGGTATAATTCTCACATTTCTGTTCGTTGGTGTCCTCATAACTTCCCAACTGTATCCACTGCAACTTTCTCACACTCTATATATCTATAAATAAATGTTCAAATAAAAAATGATTTTATTTATGGAAGTTTTGTTTGGTTGGTTTTTGTTTTAAAAGGTAGTTAATTAGGTGGCTTTTGGATTTGGTGAGAAGGCCCGTTGCTAACGACTAGTGACGACCACGAGTTTTTTCTTTTTCAAACTAATGGCTTTTTTCTAGTGCAAATTATTGTTTGCTAAATTCGATACGTCAAGGATCGTTTGGGTCCCACACTCCCACTAAATGTTACAGGCATATATACTGTTTGTTTTTAAGTCAAACTAGGAGGTCTTTTGCCGCACGATATGTGAAACATAAACGGTATTGAGTTACGTTTTCACAGATATTTTTCTAACGGTAATACAACAACCCATAAAAAAAGGTAGTATTAAAAGACAATGTCAAAACAACTACATCGTGGTGAATAACAAAACCCATTAAAAAGGATTTTCAGAAAACTTGACTCGTGTCAGAGACATTTACAACCATTTGAAAATGAGACGGAAGATGGCGAGCGAGAAAGTAGAGGAAACTCCAATGCAGGTTAAATATATAAAATGTAAATCTTTTAATATTTACTATGATAGAGTATTTGAAACGACCTACGTACACTCGTCGTATGTGTTAAATTGCTACAGAGCATAAAGTTGTATTTTTTTTACCACAAATAGTAAATTTGGACGGTTGGAGAATCTGTTATTCATACATCCAATATCTTTTGAGTTATGGCGTGCATTCCCTTAGATTATTGAAATAGACGCCACATACAAAACAAACCTATACTACATATCGTTTGTTGAGATTGTCATTGTGACTTCAAATAGCAAGACCTTCATTATATAGCTTATGCATGTGTTACAAATGAACATGAGGTCATTATAAATGGGTGTTAAAGTGTTTGAAGTCCAAATTTGGTGAAGAGTTTACTGTACGTGTCGTACCCATTGAGAGGGATCCGGCTCTCATAAAAGCATGTAAATCTGTTATGCCGGACGCAAAGCAGCTACTTTGTAGATTACAAATATGAACCAATATATCAAAACACTACGAGCCATCATTTCAAAGCAAAAGCAAATGGGGGCCTTTTATATATATATATATATATATATATATATATATATATATATATATATATATATATATATATATATATATATATATATATATATATATATATATATATATATATATATATATATATATATATATATATATATATATATATATATATATATATATATATATATATATATATATATATATATATATATATATATATATATATATATATATATATATATATATATATATATATATATATATATATATATATATATATATATATATATATATATATATATATATATATATATATATATATATATATATATATATATATATATATATATATATATATATATATATATATATATATATATATATATATATATATATATATATATATATATATATATATATATATATATATATATATATATATATATATATATATATATATATATATATATATATATATATATATATATATATATATATATATATATATATATATATATATATATATATATATATATATATATATATATATATATATATATATATATATATATATATATATATATATATATATATATATATATATATATATATATATATATATATATATATATATATATATATATATATATATATATATATATATATATATATATATATATATATATATATATATATATATATATATATATATATATATATATATATATATATATATATATATATATATATATATATATATATATATATATATATATATATATATATATATATATATATATATATATATATATATATATATATATATATATATATATATATATATATATATATATATATATATATATATATATATATATATATATATATATATATATATATATATATATATATATATATATATATATATATATATATATATATATATATATATATATATATATATATATATATATATATATATATATATATATATATATATATATATATATATATATATATATATATATATATATATATATATATATATATATATATATATATATATATATATATATATATATATATATATATATATATATATATATATATATATATATATATATATATATATATATATATATATATATATATATATATATATATATATATATATATATATATATATATATATATATATATATATATATATATATATATATATATATATATATATATATATATATATATATATATATATATATATATATATATATATATATATATATATATATATATATATATATATATATATATATATATATATATATATATATATATATATATATATATATATATATATATATATATATATATATATATATATATATATATATATATATATATATATATATATATATATATATATATATATATATATATATATATATATATATATATATATATATATATATATATATATATATATATATATATATATATATATATATATATATATATATATATATATATATATATATATATATATATATATATATATATATATATATATATATATATATATATATATATATATATATATATATCTATTACATTATATATATTAATAATTATTTATTATATATATTATATATATATATATATATATATATATATATATATATATATAGAGAGAGAGAGAGAGAGAGAGTAAGTGATGAGTAAAGAAAAGAGAATAAAATTGAAAAGGAATGTACCTTAAGGAGAGAAGGAAGAGAAAGTTTGTTTTTATTTTTTAGCTTGTTTTTTTGATTTTTTTTTTTTTTTTTTCATTCTCTCTTTAATTAACTAATTCTAAAAAAAATTTAAAAAATTTAATTTTTTTTTTTGAAGAGCGTAGCCCATAAACTATAGGCGAAACCTCTCAGTCTATGACGGAGCCCGTTAGGTAGATCGCCCATCACCGATCACCCCCTATGATCTATCACTCCCACCGGCTACCCCTTATTAATATCCTTAACGGCGAAGCTCGTACCGTACCCTTATATGTATAACTCACTAACTCGGATTAGAAATTTTTATTTTTTTATGGAATGAGTTAATTAAAAAAGAATGAAGAAAAAAAAAGAAAAAAATAAAAAAACAAGCTAAAAAAAATTAAAAACGAACCTTTTTTCCCTTCTCTCTTAAGAACCTTCTCTGAATCTCTACCATATATATATATATATATATGGCCATGTGTATATATATTATACACATATATATATATATATATATATATATAATATAAATATATAATTATACATACACACATATTTATATATATATTATATATATATATATATATATATATAATATATATATATATAATATATATATATATAATATATATATATATAATATATATATATAATATATATATATAATATATATATATATAATATATATATATATAATATATATATATAATATATATATATATATATTATATATATATATATATATATATATATAATATATATATATATATATATATATATAATATATATATATATAATATATATATATATAATATATATATATAATATATATATATAATATATATATATAATATATATATATATATATATATATAATATATATATATAATATATATATATATATATATAATATATATATATATAATATATATATATATATATATAATATATATATATATTATATATATATATATAATATATATATATAATATATATATATATAATATATATATATATATAATATATGTACTCACGGTCGCCATAGTCATACGCTCAGCGTGAATATGAATACGCTGTAAGTTTTTATTTTTACGTTTTATATCCACATATGTATATATATATATATAGAGAGAGAGAGAGAGAGAGAGAGAGAGAGAGTAAAGTATTTGTCGAGAGAGAACCATTTTTGTCCATTTGATCAAGGTGATCAAGGGTTAAAACCATGTGATGGCATTATTGTAATTATTTTGAGCACAAATTAATTTACTATTAAATAACAATTAACAAAAGGGTATTATTGGGAATAAAGTAAAAACGGACACTTACATATAGATTCAAATTTTGAAAGTTCTCAATTTTTATTATTAATTAAACAATTGTTATAATGATCCAGTATCTTATGTTTTGTTTATCTTGTCTATTTCTTATTTCAAACGTATTATTATTTGATAAAAGTTAATAGATAGGAACCGTATAAAACCATTGAACAATTAACAATAATTACTAGTATTTAATTAACCAACAAATAAAAAATATTGATTTAAAAGTTCATTTATAAACGTAAATATTTACTACTTTAGGTATTAATTTATATATTATGTGTACAATACGAAGCACACAAATATACAAATAAACACATATGTACAACCAGTGGCGGATTTAGGAATCTACCCGAGGCTATGCACTTTCGAGCTTTAGAGTTTCTGAGATCATGTTGACCCATTAAGTATTCAAGTTTTCGGATTTGATTTATTCATCCGGGTCGGTGTATCTGTGAGGTTTAAATCAATCGATTTTTGAGAAAAGCTAATTTGTAAACTTGCTTTGATCGTACAAGTTTAATTCATGTGAAACATAATTCGGAGTATTTTGGAATGGAGCCTCATGTCTGTTTACTTCTCTTTTTAGATTCCTTTTATAACAGCTAATAGAGATGTATGATATTTTTAGGAAAATGATAATGACAAGTGTAATCACTCATTTTCTCTCCTAATTTCGTCCTTTGATTCCACCAAATGTCATGATCACATAATTAAGAGGATTTTTAGGAGGATTGATTAAAAGGTTTAATCATTTTGTTTTTCATAAACTTTGAGAAGCAAATAACACAATCTTTTTAGGTGTAAAATTTAGCCGTTTTATCATAGTCTAACATGTCCCATTTTCCAATTAAAACTGAATAACATCATATATTAAGTATAAATCAAAGTAAAAAAAATAGCTGTCTCTCACTTTCTCCTGTTTCACTCATTGCTCCCCCTCTCCCTAGTAATCTTCCAATCCCTCTCAGAACCCTTTCCTTATCCTTCTCTTTAACAACCCTTCCTCCTATTCTAATCAAGATAATTTTAACACAATCTTATGTTGCATCAATTTCACTTCTTTGACTGTCATTCTATTTGGTTCCAAAAGAGAGGGTATACACACATTTTTCATAAGGTATGCACTAGTGTATTATATCTCTAAAAGATCTAAAAAAATTTATATTTTTACACTACCAATTTTTTTCAAAGGGTATGCAAGTGCATACCTTAGCTAGCACATAAATCCGCCTCTGTGTACAACACGAAGCATACATGTGTACAACACGAAGCACACATGTGACCATATGCACATTAAACTATATCAACATAGGTACACATATGAACAAATCTTATGATATATGAACATGTAAATAAATCTTATGATATATAACCATATGATCATCATACATACGTGTAAATCTTATGGTATATGAACATGTGATTATTGTACACATGTACACAAATTTTATTATATGCACTTGGAAGCATGTGACTAACTGAATACTAAAATCCTTTTATGGCCAGTATCTCGTTTAATATGTACGTATGAACAAATCTTATTTTATGTGAATATGTAATTATCGTACACGTGTGAACAAATGTAATTTCATGATGCTTATTTATGACACTTAATTTTTAAGGCGTGCACAAATGCACATTTAATTTGGACATATAAATATATCACTTTATTCTTAAAAATTAGCTTTATTTTAAAATGTGTACATTTGTGGGGGAAAAAAAAACTAACTGTATGTCGTATAGTTTTCAAATAAAAAACAATATATCAATATGGGCAAAGCAAAGCAACAATCACCGCTTCTTTGAAAAATACTCGTATATTAACAATCTATTTATATTTATGATTAATGTGAGCTTAAAATTGTAATTTATACATGACATAATTCTCTAGAACGTTCACTCGGTTTATATGAAAACTACACATGTATGTAAAGTGTTTCATTGTAACCGCTAGCATAACCGATGGAGACATTCAAGGATATTTTTATTTAATTTAATTATTTAGATTAATTTTATTAAATTACCATACTGTCCTTAGATTTATTAATTAAATAAAGGTTCTCGCAGTTCTCGACATTTTGTTGGTTTTCATTTTATCTTTTGACTATATATATATATATATGGGACCCTTATTTTGAGAACCCATTTTTTTTTGTAAGAACCTTGAGAACTCTTAAATTATGTATTGATCACATGTTTTTTTTGTTCATTCACATGTGAAACATTATAAAAATATATGTTGCAGAAGAATTTTTTTTTTCAAAACCTTATATATAGCCGTTTGTGCACATATGAACGAAAACGTGAACATATTCATTCACAAGTTCACAAAAGGTTATTTTGAAGGTTTTTTTAAAAAGTTTCTTCTATAACATACATTTTTATACTTAGTTAAAAAAAAAACATTTTTGTATCATTTCACATGTGAATGGACAAAAAAAACATGTGATCCAATACATAATTTGAGAGTTCTCTTGGTTTTTGCAAAAAAAATGGTTTTCAAAATAAGGAAAGTAAAACAATTGATGTCGTAATACCTATATATAGGTATTGTAAAACAAGTATTAAAGTAAAACAAATAGAACAAGATCTTGACCCTTAGATAATGGTTAAATTGATGCACGAAGATTCACGAAGAAATTGATGCACGATGATTTTCATGATGCACGGTGATTTTCAGTGACAAAAAACATAATGTTTTATTTGTTTTACTTTAATACTTATTTTATTTTACCTAAAACCTATATATATATGTCAAAATATGTTGGGGTGTTACACATTCATTCCTTATTTTGAATATCCAAAGAGCAAAAAACATTCTTTTAATTTTAATTTCTTAAACCAAACACGCTCTAATAAAAGTCTTCCCTGTTATTAATAAAATTTCGAACATTCAGTCGGCATACGACATTAGAGAAACCTAAGTCTTTCACATACCCTAGATCACGAGATGTTAACTGTGGATCATTAGAAGTATTCGAAAGGTAAACCCAATGCTTGTCTTCCCTGAGATCGAATTCAAGATCTTAGATAAATCAGAAATATTTTTGATCAGTTGAGTTGACAATCATTGGTTTAATAATAGTACAAATTGCTTTTTAAAAGTAATACATAATGACTAAATAAATATGGAAAGAAAATTCAAAACGTAACGTACACTAATTTCCATTTAAAAAGTTAATAGAACCTTAAATTTCACACGCCCCCAATTTATTTTTCTAAAAGAGAAAAAAATAAAAGAAAATAAAAAACTCAAAAGGGAAGTCTAAAACAGAAGGTGCCCTTTTCTTTAATAATTAAATAATTATATTATATATTAAAATTAAATAAATTTATTAAATTATTTTATTTATTATAAATTATTTTATTATATATTAATTAATTAATAATATATATATTAATTAATTAATTAATTAATTGAAATTTTGTTTTTTTATAAGTCCTTCTCACACTCAATCCAGATTTTCTTCATTCTCCATTTTCCCTCATAAATCTGTAAGTCTTCTTCTATACACAATTTCAATTACATATACATACAATCGCATGTATGTATATATCATAGTTTTCCAGCTAACAAACCCTAGAAATCACTTGTATTTTATTATTTTTGCAAATGGGTGTTACTTATTGATTAATTTTGTGTATGTTTTATGTTATAATTTGTTAATTTTGATTGATTTGCAGGTGAAATTTTGTTATTTTTGTTAAGTATTTATGTAGATATAGATATATAGTGTTGATTTTGAATAAAGTTAGGATTTTTATAAGTGGGATGGTAGGGAAAGAGGATGAGGGTGGTGAGGGAAGTGGTACCAGTGACGGGTCACGGGCGGTTAATAATAGTAATAGTCCGATTTCGGGTAATAGGAAGATGTATTGGCGGTCGGCTTCTTGGTCGGCTTCTCACGTGCCATTGCCACCACTTGTTCCGGATAATGTGAAAGATGGTGTGGATGGAAGTGGTGGTGGTTTGAATAGAAGGCGGCCTGGTCCGTTAACTCCTAGGTCGAATAGTAAAGGGAGGTCATGTTTGCCTCCGTTGTCCATAGCTAGAAGAAGTTTAGATGAGTGGCCGAGAGCGGGTTCGGATGATATTGGTGAGTGGCCGATTCCTAGTACACCTAGTGGAAGAGACTTGAACAATGGTGAAAGATTGAAACTTGATTTGTCGTCAATTCAAAGAGTTCCGGATAAGAATGGTGGATTCGTGAAAAGAGATAAGATTGCGTTTTTTGATAAGGAGTGTTCCAAGGTTGCTGAACATATTTTTCTTGGTGGTAATGCCGTTGCTAGAGATAAAGATATACTTAAACAACATAAAATTACTCATATTTTGAATTGTGTAGGGTTTGTATGTCCTGAATATTTTAAGGGAAATTTTGTTTATCGAACTTTATGGTTGCAAGATAGCCCTTCAGAGGATATCACGAGTATATTGTACGATGTTTTTGATTACTTTGAAGATGTTAGAGATCAAGGTGGAAAAGTTTTTGTACATTGTTGTCAAGGAGTCTCTCGGTCAACTTCATTGGTAATTGCTTATCGTATGTGGAGAGAAGGACAGAGTTTTGATGATGCTTTTCAGTATGTAAAGGCAGCTCGAGAGATTGCTGATCCAAATATGGGGTTTGCATGTCAATTGTTACAATGTCAAAAAAGGGTTCATGCGTTTCCGTTAAGTCCAAGCTCATTACTTAGGTTATATAGAATTGCTCCTCACTCGTCATACGACCCATTACATCTCGTACCAAAAATGTTAAATGTACCTTCTCCAGCTGCTTTGGATTCTAGAGGCGCATTCATTATGCATGTACCTTCAACGATCTTTATCTGGGTGGGTAAGAAATGTGAATCCTTAGTGGAAAAAGATGCAAGAGGTGCTGTTTGTCAGATTGTTCGGTATGAAAAAGTTCAGGGACCTATTGTTGTAGTTAAAGAAGGGGAAGAACCTCCATATTTTTGGGATGCTTTCTCTAGTCTTCTGCCTTTAATGGATAAATCAGGCAATGTGATGGATATTGCTAAGCTCTCTAAAGTTACTCCTGGTGAGAGATTAGTCGACTCATACAATCTTGACTTCGAAATTATTCAGAAAGCAATCGTTGGTGGGTTTATGCCCCCATTTGCGTCATCTGAGACTAATCAAGAAACACACCTCCCTGCCAGAGAAAGCAGTTGGAGTGTGTTGAGATGTAAGTTTGCACTTGGAAACATGAAGGAATTTGTCTTGGCTTCTAAATCTTTACCGTCCAAAGTCTATCCTGATTCAGTGCTACTAGGTGCAGAGTATCGTTCTAATTCTAACTCTCCATCGAAACCAGCTGTTTTCTCTTCAACTTCTTCATTATTTTCGTCATCATCACTGTCGCCATCATTTTCATCGTCGTCTTCTCCTGATTCTGTATCTTCTGATTCAAGCATTAGCTTCAAATGTTATTCGGATTCTCCTGCTGCATCTCCATCCGTATCATCATATTCTTTCTCTTCGACTTTATCCACTTTATCAAATTTATCACTTATTCCAACTAAACTATCTCCCCATTCCATATCTAAAAATTCTGAATTTATTGATGTCAATTTTACTTCAAACTCATGTTCCCAGCCAGTCTTGTCACCATCAAAAAAGTCTTCACTTTCTATTGCTGAACGCAGAGGTGGCACTCCTAAATGTCTTAAACTACCAATGCTGCCTGATGATTCACAGGGGTGTGTAGCCATTGAATCTAATGAAGATATTGTAATACAAATAAATCAAGGATCTCTTCTTCAAGGTTCTTGTTCTTCATGTTTAAACACTTCAGATGTAGGAGATGTGTTTGACTCTGACCGAACATCTATAGCTTTACAAGGAAATCGGGCTTTAAAGAGGAAAGAGTCACATAAATTATCTGTGGAGAGTGGATCTTCACATCACAATTTGAAGCAACAAGTAGTGGTACTTGAGTGGCCTAGTTTGGAGAAGGTTATGGGATTTTGTAGTGGTGATATGGATTCTAGCCGCATGTTCATTTTTGTCACTTCTAGCTCGGGTTCGCAGAAAGATGGGGAATCTGTTTTATATTTATGGTTGGGAAAAGCTTTTAGGCATGACTGCATGAATATCCCCAAGACAAACAAAGGACATGCTCAGTCACCAGCTTTTTCCATCAAGGAACTGATTAACAACGTTCTCTCTGAAATGGGATTGTCAAAGGACACTCAAGTTAAGGTACAATGATTTATGAAAGTTGTCTACTTACTAACATATAGAGGTGGCAACCCGGGTGGGTCGAGTAAGTAGTAACATGTTAATTGCTAAAAGGGGTACCTTTTGTTGTTGGTTAATGCTGATCTGGTTAGGGTGATGCGAGACTAAATAGCTTTCTTTTTTGTTTGGTTTTTATATCTTGTATTCAATAAATTGCGAACACATTATCACATCAATAGTGATCTCTTTTTATTTCTTCTTTTTGTAGTAGTAGAACTAAAAATGACCTTTTATGCATAGATATTAAGATATATGACCTATTATGCATTTATACTACACATTGGGTAACACTTAACCGATGATGGTTTGTATTCTAAGTAGACCCCTTTTTATATTTCATCCATTTGTCCTATCAGAGACAAAACATCAGGAGCGATCTTTTATTTATTTATTTTTAACTGAGCAATCAGGAGCGATCTTGTAGACCAAAATGGTGATGTTGATAGTATGGATACTTTAGAATAAGGATTATGAATACGAAAAGCATTTATTGGATTACCAAGAAAGAGTTCCATATTTCATGGGACATCCTAAATGGAATCATTACAATATTTTGGAACAGAGTAGTATATATACGTAATTCCTTATGTAATATCTCTATAGACTATACAGTTTCTTCTTGCTCATGATTAAAGAAACATTATAAGTGGTGCCGATAGATACAGTATGCTTCCGTTAAGTAATAAAATTTATCTCTCCAACATGGTTTACATGTTACTGGATGGTTTTTTTTTTTTCATTTACCCCTAGTATTTACATTACGTCTATCATTTGTAAAAGCAAAGTAGTTTAGTTGACTAATTTGTAGATTTAGTGATTGTGTTTTTAACTTGAATGGAGAGTGCTGGTGTTTAATATCTAGTGTTGAAAATGTGAGTTATCGAATAGGTTGTTTGTATAGTATAGGATATAATATCTTTTTCAATGAGAGTTTTATTTATCACTTTTTGCTTGACACTTCTTTTTCTATTTGCATGTGGTTACATGGCATGCATGAATCTGATAATCCCTTTATCTTTTGCTTGTTAATTTCTCAAACCATATTACTTCCCTATACATTGCAAGCAGACCCATGTTCTTGTGAAAATGCAAAATAAGAAACTCCCCTCTTTAAGAAAGAGCAACTTTATGGAAAACGGTTCAATATGATGGTTATCTTTGTCCATATAGATCTCCACCATTATTTGAAAAGTCAGTTTGTTAGTATATTCTTTCGTAGTATAGTGTTTCTCTTCTTATTTTCTCAAAAACGTGCTTAGTTTGCAATGAAATGTCAGTAATTGAACTTTCGGTTAATCTATATGGTCAATTGTCTAATTATCTTCCTCAATTACATAACATGCGACCAGGTTGTGAAGCAAGATGAAGAACCTTCAGAGTTCGTTGAATTACTGAGATCTTTGTAGCTCTGGTGTAGACGTGTAGTTATTAAATGTCATGCACCTTTCCTAACTCCCCTGTTTCTCTTCGACAACATTCCTGCAAACAGTGCTGGGAAGAAAACGTTGAGGTATTGTGGAAATCCCCGGCACTTTGCAATTATTGGTCTTACTTGTGTCCTTTTCATTGAATAAAACAATTGATACTCGTGCTTAGTTCTCTTCAGTAATCTTCTTGGGTAGAAGTGGCAATTTTGACAAGCTTACTTATTATCGGTTGATTAATAATAATTGTTATCTCTATTGGGTTGAATAGATTAATAAACAAATCAGCCTGTAAGCATATCAGCATATGGTGAACAGCTTAAACAGGCCGAAAATTATCAACAATGAATTTATAATGCTCAAAACCTTATAATATCTCCAATAAATTACAATACGAGTTACTTGATAAAAATTTGTTTAAAATATTTGGACATAAGTTGTCTTGTTTCAGATGGTTTCAATGAGGTTGATTATTGATTATCTTAGGTCATAGTCATGAAATGAAATTTGGACCTCCATCCAATGCCCAGATTTAGCAGTTTAGTAAGAACTGCCGCTTTGCTTAGAGGCACATTTGGAATGTTACAACAGTGGTGGGGATATTTATCATCAGAGCATAGCATTATTAGCTTTCTATTATCTATTAAATTTTCATATGTTTTTATCTTGAAATTTTCATCATATATCCTCAAACAATAAACAGTTTATTTGATCCCTTGGTAGAGGGGGTTGATGTAACTGTTTATTCGATCAACTTGAACTTTTGGGCCAGTTACGTTACTGTTTAAATAGTTTACTGTATATGCTTTCCAGAATCCAAATTCATGTCTGAAACCAAGTGCATTATTATGTACATATAAGATCTGACGGCTCCCATTTTAGTTATTTTTTGTATTTGGTACATCTTAGATCCAACAACCCAATACGACCCATTCATAAGTAAATTGACAAATAAGTTTTCTTGCACTTGTATGGTCATTTTATTTTTCAATTTTCAAATTTATGTTGTTTCTACTCTTTACATGTCTAAAGGTTTTAATCTTCATTTCTTTCTTTTTGTCAGAATGTATCAAAGTTTCAGTTGCAGACGCACAAACCATGTTGGACGCGTGTGGTACCATTTGTTTTCTAACCTTGACACATTGGTATTTGGTTGTATATCTGTTTGTATACAGTTTTATATAACCCTAATTAATGGAATAGATTTACTGATGATTTGCTCATTATGCATTTATGCTTGATAAGTATTTTTCTAATGCCCATAGCAACTCTAGATGCAAAGCAACTCATGTAGGTTTTAACCAGGCACTTACTCATGTATTGGTCTAAGGTGTGTGATTATTGACCATTGTAGAGGTGGCAAAGTGGGTGGGTCGGGGCGGTTGGATAAGGGTGGGTGGGTGTATCGATTATACAAGAAGTCAACAACAAAGTGGGGTATTTTTTTGGCGGGGGGTGGTCTGTATAAATTAAAAGTACTCTTTCGGAGATGTTGATCCATTATAGGTAAAACATAAGCTAAAGGAACCGATTTATAAGTAAACCGCTGTATTGTTACCACTAATTGTTATCGTAATATAGTATGCCTTTATTAATTTGAAAAGCAACATGCCAACAGTGATAATTATTAGTTTCGAATTGAGTTAACATACATTTAGTATTGGCTTTGCCTGTATGTGCATTATGTTTAGTTGTTTACAACAGCAGTCAAGTAGTCAACTGAAGAATATGATGACTGTTTATTTTTCATGGATTGACGGTAAATTTATGGTACATTGGCATTCAGATACCTATAGTGTGTGCGTCTGTTATGTAATTAAGTGACAACATAGCATGCCAATTGGAGGTTACTGAATTTGCATACAACAAACTTTTACTTGTCGAGTTTGTACAGTAGCTGGATTAAACAATATCGATGTGGTCTTCAGAGTCTAGAAATACACGAGTCAGTACATTCTTGCATTCCATGGAGGCTTTGAGTAGCTTTAAACCCTGCACACACGTTTTGATTTCAGCTTTTGACTTTTGGATACAATGGTGCTTACTCGACTAGGTCAGAATGCTAAAAGTATTTGTATTTTTCATATTGTACAATTACCGTAGGCATCTGAAGTGATATCAGAAGACTTCTTAAACTTTCCCCCAATCCCCCATCATTTGGTTCATTTTTTAATGCTAGGTAAAAAGAGGCAGTAGTTTCTTTTATGGTGAAAATAAAAACCCATGATACAAAAAAAAAAATATATATATCAATCAATACATACCTCTGACACCCCGAATTGGACTTCCTTTTCTGCAAGAACACCAACATCTTTGATACTCATCTGGTTGAGCAAAGTTATTGTAGAAATGGTGGACATGGGTTTTACAGTCAGATCATCCATGACCATATAAGTTACCACTTCTTTCACAAATCCAACTTCTCCAGCCACCGTAGTAGCCGTCTCTGTTGGGACCTGTGCCATTTCTTCCGACATAGCCCGGCGGCAGTTAGGACACGGAGTCTTTGGGTCATTAGTGACATAGTTGCATCTACTGTGGCATCTATAAAACTTTGTTTCAGTTGGAGGATCTTTGGAAACCAAGAGCAAATCTTGATTCGGAACATAAGTTGATGATTGCGGGTTCAAAACAGTCTCTTTGGTCTTGCTTTGTAGTATATACATGTCGTTTAGGTTCTCAATGCTCTGATAAAGGTCTCCTAGGCTGCCTGACAACGGTTCTTTTGCTAAAAGTTTTGTGATAGCACCGATAGGTAATGTGAGTATGTAAAAGAGAAAATCAACAAAGTCTTTGTTTGCTTCAGCAAACACGATTTTGTGATCTCTTTTATTAACTAAAAGCTTCAAGGTTATCACGGAATTTGTCATCGTTATAGATTTTTGATTTTCCCCCGTCGGTTTTTAAACAATGAAATGTTGGAATTCAGAAGTTGTAAAGGGAAATATGTTTTTAGTCTTTATTAATGGATGGATTTATGCTTTTCTTTTTGGGCATACAACTTCATTTGTGCAAAGAATGTATGCTTTTCTTTTGTCCTATGTTTCTTTGCTTCTTTTCTTTCTTATGAAAAATTGGCAAACCTCATGGTTTGTTTTTTCCCCCCCGAGATATTATGATAATTCACAAGCTAGGTAAGGTATTTAATTTTTTTCCCCCTTTTACAAAGATGGGCTAATTGTGCAGGAAACATGGCTTGGGTAGTGGGTTTAAACGAACTGGGTTGACCCATAAATTAATCTTTGTGGTGATTTTTCTAAATCATATCATCATCACAATCTTAATTGTTATGTCTCATATTTGTAAACAGTTTATGCATTTGATGTTTCGGTAAATGTTGATAATATTGATTTTTGTCAATGAAAGCCATCTAAAGTGGGTGAGGTACCGGGTTCGTAGTGAGCTTTTTTTCTTTTATAATGATGAGTTGATATTTGTGACAAATTTTGTTATTAAGGATCCCATTTCTTAAAGTTTTTAGCAAAAGCAGTTTGTATACCTGTCACGACTTTTAGTTAATTTATAATACACTAGACACTCTCATATAGCAAACAATCTATATACAAATTCATATAGCAGACCTGCGAGAAATGAATCCATATTTGTGGTAGATATATCAAATTCCTATAACAAAATGAAAGAATATCTAGCATTCTCACCACCAAATAAGTAGGGCCTCAAATTAATGCTTACAAAGATTGTAGACAACGGGGTGTTAAACTGTTAATTTTGGGTTTGGGTAATTATATAATACAAAATGGTTGAAACAAACATCATATAACATTCTTGACCCAATATCTGATAGTTCCAGAATCCAAATTATATTGAGGAACTAAATCAAAATGCCTTGTAAATTATCAAAGACCTAACTGGAATGCAAAAACATTTTTACTTGTGTATTCCTAGATTCATAAATAGATTTCTGAAGACCAAGTCACAGTTGGACAAGCCACACACGCTACAGTTCTACAATGCTAATGTCCCGAGCATTAGCTAGTGGGTGTTTAATGAACCCCGAATTTCATAAATATCGATAAATATAATTAATGTTTAATGAAAATGCATTTAATAGTCATTAAATCAAGTTAATTCTTATCATTTTAAACTGAATCATAAATACATATTAATTTATTTTAAGAAACTCAGACTTCATTGAATGCAAAATAACTAATGCCCGGGGGCACTAGCTCAGTGGCGGATCTTGACCCGTTTAGTAGAAGGGGCAGAAAGTCATGTGACCAAGATATAACAATAAGAAAAATAATCAGAGGGGACCGAAAGTCACGAGAACACGAAAATAACACTAAGAAAAATAATATTTTGAACAAATTACGGATAAAACTATACTAATGATTGGAAAAACAGAGGGGCTCCGGGCCCCCCCCGGGACCCAAAAGAGATCCGCCCTTGCACTAGCTAGCAATTCTTGGTTGTCACTAATACCTCATTGCATGCATAAAATACATGATATTATTATATTAATAGGCTCTCTTGAAATTTCTAACAATAATATACACTAATAAGATAAATCAGGAAGTGAACCAAAATTAATCTAAAAGAAGACTTTTGCTATTTGATTGGATACCACATATAAGCAATTTCTTAGTCAGGAAACTGATTTTTTAAGTTAGGATACCACAAAACCCATTGTACACCCAGAACGGATTCAAAATGATTATCAGCCAAAATACTTGCATCCAAAGAAGGTTTATCAAGATATAGATAACATAGATTAGACTGAGTTTCTCTAAAGCAAACAAAAGCAGAGCACTCATTAAGATGTTCATTTCCAGAAGTTGACAGCCATTGCATACCACATCCTTTAGACCTTAAGTGGAGTTTCATCCTGGCGAGCAAGGAAGACATCAGTCAGCACTTTCTTAGAACACAAAGCATGCTTCAATAGTTCCAACCCCTACACATCACCAGAACAAGTAGTGCTCTTTCATGTTTGCCTTTAGACGACATAGATCAAATGAATGACGATAAAGATCAAATGAATGACTGCATAGATCATATAATTAAACGACTACATGGATCAAATGAATTGTGTATACACAGATCAAATAAACGACACAAATAATCAAAGAATCGTGAAAAAATTTCACATCAATGAAATGTGTAGGACTAACCGGCTTATGCTCAAATGAAAATTAAAAGGGCTAAATTTAGAGCTCACAACTCCTAACGTGTTCGGGGCGTGTTCATGTAATCCATTCGAATATTGCAAATAAATTAAAGCTACAAACATTATCCCAATAAATTAAGTAAGATTATAGAGCTTAGAAAGTTATAATCACGGGCTAAGCCCGTTCTTAATTTATGATAGAGGACAACTCTAACAAGAGTTAATGGCGAATTAGAAACAGTATAGGGAACTACCCCAATTCCAACCATGTACATGAATACATCCTACCCATGACATCGCCCGTCCTCTAAAATATTGTCATTTGGTCATCTAAAATGACTAAATATAATCACAAAGATGGGGGCCTAGTGATAGACTGATAGGTTTAATGGATTCAAGTTCGAATCCGATATGCAATACATATATATCATTTGTCACCATGGATGTTCACCCACGGCTCATGACTCCTCCATTCCTCCCAAAATGGATCGGATACCTATTAGAAAAAACACATTTATCTTCAATTTTTTGGCCTTTTTAATTCTTTTTTGTGACTTTTTTAATTCTCTTTTATGACTTTCTCTAATTCCTATCTTGATTTCCTTTTTTTAATTTAACACAAAATAAAAATAAGGAAATAACCAATATGCTTCTAATATCATACGAGTATAACATAGATGTTTTCAAAGGTAAAAAATGGATTATATATGTATGTTTAAAATAACCAGAGGACCAAAAATATTAATTTGTTATATAAATTTGCTTTGTAAGCACCTAACTAACAAGTACTCGTAATATGTTTACTCGGAGCATATTCCTTGATAAAACACAAACATCCTACCCGTGTTCACATATGACCCAAACATCCTAGCCCTGTTCACGTACATATGACCCACAATTGGCAGAGTTTTCAATACTGCACATCTAATTATCACTATGTTTTTGAGTTCTTTATTGTTTTTTTGGAAAGAAATGAAAGGAAAATGAAAGATCTCAATGTTTTGTATTTTTAGGTTCTTAAGGAAGAAGTGAAAGGATAAATGAAATAAAAAAGGCCGCTGGGCGCTGGAAGATTTAATTAAATTTAGTTCAAAATCTATCATTTGGTGATTTGGAAGGAACCCACCACTTCTCTTCCATTCACTCATATTTCTTTCTTTTTTTGAAAAATAAATAAAAAACAAAACAAAACAAAACAAATAAACTCAAGAATAGAGATTCTATGTGTATAATAGATCCATTATAACTTATAAGACCATGTGTGTATATATATATATATGTGTTACCTCATCCATGCCAAGATAAACAACTATTTCCTCTAAATCACCGACTTCTTTGATATTAAACTTGTTCATGAGCAAAGTAATGCTAGACATAGTAGAGATTGGTTCAACAACCAAATCATCCATTACCATGTATGTTGCCACTCCCTTTACGAATCCACCCACATTAGCATCTGGATCACGAGCCGATGACGTCGGTTTGGGAACATACATACTGACAGCCTTATTGATTACATTTTTACAATAAGAACAACGTGCACCAGAAGTTGGAGACAGAATGGGTTTGTCACAATCCCAAGACGTGAAAAATCTGGTTTCAGTGGTTGGTGGAATATTTTGTAAAACTGATATTTTGTAATCTTGAATTTAAGTTGTAATACTTATAACTATATGTTTGTTCATTGTTGTTCGTTTGTGTTCGTTCATTAGTGTTCGTTCGTTTGTGTTCGTGAACATCCGTTCATGAACATAAACGAACGAACATGAACAAACTATTATGTTCGTTTATCCGTTCGTGAACCGTTCGTTTAGTTAAACGAACGAACATGAACAAGGTCTCGTTCGTGTTCGTTCGGTTCGTTTACAGCCCTAGATATGAGACAGGGTCTTGAGCCTTGTGCACGTCACTTCCATCATTCCATAATTGCCTCCAGAGATGCACACCTATGCATTAATATTATTTATTAAATTAAACGTTTATAAAAGTTATTCTTTTGGTAAAAAACTAGATTATATACCACGTAATACGCGGATTTCATATATAACTGATAAAATACTAATAATTCAAGATATTGTATATTTATAAATTGTAAATAAAAGATGTTGAAAAACAATGATGTCATACTCACCTATAATTAAGGACTTAGCTTAGATGCAATTAACTGCATTATTTTTTAAGGAATTTACCTTGAAAATCAAGGGGGACATTTTTCTAATATGTCAATCATCTATATGATATGTGTGTGTGACTGCATCTATGAACTTTGCAGTTAACTACATAATCGATTTTCCCTATAGTTAAATGAGTTTAAATATACGTGAAGAAACAAATGCATGATGTATATAGAAAATCTGAAATTAGCAACGGCAAAATCTGTCCCAAAACATGTTTAGTGACGGGTTTTCAACGGATTTTGTTCGACCCTAAAATCGCCCTTGATAAAATTTATGGACGGAATTTTCAACGGAGGCTATAATTTACAATGGATTTTCGACAACACTTTCTATCGCAAATTTTTTAACAGATTGTCAACGGCCTGAGTTAGCAACGGATCACCAACTGCTGAATTACCGACGGACACACTTTACAGCGGATTTTCAATGGATGATTTGCGACGGATGGACTTGGACATTTTAACAACGGATCATCGACGGCTTATTTTAGACAAAAATGTTGAATATTCCGTCCCAAATCCGTCCCTAAAAATCTAATAAATTAAAAAATTGCAGTTGAAATCAATACAATTTTCACCTTTCAACCAGTTAAATAAGCATTAATATATAAATAAAAGAGTTTAATAGAAATTCCAAACATTAAATGATATTTATTATAACAAATGAAATCAACATTTACAGCATATGTATATTCTAAATCTCATTGAATCTACATACATGCCACAATCTTTGATTCTTTTTTCTTTACCGTTCATACAATCGTACCCGATGATAGAATCATCCGGATCTCAGATAAACCAATTACATATCCAAAAAAGTGTAGATCTTCAACACATCATGAATCTCCTCGTAACTAAGATAGAAAAACAGTGTAGATGTCGATATGCTCCTCTCTTTACCAATACTTCACCTCCCATAATCTTCTTGACATTATACTTCGATTTAGAATGAAAAGGTTTTTCGGTCGTGTTTTGATTGGGAAGGGTGGCGGAATCCATAATTTTAGATGAAGTAGATATATACTTTAATGAAAGAGATGAAGGTTTGGAGATAATAAAATTTTAAGATATTGGGGAGGATTGATAGAGGTATTGATTTGGTGTTGTGGGTTGTTTATACAGAGATATGATAAGGATTTGGGGTAATGGGATCCTTTATTGATTTGGGGAAAATGAGTATGGTTTTGTGTTTGTTAAAGGGTAATTGCCATCCGTTAGATTACATTTTTGGAGTTAAAGTGTGTGACTCAGATTATGATCCGCGTGAGGGGTTATGAAGGTTTTCTATTGGTTGTATTCTTTTCATTTGTTTAATGGAGCATGAATTACTCGTAATTTAATTTCGATGATAAAGAAATACTGCAATTGTTTAATAACTTGACTATATATCCATTATTTTTAGGTTGAGCTATACATTTCAGTAGCAGTATTATAATTGTCATTAAATTTTATTATTAAATATTTTTTTAGCATTTGTAATTTTCTAGCTTCTTTGTAAAAATGTCTTATCACATTGTAATTAAATTTAAAGAATATGGTAATTATAGGAAAATAATTATACTCTTAAACTTTAGCCTAAAAATCCTCCTAAAATCATATAAATGTGACAAGTGGATTTCACTTAATCTCTTTCCTAATATTACCCCTTGATCACCATCATATCAATTAGGAGGATTTTTAGGCTAATAAATTAGAAGAATTAATCATTCCCGTTATGATAAATATGAATATCGATATGTACAGTAAAATTTAAACATTGTCCATTGGTTAGAAAATCCTTTTCAAATTTCATATAAAATGATCGGTGCGAGTTTATGTACAAACATTGTCGTTCGAGTATTGAACTATATATATACATACTTGGTTAAACGTACATATCGTTTATTGGAGTATATATCGTACCATTAGAACTATATAAGTATATAAACAATTAATTATAGAAATGCTCGCGTGCTCGCGAAAACACAAAATCACATACTGAACCGTCCCTAATCCGTCCCTAATTCTTAAAATTATCAACGGATTAGGGACGAACTTTTATTTTTTAATTTTTTAAAGATACTTTTTCGACAAAAGGATCATAAATGTATTCCTAACTACAACTATATCACTAAATAAACATATAAAAAAATAAACAAGTGTATAAACTCGCTCCCCTTGCGAGTTTTGTGCAAACACTTACGTTCGAGTATTAGACAACATATACACGCACTTGGATATAGGTGTAAACACCACCAATTAATAGTTTATTGGTGTATGTATTGTACTATCAGTACTTTATAGTATAAAAATACTTAATCCATACTTGTATGTGAATAGAAATGCTCGCGTGCTCGCGAAAACGCAAAATCACATACTGAACCGTCCCTAATCCGTCCCTAATTCTTAAAATTATCAACACAAAGTTAAATTTGGTCGTTATAAATGAATCATATGTAAATTCGCAATGACTTTGCAATGCAAAGCCACACAATAATGATTAGAAATCTCAAAGTTAATATATATAGTTGCTAGGAGTAGTGAATAATATACTTCCGTTAACAAAACAATCATGAAAATGAAGACGTAACAAAGAAACACCCATGCGACGTTCTTGGGCTATTGCATCCTCAACGACGCGTTTGATGGTCGGTATCGCTTCGGGGCACACTCGATCATAATAACTTGCTGACAGATCTGTAGCGGAAGATTTGAGGATGATCGAAAACATGAGCAAAAGAACGAGAGACAACAAGCTTATAGTGTTCATCTTCTCCATATAGTTGGGGACCAAATGCGTTGTTCAGTACGAATTGTTAATGTTGTATTGTTATCGATCTTGTGGTGGTCTTATGAAGTATTTATAAGGAACACAAATGTTAATTAACGATGTTGGTTTTAGAAAAGGTCAAAGCAAAAACACATATGTGCAGTACTACTATGCATATCACCTTCTTTTAGTTCTTACACTAAAAAAATGTAGGAGACGAGACTTTTACTTTTTAATTTTTTAAAGATACTTTTTCGACAAAAGGATCATAAATGTATTCCTAACTACAACTATATCACTAAATAAACATATAAAAAAATAAACAAGTGTATAAACTCGCTCCCCTTGCGAGTTTTGTGCAAACACTTACGTTCGAGTATTAGACAACATATACACGCACTTGGATATAGGTGTAAACACCACCAATTAATAGTTTATTGGTGTATGTATTGTGCTATTAGTACTTTATAGTATAAAAATACTTAATTCATACTTGTATGTGAATAGAAATGCTCGCGTGCTCGCGAAAACGCAAAATCACATACTCGTCCGTCCCTAATCCGTCTCTAATTCTTAAAATTACCGACGGATTAGGGACGGACTTTTATTTTTTATTTTTTTAAATAGATCCGTAGATTTAGGACGACCTTTTATCGCCGTCTCAAATCCGTCGAAAAAATCTAAAGTTAGGGACGGATTAGAGACGAAGTTACTTTTTTGATATTTTTGAAATTTTATTGTTATTGTTAAATGGATCCGTCTTAAATCCGTTGGTAAAATAGGATTTAGGGACGGATTGCCAACGGATTCAATTCTGTCGGTAATCCGTCCCTAACCCGTCGTAAATATTTTTGAAAGAGTTTAATTCGTTGTTTGTCTGAAATCCGTCGGGAATTTGTCGGGAATTAGGGACGGATTTTTTTGCCGTCGAAAATCCGTCGGCAATACGAGATTTTCTAGTAGTGATATATATATATATGGGTGGGTTATTTATAGTACAAGCAATCCAAAAAGTACAAAAGTACAAGGCACCGTTGGATCTTCTTCCTCCTTCTTCCTTCTTCTCCGGCGAGACTGCCGCCGCCAGCCACCACCTTCTTCTCCGGCGACCGCCACACCTCCTCCTTCTTCCTTCTTCTCCGGCGAGACAACCACCGCCACCACCTGCGGCGACTTTCCGGCGAGAATCAGGTTCGTTTTCGGGTGGATACGGTACGGGCGTTGCCCTTATCCGTTCTAAACTGGTTGTCACGGGACACATATGGGAATCGTATGGATTTGATGGGCGGCGATCCAAGAGATGGTGGCGGTTTGATACGGTACGGGCGAAGCCCTTGCTGCCGGCGCCGTGGTTGGGGTGGTCGGAGATGATGGTGGTGGCGGTGGTTATCTCGCCGGAAAAGAAGGAAGAAGGAGGAAGAAGATATCCCCTTGTACTTTTGTACTTTTTGGATTGTTTGTACTATAATTATCTTTCCCCTATATATATATATATATATATATATATATATATATATATTAATATATATATATATATATATATATGTATGTATGTATAAAAAGAGATTTTAGTGATCAATTATACACATATCTAATCTTCATATTATATTTGCATCATTTTATTAAATTAACAAATATAAATAAAACATGTTGAAAATTGGTGATGTTGTCATTTTTATAACTATTTATTTTTTATTATTCTAGACACTATATACATATCAGAAATATGTTAAATGTTTATAACTATAACCAATATTTATTACGTTATATGATAAAAACATATATAAAGTTATAATTTAATAACTACAAAAATCAAAAAAGTAATTTTTAAAAAATAATATAAAGTTTATAAATTATTTTTCATAATTATATCGTTAAATTAATTAATTACTTTCTATAATTATAAAGTGTAGAAAATTACTTTCCATAATTAATGACTATATTTAAATTTATTAAATTAAAATTAAATCTAAAAAAGTTATAAAAGATATATGACATCATCATTTTGATCTAATAGTCTAATTAAAAGTTGAGCTTTATCCAATGGTCCAAACTTCTCATTTTGAATTAAGGTTTCTCTTTTTATATATATTTAGAGATAACTTAATTCTTAAGTATAGGTCATTGACCCCTTTACTAGATGATAAAAAGATACTCGCATGATGCAACATTGTAATAGTGGCGATGGTGGTGGTGATGAGGGGTCATGGTGGCGGTATAATTGTGTATTTGATGTGTTAGGGGTGATTAAAGGTATTTTGAAAATATCTAAAAAAAATGCTTAATTTGCTTAAAATGGGGGCCTAATTTGTTTCAATAGAGAGTTAGATAAAACCGCTTCTCTTGACAATGCAAAAGTCAAGGTAGGAAAGTAAGGTAATGTGTTGCGAACAACTGAAATCGAACCCGGTCAAACCTGGGTTTGACCAAAACTAGTTTGGGTTTAAAATCCGTTTGTTTGAAACTGGTTTCAGCTTCCGCTTTCAATAAAGAAAAGTCAACTGAAGAATATGATGATCGATATTTTTCATGGATTGACAATAAATTTAGTACATTGGCATTCATATATATATACCTATAATGTGTATGTGTTTGTTATGTAATTAAGTGAGAACATATATAGCATGCCAATTGGCGGGTTATTGAATTTGCATACAACAGACTTTTAGTTAGACTTTTACTTGTCGAGTTTTTACGGTAGTTGGCTTAAACAATATTGATGTGGTCTTCGAGGTCTAGAAATACACGAGTCAGTACATTCTTGCATTCCATGGAGGCCTCGAGGAGCAGCCTTATGTCGTTCGTCCTCCACTCGTCCCCCTCTCAGGGAAGAGTCAACACCGTGGGGTTGGACTCGTCCCTGGTTCGTCCAAGGCATACTCGTGCGTAGCTGGACGAGTTGTTAAGCGTTATTTTTTTTATTTTTTTAATTCAAACGGCTAGTTGATTAAAAAAAACAATTTTTTTGAAAGTTTTTGTTTTGACACATTTGGTCCCTTAACGGTTTATATTCAAAAAAACAACTTTCATCTTTTGACAACTTCAGTGCCTTAACGATTTGAACAAGTTAATTATTCTATTTAACTTTTACACAAAATTAAATAAAATCATTTTATTAATAACAAAACACATTACATAATAAAAAACACATTACGATTATTAGTGACATACTTTGTAAGTGCACATCTATGTCAATAGCAGTCTAGATTGTTTGGGCTTATATTGTTATATGTCTTTGTAATGTGATTGTCATTAATGAACTTAGTATTATGCATAGAATACTAGATTAAGTTGAAGTATTGAATGTATAGTAAATCTGCTAAGTGTGAATTGCGAGTTCACAATTCACAATAGGTATTACGACCCCGTATTTGCAGGGTCAAATACGAGGCCAATCACAGAATGCGACCTCGCATTAGTGACGAACTGGGCTGGGTTTGCGAGGCCGACTCGCTGAAGCCCATGTCGGGTGTTACCTATATAAACCGAACCCTAACAGAGTTTAGGGTTGAACATTTGTCGAAATATCAAGCATTCTTGTGCAGGTTACGTCGTCAAAGGCTGTTCCGCTAGCCCGAAGAAGATCTGCGAGGCAGCAGGTGATCTAGGGGCTTTCTGTTGATCACCAAGTTATTGTGAGGGATTCCGCACCTCAAGATAACTGGATCAAGCTATTAACGATCCGTGCCAGGGGACTTACAATTGGTATCAGAGCCTCTTGGTTTAATACCGGAAGGTTATAGCTTGTTGGTGATAGACAATATTGATTTAGGGTCGTTTAGACGTGATTCTTTCACGAGTTTACGACCGGAAATCTTGTTTGTGACCTCGATTTGTAGTTGCAGCAGTCGAAGGTGTTATTGTTGGTGTTTAGGGTTTCGAATTCAAGAGATCTAAGGATTCCAGCATTGTTTGCGACCTCGCGAGCTCGTATTACCTCATCCAGCTCGTATTGCGACCTGGGTAGCTAATTACGACCTCGCCAGTTCAATTGCGACCTCGTGTTTTGTTTGCGACCTCGTGAGCTCTTTAAGACCTCGCCAGTTCAATTACAACCTCGAGTAGTTAATTGCGACCTCGTTTTTCTTCACGACCTCGTGAACTTTTACGACCTCGTTTTTATAAACAGTTCGTGAATTTTGCTAGCTCGGAGAAAATGACGTCTCAATTACCCGCAAATTATCAATCTTTGCTGAATCAACTAATTTTGATGGATCACGAAACCGGAAAGGCCAATTCACCGCCCAAGTTAATAAGCCTTGATAGATATTTCAGTTGGAAGGGCAGATTCGAGTCATATTGCAGATTAATGGATGTGAGGATGTGGATATGTATTGTTAATGGTTATGTTCATCCCACTGTGCAAAATGATAAAGAACCTACTGGTTCGGGTGGTGGAAAAGCAGCTTCGTATGAGCAAATGACTGTCGATCAAAAGAAAGATTACGAAGCAGAAAGTAAAGCTTTAGGATCACTCCGAATGGCTCTCCAAGGGGAATTCTTGCACTTGTTTAAAATGTATGATAGTGCAAAAGGTTTATGGGATGCACTCAAAGAGCATTGTGAAGGTGATGATGATCTCAAGAAGAGAAGGAAGGATTTGCTAAAGTAGCAGTATTATGTCTTTACTAGATTCAAAGATGAACCTCTTGATGAGATTTTGATTCGTTACAGTCATTTGCTGGTTGAGCTTGCATATTTTGGGTACAAACCTGATCCAGAAGATGTCATCAAGAAGTTGTTGGAAGCTCTTCCAGTTAAGTGGGAAGGGTTCGTAACTTCAATCCAACAAAATCCCGAATTTAGCTCATGGACTCTGGATCAGATCATTCGAAAGCTGAGAGGTCAAGATATGAAACGAAAGTCGAAGGAAGCAGGTAGCAGTGATTTTGTTCAGCGTCCTGAACTCTATCATAGCAAATCAAGCGTTCCTTCTGTAAAATCTTCAAATGGAGGGATTACTGCCTTCTATAGTGGAGATGATGACAAGATGAAGATGTCAACGGATTCTGATAGCAACTTGATGTATGTAACTTCTCCAGAATCAGCCATGGTAGTGCATAATGGGAGTCAGAATGGTAGTTCTCCAAGCTCGAGTTACACAGGGATGCCGATGAGCATAAGATCTGCTGAGGGACAATTGGGCATGCTCGCTTCATTTGTGTCTGCTCATGAAAAGTTAATTGGAGGAAAACTAACTGATCCTGATTTGGTTAGGGAGGATTACAAGAAAGTTGATCCAGATGACTTGGAAGAAATGGATCTGAACTGGCAATTAGCTATGTTAACATTGAGAGTTCAACGTTTCACAGATAGAACCGGAAGGAAGGTTGTGAATGGCAAAGTAGGGTTTGACAAGACCAAGGTGAAGTGTTATAACTGTGATGGTTTTGGACATTTTGCAAGAGAGTGTCAGAGGCCAAGACGGGACAACAATTCAGCTACAGGACGTCAGAACTTCAATCAGAGTGGTTCTATAGTGAGTCAGAATTCTGGACATCAATATGCTAATACTGGGAACAGAAGCTCAGGAGATACGGACAACTCAAGAGCTTTAGTTGTTCAATCTGATGGTACTTATAATTGGGGTTCAACTAGTACTGATGATCAGAATCATGCATTCTTGGCAGAAATTCAAGACATTGATGGAGGAATGAACGATCTTGTTGATAATTCATTCGACTATACATTGTATGCCAGCACAGATGATCATGATAGTTTTCATCAGAAAGGTAGAAGAGGAACCTGAATCATCAGAACCAGTAAGAGCCGAAAACGAAGATGTTGCTGAAGCTGAGACGAGCTTTATGGCACATCTTGAGGTTGTTGAATATAAGGATCCACTAAGGAGAACTGAAGGGTTATGGTTCATCGATAGTGGATGTTCAAGACATATGACAGGTGACAAGAGGTTATTAACAGAATTTAAGACTGTTAAAGGATCTTATGTCATCTTTGCAGGTCCCAAGGGCAGAAGTATTTCTAGTATTGGAAAAGTCGTCAATGGGAAAATTAAAATGGAAAATGATCAACCCAAAGTCAATAAGGCTAGGGGTCCTTTGAAAAACTAACTGTTTATGAATGTGCAGGAGCTGCTAAGGAAGACCACAAATTTATGGTTTGTCAATAGCGGAAGCTCCGGGCACATTATGGAGGACAAGGGATTATTAACGGAGTTTACTTTTGTTAAAGGATCCTATGTTATTGGTCATGATATATATGTCAGTTCCAGAAGACCACTAGTTGGTTCACAGGGATGAAGAAATTGGTGCTCTAGAGGAAGTAGACATCAGTGGATGTTTGTCTTAGGGGAGAGATCGGATTACATAACAGCAAGTGAATACTCATTCACCGGCTCTGGCTATCACGGTTAGATTTTCCTTTGTACTCTCATAAAGACAGATTGTAAATCCACTATATCCATTACCAATAATCCTGTTAAGCACAGTAGGACTAAGCACATAGACATAAGGTTTCATTTTATACGTTATTGTGCTGAAAAGAAATTAATAGTCCTAGAAAAGGTGCCGAGTGACTTTAATTTAGTTGATCTGTTTACTAAGGCTTTCGACCGAACTCGTTTCGAGTTGTTAGTCCAATTGATTGGAATGAGAAATCTATAATGACAGTGTCTCTCAAAAGGAACTTTGTAAAATGAGTCAGTGTTTGTGTCGTAATGTATGTGTGTCATATAGTGTCAGAAAAACAAAATAAAAATAAAAAAAATCAGAAAAGAAAAAGAAATATAATAAAAAGAGTAAGGTCACTGCATCAAGACGATTAGACGTGACGATACTTTAGCTTTTAAGCCTACTGAATTGTACTTTAAATTGCTTAGTTCAGTGATACCATTATATGATGTATCGATAGGCACAAAGTACCAAGGTTTCCTTATAATCTGAACTTAATGTATACAATGTTCTTATGGGAAACGTATTCAGATATATGGCTGAGAATGCTTGTTATTAAAATAGACAAGTCCTTTAAATCTTATGAAAGATCTTGCATTGTAATTATGTATATTTGGTCTTTATATAGAAGGTCTCGGGTACATATATGTGTATGTATTGCTTTTTCGGATGTATATTTGTGACAAGATATGCAAATATCTAATAAATCTGTTGAAAATATGAAGCTAATGTGGCCTTTGAGATTCGAACAAGTAAGTCCTTGGGGTGTCTTTGTATACCTAGCCTACCTAAAGCTTCCAACTTGGGATAGGTTGTCAGAAAGTTCGCTACATGGGTCTCATCGAAAGTCATGGGTTTTCATAAGTGCTTAAAATAATGTCACAAATATGCAAGTACTTGGCATTATGCAATGTTGAGTATATTTCCGTACGTGAATCAAGTTAAGTCGCTTTGCGCGTGAGGAATCACCGACACTTGACACTTTACTTACCAAATGTCTTAATCTTAGTGCTTGTATCGATTGTGAGAGTGTATCTGAATATGGGGCACATAAGTTCGCAAACATGATTAAGTGACATATTAGGCTACTCGGGTTGCATGGTGACTGTCCTTGGCCAGGGTATGTCAAAAGTGTCACAAACCAAAAAGGAGACTGGAAGTACCGAGTGTTTAAGAGGACAAACATATTGGTAATCATTTTTGGATCACTGTTCATAACTAATAATAAGAGAATTACTTCTCAGTTGTGGGCTTATGTAACATGCTAAGCTGATCTAATCAAGCAATAACTTTAGCTCTTGTAACTATGTTATTCGTTTATGTTTATTGTATGTGTGTGTGTGTGTTATGTTTTTCGTAAAATGTTTAAATTTTTATTTTCATTGTATTGTTTAAATAAAAGTTCCTATTGCACGAGAGATAGAGTCAGAATAGAATCTAGTTTCCAAGAGGACTCAACTACGTTCTTATGGAACAGTGAATAAACGAGTAGGGTAGTTAAGCGATAGTGTTGTGATCAAAAGCTAAAAGAAAGTATGTCACATTAACAGAATATGGGTTTAAGGAAAAGAACACAGAGTTGTTGATTTCAATAAACAGATATTGAGTTAATGCTTTTGCATTGATTCTTAGAAAGAAGATTTTCTTAAGAATGAACACAGAGATGTTCATAGTTTTGAATTTTATCTTTAAAAGAATCATTTTATATCTTAGAAAGAAGATTTTCATTAGAATGAACACAGAGTTGAATTTAATCTTTGAAAGATTTTTGAATCAAAAAGATTTGGAACAGAGATTCTAAATAATTTTGATAAACTATGTGCATAATTTGAAAGTGCTTGCAGTGAATTATTAGCCTAAATCACTCTAATAATAGATTGCTAAGTATATTCATTTTATCTTGCTATTTTATTCATTTCTTCAGATTGTATGTTTTACTTTGAGAAGATTTGATGTGTGTGTTGAGATGTGCAGGACAGCGGACAAATATTCGTTTTTGTAGGTTGTGGAGCAAGATCTCATCATGGAAGCAAGATATGGATCATGCAAATCCATACTTAAAAAAGATAAATACTAGTTTGATAAGGCAATCATAGGAGTATTTGTAATTGTTTAACCAAGATGAATACTAGTTTGATGAGGCAATCATAAGAGTATATCATATGGTTTTGATGGATTTTGCATTATCAAATCTCATTTGCAAAAATATAAGAGATTAGGTTTCAGTTAGATGTTTTTACAAAGTTAAAGACAAGTGACTTTAGAAACGGAATCTATATAAGTTTGTGTCGGAAGACCTTAGTTTAGGTTATCCATAGAATTATAAGACAGAGTTCTTAAGATTCTAGATGAATATAAATAGAATAATAAGACAGGGTTCTTAAGATTCTAACTTTTGATAAGTTGACGGATAAACAAGGAGTTTATAGGTCAATGATTTTGAACAATAAGACAGAGATCTTACGGTTTAGATTTTTGAACAATAAGAAGTTTCAAGTTCTTGAAGATTTGTAGTTCTAGACTAAGATAATGTCATATGTTTATGACTTATGATAGTGAAGAATAACAAATTTGGAGAAGAAACTGAAGAATGTAGTTCTAGATTAAGTCGTTACTATCAAATGTCATAGTGATGAAATAATGAAGAATAACATTATCATTTTTATCTCGTTTGTGTGTTTTGTTTAAGCTAGCTTGTGAAGGGAATACATGTCAGTAAGAATACATGTCAGTAAAGCTGTATCTTATATGTTTTGTCTGAAGATGTTGATCATAATCAGAAGAAACATTTTGATTTATGGAGACAAAGAATTGCTTTTGAAACAGGTTCCATGTTCCTGGAGATTTGTGATTCAAGTTTCAAAGTTCTTGGTTTCATGGGAGTCAACTAGTTCAAGATTGATTGTTGGAAATTCTACCTCTCTATTACATGCCGGTTATGCAAGGCGAGCAGGGACTCGAGCAATATATCCAAGAAGGAAGATTGCATATGCTTAATTCGGAGGGATTTATCGTTGAGGGGGAGAACTACAACAAACTATGGTGCATTAGTTGATTATTATGACGATACAGAGAGTTTGAAGTTTGTCTTTCAAATCTAAAGTTTCAGAAGATCGAGTTTCGGGTATAGCAATTAAAATTTTGTTGTCTCAAAATTTCTTTTTCAGTATATTTGCAGAGAAGTCAATCCAAAGGAAGGGTTTCTAAGCAAAAGACTGAAGTATTCAAGACAATGCTAAGAACATCAGGTTTTTATAATATATTTTATATAGTAATTACAGATGTTGATAGCAAGGTCATTATTAGTTGAAGATCTTAGATATAGAAATAATTTTATTTTAATATGAAAGATTATCAACTTCATACTTATTAAAACCTTAGACATAGACATTAAGTGGATGTAGAAGATTATTAAGATCTTAGACATAGACTTAATGTGAATGTAGAAGGTTAAATAAATCCTTAGATATAGACTTAATGTGAATGAAGAAGATTAAGAAAATCTTAGTCATAGACGTTAAGTGAATATGAAAGGTTATTGACTATATTATGCCTTAGACATAGAAATGTCATGTTTGAATGTGAAAGGCTACATAGTTAATACTTTATGCCTTAGACATAGATATATTGTTTGAATATGAAAGGTCTTTGTTACCTTAGATATAGAAACATATATGAATGTGAAAGGCTTAAGGCTTGATTATTTAGATCATATAGTTACGAAAACATGTCATAAATTGAGGAGAAATATCTAGTCAATTGTGTTTTCATAAGAATATGAAGTATTTAATCAATATTTTGTTTTATCATAGTTATGTATCCCAGTCATAAATTGAGGGGGAGTACATAAGAATGGTAGTGGTTATAATGATTAATCATCGTTATACTTCCTACTCATAAAATTGAGGGGGAGGTATAAGAATGAAGAATCAATTTTATAACTGGTTAGAAATATGAATTGTTGCAAGTGGTACAGATTCGGGAAAGCTAAATTCAAGAAAGTTTTGGAAAGATTGATCGTTGAAAAGTTAAAGAATTTTGTGTAAGTTTATTAACTTTTCAGGTTAAGACGAAGATCTAGGAAAAGATGAAAATTTGATGCTTACAGGTTTGATCTTTTAAATATTCATATTTCCAGGAAGTTCGTGGTAATCGTTGATCAATTATTCAGAAACTTTGACGAAATTTTGATTTTAAAGTGTGCAGGAGGTATTTACGACCTCGTAATTAGCAAGAGGCAGAATACGACCTCGTAATTGGTCGATTGGGCCTTGTGCAGATACGATCTCGTAATTGGGACGGGTTGACCCAGACCCATTCGGGTCAAGTGGGTATATAAACCAAATTTACTCAAACACGACCTCACATTTTATTTTATCAAAATTAAGCTTTACGACCCCAAAAATACTACTTTGCTACCCCGATTTTGATTTGATAGATACAATTAAATCGAGAGTTTTTGATTGATATTTTTGTGTTCATCTCGAAATTCTGAATCTAGGTATACTATCTAATCGTAATATAGTTATCCATGCAACAAGAAAATCAAGAAAAAGGGTTTCGAAATTTTCGAATTGGGTTTCCATATTTTCTTCGATTTTGATGTTTTCTGGGTAAAAATAAGGGTTGGGGTATCTTTATCGTTTGAATACGAGTATAAAGAAACAATTTTTACCAGTTTTGGTTGGGTAAATCACGATTTCGTGTTGGGGAAGATGAACAGTGCGACGGACTCGCATTTGGGGTTTTGCTAGCCCAGATTTACGACCTCGTAAATGTCAATTTATTTTGACCGGTTTGACTTTCGAAATACGATGCCGATTTACTACCTGATCAAATACGTGGCCAAATTGGAAAACACGACTTCGTATTTTAGAGTTTGGTTGACCGTATTTTGACCTTGAACTACGACCTCGTACAGGGTTACGACCTCGTATTTTTGACTTAACAGATTTTCAAAAGTTTATTTTTATAAAAATTTGAAAATGAGTTAATTTATATTTAACTTAATTACAGGGATAATTTAAGTTAATTTAACAGATTTTCAAAAGTTTATGTTAATAAAGATTTGAAAATAAGTTAATCTATCTATAACTAAATTACAGAGATATTTTTTGTTATGTTATAAATTACAGGGATAATTTATGTTTTTGACTAAATTACCGGGATAATTTTAGTTGTGTTTGTTATGCATATAAGTTTTTGTGTCTATTTGAGTAATTAATTATTTGTTATTGATTACAGAAAAGGCAAGAGAATTTTTATTAGGTCATAACTTTCTGATTAATTTGGACGAGAATCAAGATGGAACAGAATATTATCATGATATTTTCAGGTTTTTGAAGCAGTCAAGAATTCACCATATTCTTACTCATTCACCTGTGCTATATGAGTCATATCTGGTAGAGTTCTGGGAAAATGCAAGGCATAAGAAGACTGCTACTCAGGAATGGATTGAAACAGTGGTTGCGGGCAAGACCATTAAGTTCTTAGCTTCCGATCTTATTGATATCTTGAAGTTAGGTACAGTAGATCAAGAAGGAGGAGAGAATGGACCTACTACTTTTAGTAGAGAGGTTATTGTTGGAGGATTTACTAGGATGGGATATGCCGATGACTTGAATGTGGGAACATTGAAGAAGCGTGGATTCTTTGGAAGGTGGAGATACTTAGCGCACGTATTGTTGGTTAGTTTGTGTAGTAGAAGAACTGGATAATCAAGAATCTCAAGCTCAGATGGTTGGTCTGGTATACAACAAACCATATAGTTTTTCTAAGTATTTCTTCAACGAATTAAGGAAACAAACAACTGCTAGATTAGGGCATAGGTTTATGGTTTATCCTAGATTCGTTATGATGATCATTAATCATCATATTCCAAATCTGCCTGTTACTAAGTCGGTCCTGAAAGTGACATCTATTGTAAAAAGGGCATATGATGAGCTTAAGAGTCGCTTTGATGGTGATCCAGGTGCTCAAGATATTCCTTTGTTTGGAGCTCTAGTGGATATTAATTTCAATCCACCTACAGCTGAAGAGTTTGCCAGATTCAGGACTGAGATTGTTCCACATGAGCCAGTAGCTAATCCAATTCCTCTACAGATGGTGATGCCAGATGTGTCAATGGGCGACATAGCACAACAACAGGTTCAAGGGACAGAAGAGGTGATAGTTGAGAGAGATGTGGCTCTTGAAAAGGAAGCAGAAGCACATGAAGATACCGTTGATCATGTTGCTAGTACTTCTGAAGATGCTTCAAAGAAAGTTTCATTTGATTCAGGTCTGAAAAGGAAATGAGCAGAGTCTTCTAGGGAATCTGAGGTGCCAGAAGTTGAAGAGGTACCTGTTCTAAAGAAGAAAACAGGACTTTTGCATCTGATTGCCTGATTGGATACCACGTTAACCTATATACTAAAAACCAAGTGCTTTCTTACAACTACTTATGCATAATGTACTATGTACCACTTTCTTTGCATCTATTACAATTACTCACAATGGCAATTTCGTATGCCCAAATGCGAATTCACTAAAAAACATATACTTATACAATACATATACATACAGCTAAACATAACCCATAAAATGTGAATAACCACCGGGAACAACCATTGCCGGAAACAATTGCCCGGAACAAAATCCGAAATAAACTCCAGGAACGAACACCGTCGAAAGCAATCGCCCGGAACCAAATCTGAAATAAACATCGGGACGAACACCGTCAGAAACAATCGCCCGGAACCAAATCTTTTTTTTTTTTTTTTTTTTTTTTTTTTTTTTTTTTTTTTTTTTTTTTTTTTTTTTTTTTTTTTTTTTTTTTTTTTTTTTTTTTTTTTTTTTTTTTTTTTTTTTTTTTTTTTTTTTTTTTTTTTTTTTTTTTTTTTTTTTTTTTTTTTTTTTTTTTTTTTTTTTTTTTTTTTTTTTTTTTTTTTTTTTTTTTTTTTTTTTTTTTTTTTTTTTTTTTTTTTTTTTTTTTTTTTTTTTTTTTTTTTTTTTTTTTTTTTTTTTTTTTTTTTTTTTTTTTTTTTTTTTTTTTTTTTTTTTTTTTTTTTTTTTTTTTTTTTTTTTTTTTTTTTTTTTTTTTTTTTTTTTTTTTTTTTTTTTTTTTTTTTTTTTTTTTTTTTTTTTTTTTTTTTTTTTTTTTTTTTTTTTTTTTTTTTTTTTTTTTTTTTTTTTTTTTTTTTTTTTTTTTTTTTTTTTTTTTTTTTTTTTTTTTTTTTTTTTTTTTTTTTTTTTTTTTTTTTTTTTTTTTTTTTTTTTTTTTTTTTTTTTTTTTTTTTTTTTTTTTTTTTTTTTTTTTTTTTTTTTTTTTTTTTTTTTTTTTTTTTTTTTTTTTTTTTTTTTTTTTTTTTTTTTTTTTTTTTTTTTTTTTTTTTTTTTTTTTTTTTTTTTTTTTTTTTTTTTTTTTTTTTTTTTTTTTTTTTTTTTTTTTTTTTTTTTTTTTTTTTTTTTTTTTTTTTTTTTTTTTTTTTTTTTTTTTTTTTTTTTTTTTTTTTTTTTTTTTTTTTTTTTTTTTTTTTTTTTTTTTTTTTTTTTTTTTTTTTTTTTTTTTTTTTTTTTTTTTTTTTTTTTTTTTTTTTTTTTTTTTTTTTTTTTTTTTTTTTTTTTTTTTTTTTTTTTTTTTTTTTTTTTTTTTTTTTTTTTTTTTTTTTTTTTTTTTTTTTTTTTTTTTTTTTTTTTTTTTTTTTTTTTTTTTTTTTTTTTTTTTTTTTTTTTTTTTTTTTTTTTTTTTTTTTTTTTTTTTTTTTTTTTTTTTTTTTTTTTTTTTTTTTTTTTTTTTTTTTTTTTTTTTTTTTTTTTTTTTTTTTTTTTTTTTTTTTTTTTTTTTTTTTTTTTTTTTTTTTTTTTTTTTTTTTTTTTTTTTTTTTTTTTTTTTTTTTTTTTTTTTTTTTTTTTTTTTTTTTTTTTTTTTTTTTTTTTTTTTTTTTTTTTTTTTTTTTTTTTTTTTTTTTTTTTTTTTTTTTTTTTTTTTTTTTTTTTTTTTTTTTTTTTTTTTTTTTTTTTTTTTTTTTTTTTTTTTTTTTTTTTTTTTTTTTTTTTTTTTTTTTTTTTTTTTTTTTTTTTTTTTTTTTTTTTTTTTTTTTTTTTTTTTTTTTTTTTTTTTTTTTTTTTTTTTTTTTTTTTTTTTTTTTTTTTTTTTTTTTTTTTTTTTTTTTTTTTTTTTTTTTTTTTTTTTTTTTTTTTTTTTTTTTTTTTTTTTTTTTTTTTTTTTTTTTTTTTTTTTCTCTCTCAAATCTCAACCACTTTTTTTTTTTCTCTCATCCATAAATCATTTTATTCCTCTAATTCATTCAAAATCTTTTATCTCAAAAATCGTATATCGATAAATTATAAAAATTGTATGGGTGTTCTTAAAATTTCATGCTCTTTTATTAGAGATGTCATTCGATATACTTTCGACGAATTTTTAAATCCGAGGGCGGGGCCCGTACGGCTAAGGCATTTGGCTATCATACTCTATGACTTGACCTATCACCCCCACCATCTCACCGCCGCAACCCGCAGGCACTATCTCTCGTCTTTTTAATGGTTTATTACCATTATTTAAAAATTTGTTTGTGGTTGCTGAGGCACAACCAAAAATTGGTGACGGCAAGCGATGGTTTCAGGGCGACAGAAGGTACCATCGTTGCATAAACATTAGGCCTAATTTTTAGCCTAATTGCCTTTCATTATGACTCAAAATTTATATTCCAATTTTGCCCTAAATATTAATTTACGTAATTTGTTCATTCTAATTCATCCGCTTTTCATTAAATGCAAACTCCAATTACATTCTCTACTATCTATATATACTACCAATGTTTTATGCAGAACTTTTATTTATTATATTTTTTTAATAGCAAAAAAATTCGGACTTTTATTAACATGTAGATTATCCAACATCTTCAAAAGATGTGTTGTTCATCCAAAATAAAGGTAAGTTATATAGGTTTTAGGTAAAATAAAACAAGTACTAAAGTAAAACAAATAAAACAATAGGTTTTCCTTCACTGAAAATCACCGTGCATCATGAAAATCATCGTGCATCAATTGCTTCGTGAATATTCGTGGATCAATTTAATCATAATCTAAGGGTCAAGATCTTGTCCTATTTGTTTTACTTTAATACTTGTTTTACATTAACCAACCCCAAGTTATATATAATGGCGATACCAAAATATGTACGAAAATAACCAATAAACTAATAGTACTCAAGATAAGTCATTTTATTATAATTTATATGAATGCAGTTGAGTACCTACTGTATGATCTAGGCATGTATTATGGATATAATAGTTAATTGACAAATCATGTATATAAAATATTATATGCATGAATCTGCTTGAAAAAGATATACATATATGCGGTAGGGATATTTAGTAAATCGATGACAAACACTATGTGGTTTACAAGAACATAATTAAATTTAAATATAAAGATATATTGTATACTAAATAATACTCCATTATTATCGATTCATTACAAATACAATAACTATTACGACAACCCCTTTTATATGTACTAGATTACCTACTTTAATTTATTTTGTTTAATTTAAAGAAATTAGGTTAGAGAAGAGAGGAGACTTACATAGGAAAAATACAATATAGTGAGTATATACACGTAAAAGGATGTTGGTTTGGAAGTAAGATTTGTAGATATAAAGATTAGGGGCATATTAGTAATAATACAAATTAATTAATGGAGCCCAAAATAAAAGTACAGATGGCATCTTTAGAGGATTAGGCCAATATTTAGGTGTGTTTAGTAGGTCTCCAAATCATTAGTGTTTACATAATACGGAGTAGTACATAACAATTTTCTTTCAACTATAAAATTGCAGAAAATAATGTTTAAATAAATAAATAAATAAAAATACAGAAAATAAAATCTAAATGAGTCGCATAAAATTCGTTTTTTGCTATTGTACTAAATAAATAACTTTTTTTTATTAATCAGTTATTACTTGAATAGTTTTACATAGTCATAAGAGGCTCTCCAATAATAGGGACTCATTCCTCAAGGACTAGTCTCATTCAGCGTCACATCAGTAAAAAACACTCCAATGACTAATCTCCCCAAAATATACCTAATACACTCATCCCCCAAGGATTAGTCCTAGTCAGCTTTGGACCCACCAATTATTTAATTCTACCATTTTATCTAAACTTTACACTTTTAACCCTTCATAATATAAATAAAACACATTTTACTCCATTAACACAAATTTTAGATAAAACATATAACTTAATTAAAAATAAAAAAATACATTCAGAACATAAAAAAAACAAAGTACAATTAAAAAAAAACACACACAACCTAAAAATTGAAAGAAAAAAAAAAGAAAAACGACATTTTTATTTTAAAAAACTAAACTAAGCTAAACTAATTGTTGTTGTCTCCGAAAAGGAAGCCTTTGTACTCAGCCATCAGTTTCTTCTTGGCTTCCTTGATGAACCTCTTTTCCTTCTCATCACACTCTGTTTGGCCCATGAAGGAAAGAGCCGTATACATGGTGCGCTTCCTTTCTTCCTCACGAATGGCCGCCAAAGATTGTTGTTGTTCTTCCAAAACTGCTTCCTTTCTACACCCAAGTCAATCGAGCCGGGCGGCCAGGTCGGAAGCTGAAGAACGAGAAGACCCCGCATTAGAAGACGCAGAGGTTCGTGAAGCCTTTGACTTAGTAGGGGGCGCGTATACGTACCCGGACCAAAAAGGTCGTTGTCTCCAAGGTCTATGGGCTCGAATTGGGTTTCCTCCTCCTCTTCACTATCAACAACATTAACAATGTTTTTCCTTTTATGCATGTTTCTCCCCAGAACATCATGAGCGGATGGAGCGAAGAACTTTGGCCTATCTTTCACAAGCAACCAACACTCGTACATGCTAAACTGAGTGCGGGTTTGAGAAAAGTACTCTGAACGCGCTTCTTCCATGACTTGGGCATCGTTCTCCCCACTAATCCGGTGCCCATCATAACCTGCCCAAATTGCATTGAACTTTGCAACATTTGCTTTGATCTTTCTCCATTTGCTGGTAATCTGATTGGCTCTTCTTTGGTTGTTGGGGAATCTTGCATTGTAGTTATCTATGATTCTCCCCCAAAAAGAATCGCCAGATTGGTCTTTGCCGTATACTGGATCCTCTGAAGCATCGACCCAACACTCTGTGAGAACTTTCATTTCCAACTCGGTCCAATGTGACGAGTTTGCAGTAGGTTCTTTTGTTTGTTTGTCCTTTGGATGTGGAATGAACGGTTGGGGTGGTTGTCGGTTCGGGAACGATTGATTCAAATCGTTCAAAGCGTTAAAGAAATCGTCGGCTCTTTGATTGTTGAAGTTTGACATGATTTGTTGTTAAAATGGATTGGTATGTGTTAATATAACTGAATATAATGAAAGAGTGGTGTGTTCTAGTGCTTCAATGGAGGTGTATATATAGGAATTAGGGGTGAGAAAAAACTGAACCGGAAAACCAAAAACCGAAAAAAACGACAAAACCTAACCAAAAAACCGAAAACCGAACGAAACCCATTGGTTTGGTTTTCGTTTTTTAAAAACCGAACGGATCGGTTCGGGTTTCGGTTTCATATGCCAAAAACCGATCAAAAACCGAACCGAACCGAACCAAATCTATTTAATATTTATATCATATTACATTTATATTCATTACTTGTAATCTGTAAATATATTAATATATTTAAACTTTTTGTTTTTCTAGTGTAAAAATCTATATAAATTATATGTTTTAGTTGAAAACGTACAACAAAATCAATTCGTCTTATATACCAATTTTAACACCTAAAAAATATAACTAGTTTATAAAAAAAAAAAAAAAAAAAAAAAAAAAAAAAAAAAAAAAAAAAAAAAAAAAAAAAAAAAAAAAAAAAAAAAAAAAAAAAAAAAAAAAAAAAAAAAAAAAAAAAAAAAAAAAAAAAAAAAAAAAAAAAAAAAAAAAAAAAAAAAAAAAAAAAAAAAAAAAAAAAAAAAAAAAAAAAAAAAAAAAAAAAAAAAAAAAAAAAAAAAAAAAAAAAAAAAAAAAAAAAAAAAAAAAAAAAAAAAAAAAAAAAAAAAAAAAAAAAAAAAAAAAAAAAAAAAAAAAAAAAAAAAAAAAAAAAAAAAAAAAAAAAAAAAAAAAAAAAAAAAAAAAAAAAAAAAAAAAAAAAAAAAAAAAAAAAAAAAAAAAAAAAAAAAAAAAAAAAAAAAAAAAAAAAAAAAAAAAAAAAAAAAAAAAAAAAAAAAAAAAAAAAAAAAAAAAAAAAAAAAAAAAAAAAAAAAAAAAAAAAAAAAAAAAAAAAAAAAAAAAAAAAAAAAAAAAAAAAAAAAAAAAAAAAAAAAAAAAAAAAAAAAAAAAAAAAAAAAAAAAAAAAAAAAAAAAAAAAAAAAAAAAAAAAAAAAAAAAAAAAAAAAAAAAAAAAAAAAAAAAAAAAAAAAAAAAAAAACTTTAAAAGTAAGTTAAAAAAAAAAAAAAAAAAAAAAAAAAAAAAAAAAAAAAAAAAAAAAAAAAAAAAATTAAAAAGAACCGAAAAAAAACCGAAACTGAACGATACCCATTGGTTTGGTTTTCGTTTTTTAAAAACCGAACGGATCGGTTCGGGTTTCGGTTTCATATGCCAAAAACCGATCAAAAACCGAACCGAACCGAACCAAATCTATTTAATATTTATATCATATTACATTTATATTCATTACTTGTAATCTGTAAATATATTAATATATTTAAACTTTTTGTTTTTCTAGTGTAAAAATCTATATAAATTATATGTTTTAGATGAAAACGTACAATAAAATCAATTTGTTTTATAAAAGTTATACCAAATTTAACACCTAAATAATATAATTAGTTAATAAAAAATCTCTACATTTTAGTTTCTAAATCATTTTTTTTTCTTTTTTTTTTTTTTTTTTTTTTTTTTTTTTTTTTTTTTTTTTTTTTTTTTTTTTTTTTTTTTTTTTTTTTTTTTTTTTTTTTTTTTTTTTTTTTTTTTTTTTTTTTTTTTTTTTTTTTTTTTTTTTTTTTTTTTTTTTTTTTTTTTTTTTTTTTTTTTTTTTTTTTTTTTTTTTTTTTTTTTTTTTTTTTTTTTTTTTTTTTTTTTTTTTTTTTTTTTTTTTTTTTTTTTTTTTTTTTTTTTTTTTTTTTTTTTTTTTTTTTTTTTTTTTTTTTTTTTTTTTTTTTTTTTTTTTTTTTTTTTTTTTTTTTTTTTTTTTTTTTTTTTTTTTTTTTTTTTTTTTTTTTTTTTTTTTTTTTTTTTTTTTTTTTTTTTTTTTTTTTTTTTTTTTTTTTTTTTTTTTTTTTTTTTTTTTTTTTTTTTTTTTTTTTTTTTTTTTTTTTTTTTTTTTTTTTTTTTTTTTTTTTTTTTTTTTTTTTTTTTTTTTTTTTTTTTTTTTTTTTTTTTTTTTTTTTTTTTTTTTTTTTTTTTTTTTTTTTTTTTTTTTTTTTTTTTTTTTTTTTTTTTTTTTTTTTTTTTTTTTTTTTTTTTTTTTTTTTTTTTTTTTTTTTTTTTTTTTTTTTTTTTTTTTTTTTTTTTTTTTTTTTTTTTTTTTTTTTTTTTTTTTTTTTTTTTTTTTTTTTTTTTTTTTTTTTTTTTTTTTTTTTTTTTTTTTTTTTTAATTTTTTTAATGGGTTACCTTTTTGTTTTCTTCACACTTTTTTCTCTTTTGAGTCATTCAACATTTTTGTGTCATACCCCGTACCACTACTTGCATTTTGGTACATCGCATCCGCGTGAATACTGAACTAATATATTTATTTTTTTACCATAACCATCCCGTTCAGGTTTCCGCTAAGAGTTACTTTTTGGTTCTTTTAACACTTAAATAATATAATTAGTTAATAAAAAATCTCTATATTTTAGTTTCTAAATCATTTTTTTTTCTTACTAATTGAAAGTCAAATATATAACACAATAAACAAAAAAGTAAAAAAAAAATTATATAAAGAAAAAAAAAACCGAAAAAAAAAAAAAAAAAAAAAAAAAAAAAAAAAAAAAAAACCGACAAACCGAACCGAACAAAAACCGAATCCAATGGTTTTGGTTTTCTAAAAACCGAATGGATCGGTTCGGGTTTCGGTTTTAGGCAAAAACCGACCCATACTCACCCCTAATGGGAATTTTAAAAAACTAGCCGTTAAGGACTAAAAGTGTCACTTTTTTAACTTGTTTTGGTCTAAACGGCCGTTAGAGGGACTTGTTTTGCCAATTTCTGAAACTTAATTTGTTTTGTCTTATTCCTTGTACATAGCCGTTGGAATTCAAAACAAAATTTTTAATAAATAAAACAACCACAACTTCTTGTCCCTGGAGGAACGAACAAGGAAGACGAGCCAGGCGAACGAACCACGGACGAGTCCCACCCAATGGTGTGGACTCGTCTCTACATGGCGGGCGAGTGAGGAACGAAGGGTATTGGGTACCCTCTAATAACTTCTCTTTTATATAAAAGTGTTTTGTTATATATTTGAGTTAATTATACTATACATTATTAATATGAATATTAACTCGCCATGTGAATAATAACTTGCCAGCGTGTTGAGTTACTATTCGTCCATGTCACGTCCCGTACCACTATTCGGATTTTACCACATCGTACTCTTTTTAATTTTTTTAATGGGTTACCTTTTTGTTTTCTTCACACTTTTTTCTCTTTTGAGTCATTCAACATTTTTGTGTCATACCCCGTACCACTACTTGCATTTTGGTACATCGCATCCGCGTGAATACTGAACTAATATATTTATTTTTTTACCATAACCATCCCGTTCAGGTTTCCGCTAAGAGTTACTTTTTGGTTCTTTTAACACTTTTAAACAAACATATTCATCACATAATTACTTTTAATTAAGCAGTTGAAGGTTTAACGCAACTATACTAAAATAATGTAATCGTTTCTACCCGCAACGCGGGGTCCAAAATTTTCTAGTAAGTGAACCAAACCAAATTTAGACAAAAAAAAAAATAAAATTCACCATTGGAGATGCTACAACTAAAAACACTAGGAAGTGAACCAAATCAAATTTAACTAAAAGCACTTGCTTTTTAGTACACTGATTTTAAGTTGGATAGCATATGCATGTACAAGCAAAAAGGATTTAAAATGATTATCAGCCAAAATACATTCATCCAAAGGAGGTTTATGAAGATCCAGATAACATAAGCAATTTAAAAAAAGCAGAAGTCATTAAGATGTTCATTTCCACGAGTTCACAACCATCCCGTACCATATCTTTTAGAGCTTAGCAAGGAAGACATCAGTCAGCACTTTCTTAGAACACAGAGCATGCTTCAATAGTTCCAACCCCTACACCATCAAAACACCATTCAAATGTTCATGTGTTCCAAATAACAAATGAGGTCTTTTGACTATATATGATTATCAACAACTGAAAATATAGATGTGGTGTAATTATATCAGATATGTGTATATATCCTCCCTAAAAGAAAGTAATAACAGAGGGATGATATACTAAGACCATAGATATATATGTTACCTCATCCATGCCTAAATGAACAACTTTTTCCTCTAGTGCACCGACTTCTTTGATATTAAACCTGTTGAGCAAAGTAATGCTAGATATTGTAGACATTGGAGCCACAACCAAGTCATCCATCACCATGTAGGTCACCACACCCTTCACGAATCCACCCACTTCACCAGTACTAGTAGCAGTAGGAACAGGATCTGAGGACGGTTTAGGAACATACATAGTGACAGTTGACGGTTTAGGAACATACATAGTGACAGTTTTAGACATATAGTTGCCACAACGACATAATGCATTAGCAGTTGGAGAAAGAAGGGTGCACTTAGCACATTTGTAAAATGTGGTTTCAGTGGTTGGTGGAGTTGACGGACATGTTTCAAGTGGCAAAAGAGGAGGTTGGTGAGATGACTTGGGTTTTAAGAGCACATCTTTTTGTTGGGTAGATTGCATGTAATCATTACTTATATCGGATACACTTTTGTAAAGATTACCTATACAGCCTACCATCCCCTTGTTGTTTAGAAGATCGATCACGGTACCGATCGGTAAAGTCAGAAGGGAGAAGAGGAAATCGATGAAATCCTTACCAGCTTCAGCAAACAACACCCTTTTTCCATTTTTGTCTATTAGTAGTTTCAATGTTACCTTTGATGATGATGAAGCCATTTAGTTTGGTTGATGATTAATGCTAACTATCTACAGTAGTATATTAAACTGCTTGGTTGTGTTCATGAATGTGAGATACAAAGTCAAATGGAAATAAAAAGGGATAGTGGAAATGATGAAGGCTGAGTTTGACAAGATATGGAACAGGGTCTTGAGCCTTGTGCACGTCCCTTCCATGGATGCGACACACACCCGGGCAGGCTAAAATGCCTAGACTTTAATTTACGTTTTAATCGGTTATCAATAATTTACATACCATTAACACGGTACCCGCATAATGCCGCGAAAATGGTGACAGCGATGGTTAAGTGGTGGCGACAACTGGTAGTAATGGCGGCGACTAATATTGGTGTCGGTGGTGACGGTGAGTGGTATAGGTTGATGTAAATGTAATTGATGTAAATGGTAGTAGAAATATTTTAAAAAGATAAGAAACTTGTGGTGTGAATTAATTAATTAAGGATAGAATGATCATTTCACATGTATCAAAAATCTTATTCAAAATGAGGTTAGAAATTTTATATATAGGTATAGATAAGAGTGTACTGAGATTATGTTTTGAAATGATTATTTGATTATTGTATCAGTAAAATACAAATAATCTAAAAGAATGTTTAGATGAAAAAATGATTGTTTGTTATGAGAACACAGTTTTAGAAAAGCATGAACATATATACATGTCTTTCAAAACATAGTTTCGAAAACACAAAATTAATATTAAAACACAACACCAAACACGCCCTAAGGTTTAAAAACATTTGACTTTGCCAATGGGGTTGGTGGCCCATTGGTAAGGTCTTTGACCTTGGGGGGATCCACCTGGGTTCGAGTCCCACTTTCCACATTTGTGGGGATGGACTAATAGGGATTTTTCGAGAGTCCTGAGTTTCATCTCAGGCATGCGTGTAATTTAGAAGTAGGAGTAGATTATAATGTCGTTCTAAAAAAAACATTTGACTTTTCTAATGATATAATGCTAAATTTTATGATAATAATCAATTTTAATTATTTAACTTTTATTTTGAAAGATTTATTTAAGCTTCTAAGAGCAAACGGAGTGGACGATTTTATGGTGATTTTATGAGGTGATACCGGTGGTAACACCGCCGTCGGTATCAAATTTATGCCCCGGCGGTATGGATGAAAGGCTGTGAACCCGCTGCCCATAAAATCAGAATGATCGGACCCACATGCGAAAATAGCCGTTGAAAGTTGGATTGTTTGACCCAAAAATAGCCGTTGGCTATTTAAATAAATAAAAAAACTTTTCCTATATTTTTTTTATATGTATACATCTCCTCCTTCTTCCTTTTCAAATTCACACAACACACACACATTAATCTTTTATCAACAAAACATTAACCCTACCATCATGGATCCTAGAAAACAAAAGAAAGTTGTACCGGGTTAAATCGAGGGTGTGGAATTGTCGGGTCTAGTCGAGGGCATGGCTTAATCGGGTCTAGTCGTGGGCGCATTTATGTGCCTCAACAAACGATGTCTCAACCACCCTTGTATCGCTCGACGGCTCAACAAACGATGTCTCAACCATCCTTGTATCAATCGACTCCTCAACCATACTACCCTCAACCGGCTAATTCGCAACCATTGTACGGGTATTGATGATCCGATTTTGCTGTAATGGGTGCTCAAGAAAAAACGCCAAATCGCAAACACATATGGGTGGCCGTGCAATTTTTAATTTATCATCTTTTATTTGTTGTTTTATTGTGTAATGGATGTTATCGTATTTTTATTTCAATTTTTATGTAATGGACTTTTTATTTGTATGTTTTTTTTGTTAATGAAATACGGAGTAGTATTTTAGTTGTATAATTTAGTTGTATAAATAATTCGTTGCTCTTAATTTAAAAAACAAGTTGAAAAATAAATGAATTTTGGAGGGTTAAAATTTTAGTGAATGCCAATGAATAAAGTTTAGAGGGTTGGTTGGAAGGGTTGAAAAGTTGGAATGAGATGAATGTATTTTATTAGCTAATTTTGAGATGGTTGATAAGATTGAGTTTACCACTTCCTCTAAGACTAAGAGGAGTGGAGGCATTCCCTTTTTTTTGAGAATGCCCCTCCACCATCCTTATGTTGACACATGGCACTCACCAATCATAAGGGGCATTCCCCCCATTCCCTTGGGGTGGAGGAATGCCCTTTAGGGGTCCCTATTTTATTTTATTTTTAATTTTGATTTTTAAATAAATTAAATAACACATACTACTTTTTATTAAATAAATAAAAACATACAACTTTTTATTAAATAAAAAAAACATCACACTAAAAAACATTACATAAAACATAAAATAAAACTAATCAGAGTCGTCGTCGTCGGTGCTAACATAATCTCGGATATCTGCGAAGGGATCGGTTGGAGGCTCGAAGTCATGTGGTGTGTTCGCCCAAAGATGGTCAACCAAATCTGCCGTTAGCATGTTGTGGGTTTCACGGTTTTTTACGGCACGCAGATTTTGGATCCGAACTTCCATTGGAGTTTGGTGCCTCCAATAATCCGGATTTAGGCTCGGTTCTTGGGCGTTGTAGTCTTGGCATACGGCCTTGTTTTCGTACTCCAGGATCATGTTATGTAAAATGATACAAGCATAACAAACATCCTGGATAGCTTTTTTGTCCCAATATAGTGCCGGATGTTTTAGAACCTTCCATCGTTTTTTAAGCACACCGAAAGCCCGCTCAATACCCTTTCGGGCCGACTCTTGTTTCTTCTTAAAATGTCTTCTTTTTTCATCAATCGGGTCGGAAAAGGTCTTCACAAATGTAGCATATTCGGGATAGATGTCGTCGCCCAAATAGTAGCCCTTCTCGTAATGGTTTCCGTTTGCCCAAAACGATGCTGCAAATAAAACATTTAGAATTAAAAACTTAAATTAAACACTTAGAATTAAACATCTAAAATTTAAAACTGAAAATAAACACTTACCGCTGGGTGCCAATCCGTTTATAATTTCTTCAAGAATCGGCGATGCTTCGAACACATTGATATCGTTGTGAGAACCTTGCTGTCCAAAGTACGCATTCCAAATCCATAGATCGTTGGATGCTACAGCCTGGAGTATCAATGACGGTCTACCCACATGCCCGCTTGTGTAACTACCTCGCCACGCTGCCGGACACATCTCCCATGGCCAATGCATACAATCTATACTACCAATCATACCGGGAAAACCAAGAACTTGTTCATGGACATCGTATATACGCTGCAGATCGGTCGGAGTTGGTCTCCGTAGGTATGTTGCTCCATAAATTTCCCGTATACCTTTTAATAATAAATGTTAACTATATATATATATGTACTATTAATAATTAACTATATTTATGTATATATACGTAGTATTAATAATTAACTATATATAACTATATATTGTAATAATATCATTATATATAAAATATAATATATATATATATATATATATTATATATATAACTATATTATATATATATATATGTACTATTAATAATTAAC
>CM067167.1:241285017-241342517 GCA_034093135.1 Erigeron breviscapus | reverse complement strand
CATAAGAATATGAAGTATTTAATCAATATTTTGTTTTATCATAGTTATGTATCCCAGTCATAAATTGAGGGGGAGTACATAAGAATGGTAGTGGTTATAATGATTAATCATCGTTATACTTCCTACTCATAAAATTGAGGGGGAGGTATAAGAATGAAGAATCAATTTTATAACTGGTTAGAAATATGAATTGTTGCAAGTGGTACAGATTCGGGAAAGCTAAATTCAAGAAAGTTTTGGAAAGATCGATCGTTGAAAAGTTAAAGAATTTTGTGTAAGTTTATTAACTTTTCAGGTTAAGACGAAGATCGAGGAAAAGATGAAAATTTGATGCTTACAGGTTTGATCTTTTAAATTTTCATATTTCCAGGAAGTTCGTGGTAATCGTTGATCAATTATTCAGAAACTTTGACGAAATTTTGATTTTAAAGTGTGCAGGAGGTATTTACGACCTCGTAATTAGCAAGAGGCAGAATACGACCTCGTAATTGGTCGATTGGGCCTTGTGCAGATACGATCTCGTAATTGGGACGGGTTGACCCAGACCCATTCGGGTCAAGTGGGTATATAAACCAAATTTACTCAAACACGACCTCACATTTTATTTTATCAAAATTAAGCTTTACGACCCCGAAAATACTACTTTGCTACCCCGATTTTGATTTGATAGATACAATTAGATCGAGAGTTTTTGATTGATATTTTTGTGTTCATCTCGAAATTCTGAATCTAGGTATACTATCTAATCGTAATATAGTTATCCATGCAACAAGAAAATCAAGAAAAAGGGTTTCGAAATTTTCGAATTGGGTTTCCATATTTTCTTCGATTTTGATGTTTTCTGGGTAAAAATAAGGGTTGGGGTATCTTTATCGTTTGAATACGAGTATAAAGAAACAATTTTTACCAGTTTTGGTTGGGTAAATCACGATTTCGTGTTGGGGAAGATGAACAATGCGACGGACTCGCATTTGGGGTTTTGCTAGCCCAGATTTGCGACCTCGTAAATGTCAATTTATTTTGACCGGTTTGACTTTCGAAATACGATGCCGATTTACTACCTGATCAAATACGTGGCCAAATTGGAAAATACGACTTCGTATTTTAGAGTTTGGTTGATCGTATTTTGACCTTGAACTACGACCTCGTACAGGGTTACGACCTCGTATTTTTGACTTAACAGATTTTCAAAAGTTTATTTTTATAAAAATTTGAAAATGAGTTAATTTATATTTAACTTAATTACAGGGATAATTTAAGTTAATTTAACAGATTTTCAAAAGTTTATGTTAATAAAGATTTGAAAATAAGTTAATCTATCTATAACTAAATTACAGAGATATTTTTTGTTATGTTATAAATTACAGGGATAATTTATGTTTTTGACTAAATTACCGGGATAATTTTAGTTGTGTTTGTTATGCATATAAGTTTTTGTGTCTATTTGAGTAATTAATTATTTGTTATTGATTACAGAAAAGGCAAGAGAATTTTTATCAGGTCATAACTTTCTGATTAATTTGGACGAGAATCAAGATGGAACAGAATATTATCATGATATTTTCAGGTTTTTGAAGCAGTCAAGAATTCACCATATTCTTACTCATTCACCTGTGCTATATGAGTCATATCTGGTAGAGTTCTGGGAAAATGCAAGGCATAAGAAGACTGCTACTCAGGAATGGATTGAAACAGTGGTTGCGGGCAAGACCATTAAGTTCTTAGCTTCCGATCTTATTGATATCTTGAAGTTAGGTACAGTAGATCAAGAAGGAGGAGAGAATGGACCTACTACTTTTAGTAGAGAGGTTATTGTTGGAGGATTTACTAGGATGGGATATGCCGATGACTTGAATGTGGGAACATTGAAGAAGCGTGGATTCTTTGGAAGGTGGAGATACTTAGCGCACGTATTGTTGGTTAGTTTGTGTAGTAGAAGAACTGGATAATCAAGAATCTCAAGCTCAGATGGTTGGTCTGGTATACAACAAACCATATAGTTTTTCTAAGTATTTCTTCAACGAATTAAGGAAACAAACAACTGCCAGATTAGGGCATAGGTTTATGGTTTATCCTAGATTCGTTATGATGATCATTAATCATCATATTCCTAATCTGCCTGTTACTAAGTCGGTCCTGAAAGTGACATCTATTGTAAAAAGGGCATATGATGAGCTTAAGAGTCGCTTTGATGGTGATCCAGGTGCTCAAGATATTCCTTTGTTTGGAGCTCTAGTGGATATTAATTTCAATCCACCTACAGCTGAAGAGTTTGCCAGATTCAGGACTGAGATTGTTCCACATGAGCCAGTAGCTAATCCAATTCCTCTACAGATGGTGATGCCAGATGTGTCAATGGGCGACATAGCACAACCACAGGTTCAAGGCACAGAAGAGGTGATAGTTGAGAGAGATGTGGCTCTTGAAAAGGAAGCAGAAGCACATGAAGATACCGTTGATCATGTTGCTAGTACTTCTGAAGATGCTTCAAAGAAAGTTTCATTTGATTCAGGTCTGAAAAGGAAACGAGCAGAGTCTTCTAGGGAATCTGAGGTGCCAGAAGTTGAAGAGGTACCTGTTCTAAAGAAGAAAACTGTTATCAAATTGAAAGTCAAGGAGAAAACTGCTGCTAGTGGAGTAGATGAGACGATCAAAGCTCCAGAAGCATCAAGCAGAGTTCCTGAACAGAGGTCTAGGAGATCAGTTGAATCACATGCAGAGACAGTGATATCAAGAAGATCTCAGAAGACAACTGTAAATCTTGAAAGGCTGTCTGCAACTCATAGAATGAAGGATTCAGTGTCTAATCCTGAACCAAGAACTAAAGCGACTACACGTCAAGTTCCTATTTTACCACCAGTGTTTGGTATGGCTGACATGAAAGGAAAGATGACGGTGTTAGAGGCTAGAGTTAATGGTTTGTTTGATGATTTGGAGAAACAAAAGAAGAACCATGAGAAAGAGATGCAGAGAATGCAAAAGGAAGTTGAGACATTAAAGAAAGCTCTTAATCATGAATTATCAAGACTTTATTAACACTCTCATGTCCAACTTTGACATGGTTCGTTGTGAAGCTACTAAGGCAGAAAGTTCAGCTATTAGAGCAAATAAAGGAGTAGTTAGAGTAGCTGAACAGATGACTAAGATTGCAGATGTCAGGCTAGATTGTGTGATGCAATCAGAGTTAACTGAATTGTTTGAGAAATTTTTGGTGAAAAAGAAATTGTTGTCAGATCTAGGCTGTAAGGGTGATGAGCTTTCGAAAAAGAAAGATGATGATTCAAATCAAGACCCGGATGCAGCAAAGGATAAAGGCAATAAGCATCAAGAAGATCTCAGAAGACAACTGTAAATCTTGAAAGGCTGTCTGCAACTCATAGAATGAAGGATTCAGTGTCTAATCCTGAACCAAGAACTAAAGCGACTACACGTCAAGTTCCTATTTTACCACCAGTGTTTGGTATGGCTGACATGAAAGGAAAGATGACGGTGTTAGAGGCTAGAGTTAATGGTTTGTTTGATGATTTGGAGAAACAAAAGAAGAACCATGAGAAAGAGATGCAGAGAATGCAAAAGGAAGTTGAGACATTAAAGAAAGCTCTTAATCATGAATTATCAAGACTTTATTAACACTCTCATGTCCAACTTTGACATGGTTCGTTGTGAAGCTACTAAGGCAGAAAGTTCAGCTATTAGAGCAAATAAAGGAGTAGTTAGAGTAGCTGAACAGATGACTAAGATTGCAGATGTCATGCTAGATTGTGTGATGCAATCAGAGTTAACTGAATTGTTTGAGAAATTTTTGGTGAAAAAGAAATTGTTGTCAGATCTAGGCTGTAAGGGTGATGAGCTTTCGAAAAAGAAAGATGATGATTCAAATCAAGACCCGGATGCAGCAAAGGATAAAGGCAATAAGCATCAAGAAGATCTGACCAAGGCAATAGAGTCTCTAAATGAGATTGCAACTGGTATGGTAGGGTCTTCTAAGACAACTGATGCTGTGAGGGAAGAAGGTGAGATAATCTATGGTGATGAGAGCTGGATGGATATCGCAGAAGTCGATATGCCAGTTACAGCTTCAAGGCTTGTGGATAAAGATGCTGAGCGCAAAGGGTTTAGTATTGATGACTTCAGAGCTAAGCTTGATAGAATGGACAGGTCTGAACAAGTCCATGATCCTGAAGCTCCAGTCATGCAAGAACCAATTGCTGAAGATCCTGATGTGCAACATACAGAGCCTGTTGATACTAGACCAGATTGGGTTATTACTTGGAAGAAAAACATGGCTAAGTATGAGGCGTCGCATAAACCTATCAAATATAAAGACAAGATTCAGGGAGAGAAGGTTGAAGCCTATGCTACTACTGCATGCTCAAGAATCGTGAGTTTTCATTGGGATGATGTGTTGAAACTTCTCATTATCAGGAGAACAGACGGAGTGCAGTATTTGGACTATAACGAAGAAGCCATCAACTCACTTACTGATGTTGATTTTTGGTGCTTAGCTAGGCTAGAACTAATCAATCCTAGTGGATCTGAGTTTGGAAATTATTTTGCTAGGTCTATAGCGAAAGATATGAAGATCAAGGATCCATCTCAGAGAAAGTATCATCCACAGGAAGGCAAGATGGTCAAGGATAAATCGAAGATAGATCCGAAGACAAAGAAGCCTGTCGTTACTTTGAAGTATGAGCCAACCAAGTTTGCCAAAGAAGTGCCTTTGAAGAAATTCAAGAAGGACTTATTGGATAATATGATAGGCTGGTACTTTGATAGTAAGACGTATGAAGCTGTGATGTATGGTGATCATTACTATGAGATTGTGAGGATTTATGAGCCTTTGCATCTAGTGAACTTCTGCAAGAAAGATCTGCTGAAGCTGAACAGTGTTAATATTTGGTTTCCAAAATATTTTCAGGGTCCAGCGTTGCGATATAGAAATACAGTGAGTTTGTGCTTGAAGATCGGCTTACACTCAGACTATGATTTTTATAAGGCTGCAGATGATTCAGAAGAAGTTCAGAAGAAGAAGAAGGCTGATAAGAAGAAGCAGAGGAAGTAGATTGATGACAAAGACAAGACAAAGACATAGGTATGTTAACGTCTAGAAGTTATTGCCAAGGGGGAGTCTGTAAGTGCACATCTATGTCAATAGCAGTCTAGATTGTTTGGGCTTATATTGTTATATGTCTTTGTAATGTGATTGTCATTAATGAACTTAGTATTATGCATAGAATACTAGATTAAGTTGAAGTATTGAATGTATAGTAAATCTGCTAAGTGTGAATTGCGGGTTCGCAATTCACAATAGGTATTACGACCCCGTATTTGCAGGGTCAAATACGAGGCCAATCACAGAATGCGACAACGCATTAGTGACGGGCTGGGCTGGGTTTGCGAGGCCGACTCGCTGAAGCCCATGTCGGGTGTTACCTATATAAACCGAACCCTAACAGAGTTTAGGGTTGAACATTTGTCGAAATATCAAGCATTCTTGTGCAGGTTACGTCGTCAAAGGCTGTTCCGCTAGCCCGAAGAAGATCTGCGAGGCAACAGGTGATCTAGGGGCTTTCTGTTGATCACCAAGTTATTGGAGGGATTCTGCACCTCAAGATAACTGGATCAAGCTATTAACGATCCGTGCCAGGGGACTTACATACTTCCTATGACAAGGTGAGCGTTTAGGTCTAGCCACCATTGGTCATGTTTTGGGCATTTGACTTCGTCGACGGTTTTGTCTTCACCGCAATTATCATGGTACGATTCGGCCCAAGTGCACCAGTCTCCCAACGTGTGTCCGACATCAAAAATATCCTTGATTGTGGGCTTGACTCTCTTAATCTCCTCCCGCAGAAAATGAGAATATTGGCTTCGTGCTTCGAAATCTCATGGTTTGGCGCATGTATTTCCTTTATCATTACCTTGCAACGTCGCCTTTTCTCCCGTAGGCATCCCATAACCCCAGAGATTTCTGTTTGAAGAAGGGTGTCTTCTTTGATATCAGCCATGATTAGTGACCTCATCTCATCGACAGTCATGCGAGGTCGGTGAACGATGTTTGATGACGACGCCATTTGAAATTGAAGAGTGAATTGGAAATGTAAAATGAATTTGGGATGTCCCTGGAATCGTGTTTATATAGTGAAATCAATGTTAGCCGTTTAGGGGCTAAAGTTGTAATTTATTTGAATTTTTGGCCGTTCGAGGACTGAATATGTAAATAATTTGAAATTTGAACGTTGGAGGGACGTGTTCTGTAAATAAATTCGAATTTGAATGTTGGAGGAGCGTCGTTTACTTTATCTATATATATATTATCTTCTTCATCAAACATTTCAGACCCAAAAAACAAACATCTCTATCGTCCAAATGGCTTCTTCATCAAATATCATTATCCCAAAACCACCATTGACTGTCGATCAGGTGGAGGACAGTATGATGACCGATATCCTAGACCACGTAATGTTTCAAGGGGAACTGATGCCAGTTATGCAAAAGCTAACTGCAAGAAAGATCTGCTGAAGCTGAACAGTGTTAATATTTGGTTTCCAAAATATTTTCAGGGTCCAGCGTTGCGATATAGAAATACAGTGAGTTTGTGCTTGAAGATCGGCTTACACTCAGACTATGATTTTTATAAGGCTGCAGATGATTCAGAAGAAGTTCAGAAGAAGAAGAAGGCTGATAAGAAGAAGCAGAGGAAGTAGATTGATGACAAAGACAAGACAAAGACATAGGTATGTTAACGTCTAGAAGTTATTGCCAAGGGGGAGTCTGTAAGTGCACATCTATGTCAATAGCAGTCTAGATTGTTTGGGCTTATATTGTTATATGTCTTTGTAATGTGATTGTCATTAATGAACTTAGTATTATGCATAGAATACTAGATTAAGTTGAAGTATTGAATGTATAGTAAATCTGCTAAGTGTGAATTGCGGGTTCGCAATTCACAATAGGTATTACGACCCCGTATTTGCAGGGTCAAATACGAGGCCAATCACAGAATGCGACAACGCATTAGTGACGGGCTGGGCTGGGTTTGCGAGGCCGACTCGCTGAAGCCCATGTCGGGTGTTACCTATATAAACCGAACCCTAACAGAGTTTAGGGTTGAACATTTGTCGAAATATCAAGCATTCTTGTGCAGGTTACGTCGTCAAAGGCTGTTCCGCTAGCCCGAAGAAGATCTGCGAGGCAACAGGTGATCTAGGGGCTTTCTGTTGATCACCAAGTTATTGGAGGGATTCTGCACCTCAAGATAACTGGATCAAGCTATTAACGATCCGTGCCAGGGGACTTACATACTTCCTATGACAAGGTGAGCGTTTAGGTCTAGCCACCATTGGTCATGTTTTGGGCATTTGACTTCGTCGACGGTTTTGTCTTCACCGCAATTATCATGGTACGATTCGGCCCAAGTGCACCAGTCTCCCAACGTGTGTCCGACATCAAAAATATCCTTGATTGCGGGCTTGACCTCTTAATCTCCTCCCGCAGAAAATGAGAATATTGGCTTCATGCTTCGAAATCTCATGGTTTGGCGCATGTATTTCCTTTATCATTACCTTGCAACGTCGCCTTTTCTCCCGTAGGCATCCCATAACCCCAGAGATTTCTGTTTGAAGAAGGGTGTCTTCTTTGATATCAGCCATGATTAGTGACCTCATCTCATCGACAGTCATGCGAGGTCGGTGAACGATGTTTGATGACGACGCCATTTGAAATTGAAGAGTGAATTGGAAATGTAAAATGAATTTGGGATGTCCCTGGAATCGTGTTTATATAGTGAAATCAATGTTAGCCGTTTAGGGGCTAAAGTTGTAATTTATTTGAATTTTTGGCCGTTCGAGCGACTGAATATGTAAATAATTTGAAATTTGAACGTTGGAGGGACTAGTTCTGTAAATAAATTCGAATTTGAATGTTGGAGGAGCGTCGTTTACTTTATCTATATATATATTATCTTCTTCATCAAACATTTCAGACCCAAAAAACAAACATCTCTATCGTCCAAATGGCTTCTTCATCAAATATCATTATCCCAAAACCACCATTGACTGTCGATCAGGTGGAGGACAGTATGATGACCGATATCCTAGACCACGTAATGTTTCAAGGGGAACTGATGCCAGTTATGCAAAAGCTAACTGCGAAAAAAAGATGGTGTCGAGAGCAAATTTTTAGTTTACAAGCAAGGGAATATTCTGATCTTGAGTGGCAATATATAACTTATTTGCAGGGGAAGATCGACAGCATCGAAATTGCAATTGAACAGCTTGACAGTGCGGTTTTCACATTGAAAAACTTGAACAAATCGGCGCAACGACAATTACTTTTAATTAGTTTGTAATCTCTAAGTAGTTTTAATTTCTAAGTAGTTTTTGATGTGTTTCTCTTTTGATTAAATAATGTCTTTTAATTTCTAGCCGTTGTATTTTTTTTTATAATTATATATATATATAGTTTTTGTATGTTTTAGTATATATAATATATAGTTTTTGTATAGTTTTATTATATATAGTTTTTGTATAGTTTTAGTATTATATTTAGTTTTTGTTAATTTTAGGGGATTGAAAGTGTAAAGTTGGATAAAGTGTAGAATTAAATAAAAGGTGGGTCCAAGACTAGTCCTGAGTATAAGGTTGGTTTTAAGTTAAGCGGAGTGAAGCGTTTTCTCCCCTTGGCACGCCCAAAAAGCGTCAGGAACGCCTGGGGGACGCCTGGGGAACGCCCAACACATCGCCCCCAGGGGCGTTCCACTCTAAAAAAATCTGTTTTCTCGTTCCAATTCGAATGCTCCCTTTTGCTTTGACCAAAAACCACAACGGCTCAATTTACCCCCCCAACAGCTACCTTTTCAATTTTCAAACATTCCCCCAAATTTACAAAAACAACCCCCATACATATTATGTACCACCCAAACAAGTTCATTTAACCCATCTTCTCCATTCCTCTTCCACCATAACCGAACTTATCACCATTTTTTCATCCTCTCCTTCTCAAAATGAATCCACACAATTTCAACCAAAATTTTCGATTTCGAAACCCGAATAACCCAAACCCACCCGATATGAATGACCCAAACCTTCACCAAAATCCTCATTTTATTAGTTTGCTCGCCGGTAACATTCCAACCTCTCCTATGCCGGGATACCTTCCAACTTCTCCTATGTCGGGATTTCAACGGTGGTCGTACAACATGGAAAATGCGTTTGGTAATTTTTTTACATATATATATATATATACATATATAAATGAGTCCAGCTTATTTATACATATATATATATATATATATAGTTTTTAGACTTGAAATTTTTTATTTTTTTTATTTTGATAGAGAGCCAAGGAACACAATCTCAACCTCAACAAACACAATCTCAACAAACACAATCTCAACCCGTTGATGTCGGTACATCATCCGGGAGGAAAGCAAAGCGGCCACATAAAAAGAAAGGTCCCGAGGAGCCTCGTGAGAGACCAAATCAACAACCTTGGAGTGCCGAAGAGAAAATGGCGTTGGCCCGTGCATGGCTAGAGGTTACCGAAGATCCCGCAGGTAAATATGTATAATCCATGTTTTTTTAATTTTTTTTCTGTTTTTATTTATATTTTTATATATATACTTTCTGTTTTATATATATAATTATATATATATTTTCTGTTTTTATATATTTTTTTATATATATTTATAGATTTTCGGATTTTATTCTATATATTTTATATATTTTCGAGACCAAATATATATAGTTTAAGTTTATGTTTCAAATATATAGTTTTAGTTATATAGTTTTTGTATAGTTTTAGTATATATAGTTTTTGTATAGTTTTTAGTTAAGATTTTGGTGTAAATTTTCGGCCATGTATAGATTTTGTATAGTTTTTGTTAAGATTTATAGTTTTAGTATATATATATAGTTTTTGTATAGTTTTAGTATATATATATATAGTTTTTGTATAGTTTTAGTATATATATATAGATTTTGTATAGTTTTAGTATATATAGTTTTTGTATAGTTTTATAATATATAGTTTTTGTATAGTTTTATTATATATAGTTTTTGTATAGTTTTAGTATATATAGTATATATAGTTTTTGTATAGTTTTATTATATATAGTTTAAGTGTATTTTTTGTATGTTTTTTTGTAGGTAATTTTCAAAAGGAGAAAACGTATTGGAAAAGGATTAGGCAAATTTTTCACACCATCATGGGTAGAGAGCCATACCGCGACGCGGATTCGATCAGTGGGAAGTTTCGGAAGATGAAATCGGCTATTCAAGGATTCCACAATGTGTACACTGAAAACGACGCGGATAAACAAACTCGTGCATTGCAGGAGCATGGTACTTTTGGTTTTCTTAGGGAGTGGGAGTTGATCAGGCATATCTCGAAGTTTCAAGTGATCCTTGATTGGGATCCTAAGTCTAGCCGTGGTGAGCCGACCTCAAAAAGGTCGAAGACGACATCGGGTTCAGGGGGTGCACAGAGTGTGGGGTCGGAGGCGAGGGTTCACATTGACCTCAATGATACGGAGGGAGAGGGTGACACTAGGCAGACTCGTTATATACGCCCGATTGGTAGAGATGCGGCCAAAAGGGCCGCCTGGGCGGGTTCATCGAGTTCATCGGGTATGGCTGCGACTTCGGATGACTTTGAGAGGTTGGGGGACAGGTTGGAGGGGTTAATGGACATTGACACGCAAAGGTTGGATATGAACAAGCAAAGGATGGAGATGGAGCAGAAGAAGTATGAGATGAAGCAGGAGAAGGCATATCTTAAAGATATGCAAATGTTGGCACTTGACACATCCCGACTCGCAGAAGCCGATAAAGCAGCTATCGAGGCAATGAAAGCAAAAATCCGCGCAAAACATAATTTTTAGATTTCGTAGTAGTTTTAGTATTAACTAGTTTTTAACCCGCGCTTCGCTGCGGATGTTGATATATTAGTAAAGTAAAAAAAAGTAAGTAACTCCCAATGCCGTTTTCCACGGGTTTTGGGTCCCAAATACCGCCTTCGACGGTGTATGGGGAGGTTGAGATGTAGACAGCCTTACCCCTACCAAAGGTAGAGAGGCTACTTCCAGGTTCTACCAAAGGTAGAAAAGGACCTCCAGCCTTGCTGGGCATGAGGATCGAACCCTTGACCTCTGTCTCCAGAGGCAAGGGCTCCAACCACTGATCCAACCCAGTTGGTTTTTGTTTGTTTGTTTTTTTTTGATATATTAGTAAAGAACGAACATTATAAGCAGACATTTTATGTAATTATATGTATGTACATTTTTAAGCATGATGTTATCATTTTTTTGATAATGTAGCCCACTACAAACTTACTCTTTTTAATATAAGTATATAAAATAAAATAATATATGTTATGGTTGAAAAAAAGCAATTAAAGATTTGTGACTTTGTGTCACTTGTTTAATCAGCTACACCTACCACCTGTCCACTATACGCCCCCACCCACCGTTTCATTACCTGTGTTTCTTAAAAATCAATTTTTGTTTCTTCTTTGTATCAACTACCCTTCCATCTTCATTTTATTCTCCTTCTTTCTTTTCGCTGACATGCATTACAATTTCCACAAAGTATTTGTAGGTCTTTGAGTGTTACAACGTTGATGGTTAGCAGTTAATAATGATGGAAACGGTACCAATCGACAGTCGTCATTTGTTACAGAAGATGAAGGCGGCAACAATGGCTTCATGTAATTGTTTTTCATTTTTTGCTTTTCTTCTTATAAATGAGGATGTATCGTTCTTTTAAACTGATTAATGCTTATATATATACATATTTTTTAATTAGTCGAGTGTTGAACATGTTTGTTTTGATGGGTATTGGGATTGTTGGGTTTGTGGACGACAAAGCAGAAAGCACGAAGGTTTCTTATAAGATATGACGACAGTTCCCGACAACGGAGGATCTGAAATTTGGCGGACCGTTTTTTCCGGCAAGAGGTGACCGCATATTGTAAAGTGTGGAAGAGAAGTAAGTTTTGTGGCAAAAGTCAAAAAAACTCAAAGTTAACCTCAAAAAGCTACTGTCAAAAGGGAGCAGAGGAGGAAGGAAAAGAGAAAGAAGAAGAATGGGGAGATGAGGTGAAGGATGGAGAAGAGGAAGAGAAGAGAAAGTTGTTGTGTCAAAAACTTAAAAACTGAAAGTTATGTGGTAGAAGTGAAAAGGCTCAAAACATTACTGTCCGTAAGCGGACTGTTTCTTATAAGATATGACGACAGTTCCCGACAACGGAGGATCTGAAATTTGGCCGGACCGTTTTTTCCGGCAAGAGGTGACCGCATATTGTAAAGTGTGGAAGAGAAGTAAATTTTGTGGCAAAAGTAAAAAAAACTCAAAGTTAACCTCAAAAAGCTACTGTCAGAAGGGAGCAGAGGAGGAAGGAAAAGAGAAAGAAGAAGAATGGGGAGATGAGGTGAAGGATGGAGAAGAGGAAGAGAAGAGAAAGTTGTTGTGTCAAAAACTTAAAAAGTGAAAGTTATGTGGTAGAAGTGAAAAGGCTCAAAACATTACTGTCCGTAAGCGGACTGTTTCTTATAAGATATGACGACAGTTCCCGACAACGGAGGATCTGAAATTTGGCCGGACCGTTTTTTCCGGCAAGAGGTGACCGCATATTGTAAAGTGTGGAAGAGAAGTAAATTTTGTGGCAAAAGTAAAAAAAACTCAAAGTTAACCTCAAAAAGCTACTGTCAGAAGGGAGCAGAGGAGGAAGGAAAAGAGAAAGAAGAAGAATGGGGAGATGAGGTGAAGGATGGAGAAGAGGAAGAGAAGAGAAAGTTGTTGTGTCAAAAACTTAAAAAGTGAAAGTTATGTGGTAGAAGTGAAAAGGCTCAAAACATTACTGTCCGTAAGCGGACTGTTTCTTATAAGATATGACGACAGTTCCCGACAACGGAGGATCTGAAATTTGGCCGGACCGTTTTTTCCGGCAAGAGGTGACCGCATATTGTAAAGTGTGGAAGAGAAGTAAATTTTGTGGCAAAAGTAAAAAAAACTCAAAGTTAACCTCAAAAAGCTACTGTCAGAAGGGAGCAGAGGAGGAAGGAAAAGAGAAAGAAGAAGAATGGGGAGATGAGGTGAAGGATGGAGAAGAGGAAGAGAAGAGAAAGTTGTTGTGTCAAAAACTTAAAAAGTGAAAGTTATGTGGTAGAAGTGAAAAGGCTCAAAACATTACTGTCCGTAAGCGGACTGTTTCTTATAAGATATGACGACAGTTCCCGACAACGGAGGATCTGAAATTTGGCCGGACCGTTTTTTCCGGCAAGAGGTGACCGCATATTGTAAAGTGTGGAAGAGAAGTAAATTTTGTGGCAAAAGTAAAAAAAACTCAAAGTTAACCTCAAAAAGCTACTGTCAGAAGGGAGCAGAGGAGGAAGGAAAAGAGAAAGAAGAAGAATGGGGAGATGAGGTGAAGGATGGAGAAGAGGAAGAGAAGAGAAAGTTGTTGTGTCAAAAACTTAAAAAGTGAAAGTTATGTGGTAGAAGTGAAAAGGCTCAAAACATTACTGTCCGTAAGCGGACTGTTTCTTATAAGATATGACGACAGTTCCCGACAACGGAGGATCTGAAATTTGGCCGGACCGTTTTTTCCGGCAAGAGGTGACCGCATATTGTAAAGTGTGGAAGAGAAGAGAAAGTTGTTGTGTCAAAAACTTAAAAAGTGAAAGTTATGTGGTAGAAGTGAAAAGGCTCAAAACATTACTGTCCGTAAGCGGACTGTTTCTTATAAGATATGACGACAGTTCCCGACAACGGAGGATCTGAAATTTGGCCGGACCGTTTTTTCCGGCAAGAGGTGACCGCATATTGTAAAGTGTGGAAGAGAAGTAAATTTTGTGGCAAAAGTAAAAAAAACTCAAAGTTAACCTCAAAAAGCTACTGTCAGAAGGGAGCAGAGGAGGAAGGAAAAGAGAAAGAAGAAGAATGGGGAGATGAGGTGAAGGATGGAGAAGAGGAAGAGAAGAGAAAGTTGTTGTGTCAAAAACTTAAAAAGTGAAAGTTATGTGGTAGAAGTGAAAAGGCTCAAAACATTACTGTCCGTAAGCGGACTGTTTCTTATAAGATATGACGACAGTTCCCGACAACGGAGGATCTGAAATTTGGCCGGACCGTTTTTTCCGGCAAGAGGTGACCGCATATTGTAAAGTGTGGAAGAGAAGAGAAAGTTGTTGTGTCAAAAACTTAAAAAGTGAAAGTTATGTGGTAGAAGTGAAAAGGCTCAAAACATTACTGTCCGTAAGCGGACTGTTTCTTATAAGATATGACGACAGTTCCCGACAACGGAGGATCTGAAATTTGGCCGGACCGTTTTTTCCGGCAAGAGGTGACCGCATATTGTAAAGTGTGGAAGAGAAGTAAATTTTGTGGCAAAAGTAAAAAAAACTCAAAGTTAACCTCAAAAAGCTACTGTCAGAAGGGAGCAGAGGAGGAAGGAAAAGAGAAAGAAGAAGAATGGGGAGATGAGGTGAAGGATGGAGAAGAGGAAGAGAAGAGAAAGTTGTTGTGTCAAAAACTTAAAAAGTGAAAGTTATGTGGTAGAAGTGAAAAGGCTCAAAACATTACTGTCCGTAAGCGGACTGTTTCTTATAAGATATGACGACAGTTCCCGACAACGGAGGATCTGAAATTTGGCCGGACCGTTTTTTCCGGCAAGAGGTGACCGCATATTGTAAAGTGTGGAAGAGAAGAGAAAGTTGTTGTGTCAAAAACTTAAAAAGTGAAAGTTATGTGGTAGAAGTGAAAAGGCTCAAAACATTACTGTCCGTAAGCGGACTGTTTCTTATAAGATATGACGACAGTTCCCGACAACGGAGGATCTGAAATTTGGCCGGACCGTTTTTTCCGGCAAGAGGTGACCGCATATTGTAAAGTGTGGAAGAGAAGTAAATTTTGTGGCAAAAGTAAAAAAAACTCAAAGTTAACCTCAAAAAGCTACTGTCAGAAGGGAGCAGAGGAGGAAGGAAAGAGGAGTTCTAAGAACCCCTCACTCCTTAAGGCCTTAGAGAGATTAGTCATTGGATGGTTTTTTGCTGATGTGATGCTGATTAGGACTAGTCCTTTGAGGATAAGTCCTGACATAAGGCACCCCCTGAGTAGCTTCAAACCCTGCACACTAAGTTTTGATTTCAGCTTTTGACTTTTGAATATAATGGTGTTTAAAGTTCTTTTATTTTTTCCTTGATGTGATGCTTAAAGTTCTTCTATTTTTTTCGGATTGAAATTCCCTAAAGTTGATCCAACTTTATAGGTAAAGTTGGATCAACTTTAGCCATTGAATTAAATCCAATGGTTAAGATTTAAATATGGATTAAATCCAATGGTCAAGATTTAAATATGATATTTAATCTTAACCATTGGATTTAATCCAATGGCTAAAGTTGATCCAACTTTACCTATAAAGTTGGATCAACTTTAGGGAATCCTAATCCATTTTTTTCTTATGGTACAATCCCCGGGGCATCTATTAGAACACTTTTTAAACTTAATTTTCTCCATCGTATGTTCATTTTGCGATGCTAGGAAAAAACGAGGCATTAGTTTATTTATTGGTAGAAATAAAAACCCATAATGCAATAATATAAAAAAATCAATCACCATGTACCTCTGCCATCCCGAAATGGACTTCCTTTTCTGCAAGAACACTAACATCTTTGATACTCATCTGGTTGAGCAAAGTTATTGTAGAAATGGTGGACATGGGTTTTACAGTGATCGAGATCATCCATGACCATATAAGTCAGTCACCACTTCTTTCACAAATCCAACTTCCCCAGCCCCAGTAGTAGCTGCCCCTTTAGCCACCTCTGTTGTGACCAGTACCACTTCATTCGGCATAGCCCGCCGGCAACTAGGACATATAGTCTTTGGGTCATTGGTGACATATCTGCATGTGGTGGGGGGGCATCTATAAAACCTTGTATCAGTTGGAGGATCTTTGGGAATTAAGAGCAAATCTTGATTCGGAACATAAATTGATGATTGCGGGTTCAAAACAGTCTCTTTGGTCTTGCTTTGTAGTATATATATGTCGTTTAGGTTCTCGATGCTCAGATAAAGGTCTATGAGGCTTCCTGATAATGGCTCTTTTGCTAAAAGTTTCGTGATAGCACCAATTGGTAGTGTGAGTATGTAAAAGAGAAAATCAACGAAGTCTTTAACACGATTTTGTGATCTCTTTTATTAACCAAAAGCTTCAAGGTCATCATGGAATTTGTCATCGTTATAGGTCTTTGATTTTCGTACTTTACCCTATGGGTGTTTAAACAATGAAATGTTGAATTCAGAAGTTGTAAAGGGAAATATGTTTACGTCTTGATTTATGAATGGATTTATGCTTTTCTTTTGGTCATACAACTGCAAAGAATGTATGCTTTTCTTTCTCCTATGTTTTCCTGCATCCTTTGTTATGAAACTTCAAAACGCTCTCGTCGGCCTTTTGAGGTAAAAGGTTCAATTTTTGGCAATTTGACATGGGTAGTTTAGTATTATTAAAAATAGAATAGATTTGCCGTTAAAAAAACACTATATTAATGGACAAAATGGTTAAAACAAACATCTTATGACAATCTTGACCTTGCTGTTAAAAAATACAAAAATACCACATTCTTGACCCAATAGTTGTACGGTACAGACCAGATCTTCACAACAAAAGAATGTAAGACTATACAATAACTGACAAAAGTCGGCTCTTGTATTATTTAGATAGATAAATACTGAGTTTGAGCCTCAGCAGCTCCGAATGAAAAAAGACAGTGAATAATAACTAAACAATAATAATTCTCCAATGACCTAAAACACGATGGCTACAAGCCTTATTTAAATAGGACATAACCCTAACCCTAACTTGGAGAACACATAATTAACTAATAATAATAAACCGTAATTAATTAATAAGAGCCCAACCCAGCCCAACCTTCTGCCACCTCCTGATCCGTATCACTACTCCCCTCCCCACAACACACCTTGTCCTCAAGGTGTGGCTTCAAACTCTAGTTCAATCAATCTTAGCTCCAGGATTCCATGGCTTGGGTGGACCTTCCATCTCGTCTGCCTCCTCTTCCTCTGGATCTATAAGCAGACTAAGGCACCTCAAACTCTTCTCTGGACAACGATGACCCGGGCCAAACTTACCATTACACCGAAAACATAAACCCTTAGCTCTTTTATCCGCAAACTCAGCATCACTCAAGCGTTTTGTCTTTGTAAGATCCCCAACTACAGCATCTATATCCCCAACTGTTGATTTAGTACCAAACCCAACTCCGCACTTGAAATCTCCTTTAACAACCTCAGCCCCGCCGCTAGCTCTATCATCATCAATCATAATTGCTAGTTTAATAGTATTATATAAACCCCTCGGTTGTAACAATCGAACCGCGGTACGTATCTCTGGCTTTAATCCGTTCATGAAAGTACTAATCATGATCGGTTCAGCAATACCCTCCAACTGCGCCGCCATCCTCTCAAACAAGCTCACATATTCCCGTACAGTACCTTCCTGCTTAATGGACAAGAACTGCTCATAAAATCCCCAGCTTGAGAAGGCTGAAAACGGTCCAAAATACAAGCCTTCAGCATATCCCAATGATGAAAAGGTTCCCGCTGCTCCCTCCAACGAAACCAAGATAACGCCTGATCTTCCAAACAAAGCACAGCAGCCCGCAGCCGATCCCCTGGTTGTGTGAACCCTTGGACATCAAAGAAGCGTTCCATCTTATAAATCCAACCGTACACATCGTCACCTCCAAATAAAGGCATCTTCAGCTTCTTGAGTCGGTAATCAGCCCTAACAAGAGCCTGACCCCAGTAAGAGGCTGACCCCAACCCTAATCCCCTCCAAGAAAGAATCATTCCCCCCGCTCAATACGAGAACCAGATGCCCTGTTCGTATCAGCTCCCTCAAAACCAAAAGTTGGAGGACGACGACCCTCTTTGAAGATACCCCCTTTCCCATTACCACCACCCCCATAATCTAACCCCATTGTTCGAGAAGTTGCCACTGAAAATTCAGGGATTGAAGTCACAGACGAAGCTGGAAGAGTTGGTGTCGACTGAGAAATCGAAGCTGGGGTTGACGGCTGAGATGGTGTTAGTTTAGCAAGTGCTGCCAATAATTCTGAATGTGCCATCAAAAACTTCGAATGTCTTTTATCACCTATTGCAGTCAACTGATCACACGTTCCCTTCAATCCTAACAGAGCCTCTTCAATAGTCTCCAAACGCAACTCCGTTGTAACCTGAAATTGTTGAGTGCTGAGTTGAAATTGCTCAGATGCAGCACGTAACTGTTGCACTTCCCCTTCCAAATCAGACGCCTCTGTTGATGAAGATGTTTTCTTCGGACCCATTCCTCAGGTAGCAAGATGGTAGCTCTGATACCAATTGATACAGTACAGACCAGATCTTCACAGCAAAAGAATGTAAGACAGAACAATAACTGACAAAAGTCGGCTGTTGTATTATTAGATAGATAAATACTGAGTTTGAGCCTCAACACCTCCGAATGAAAAAAGACCGTGAATAATAACTAAACAATAATAATTATCCAATGACCTAAAACACGGTGGCTACAAGCCTTATTTAAATAGGACATAACCCTAACCCTAACTTGGAGAACACATAATTAACTAATAATAATAAACCGTAATTAATTAATAAGAGCCCAACCCAGCCCAACCTTTTGCCACCTCTTGATTCGTATCACTACTCCCCTCCCCACAACTCACCTTGTCCTCAAGGTGTGGCTTCAAACTCTAGTTCAATCAATCTTAGCTCCAGGATTCCATGGCTTGGGTGGACCTTCCATCTCGTCTGCCTCCTCTTCCTCTGGATCTATAAGCAGACTAAGGCACCTCAAACTCTTCTCTGGACAACGATGACCCGGGCCAAACTTACCATTACACCGAAAACATAAACCCTTAGCTCTTTTATCCGCAAACTCAGCATCACTCAAGCGTTTTGTCTTTGTAAGATCCCCAACTACAGCATCTATATCCCCAACTGTTGATTTAGTACCAAACCCAACTCCGCACTTGAAATCTCCTTTAACAACCTCAGCCCCGCCGCTAGCTCTATCATCATCAATCATAATTGCTAGTTTAATAGTATTATATAAACCCCTCGGTTGTAACAATCGAACCGCGGTACGTATCTCTGGCTTTAATCCGTTCATGAAAGTACTAATCATGATCGGTTCAGCAATACCCTCCAACTGCGCCGCCATCCTCTCAAACAAGCTCACATATTCCCGTACAGTACCTTCCTGCTTAATGGACAAGAACTGCTCATAAAAATCCCCAGCTTGAGAAGGCTGAAAACGGTCCAAAATACAAGCCTTCAGCATATCCCAATGATGAAAAGGTTCCCGCTGCTCCCTCCAACGAAACCAAGATAACGCCTGATCTTCCAAACAAAGCACAGCAGCCCGCAGCCGATCCCCTGGTTGTGTGAACCCTTGGACATCAAAGAAGCATTCCATCTTATAAATCCAATCGTACACATCGTCACCTCCAAATAAAGGCATCTTCAGCTTCTTGAGTCGGTAATCAGCCCTAACAAGAGCCTGACCCCAGTAAGAGGCTGACCCCAACCCTAATCCCCTCCAAGAAAGAATCATTCCCCCCGCTCAATACGAGAACCAGATGCCCTGTTCGTATCAGCTCCCTCAAAACCAAAAGTTGGAGGACGACGACCCTCTTTGAAGATACCCCCTTTCCCATTACCACCACCCCCATAATCTAACCCCATTGTTCGAGAAGTTGCCACTGAAAATTCAGGGATTGAAGTCACAGACGAAGCTGGAAGAGTTGGTGTCGACTGAGAAATCGAAGCTGGGGTTGACGGCTGAGATGGTGTTAGTTTAGCAAGTGCTGCCAATAATTCTGAATGTGCCATCAAAAACTTCGAATGTCTTTTATCACCTATTGCAGTCAACTGATCACACGTTCCCTTCAATCCTAACAGAGCCTCTTCAATAGTCTCCAAACGCAACTCCGTTGTAACCTGAAATTGTTGAGTGCTGAGTTGAAATTGCTCAGATGCAGCACGTAACTGTTGCACTTCCCCTTCCAAATCAGACGCCTATGTTGATGAAGATGTTTTCTTCGGACCCATTCCTCAGGTAGCAAGATGGTAGCTCTGATACCAATTGATACAGTACAGACCAGATCTTCACAGCAAAAGAATGTAAGACAGAACAATAACTGACAAAAGTCGGCTGTTGTATTATTAGATAGATAAATACTGAGTTTGAGCCTCAACAGCTCCGAATGAAAAAAGACAGTGAATAATAACTAAACAATAATAATTCTCCAATGACCTAAAACACGATGGCTACAAGCCTTATTTAAATAGGACATAACCCTAACCCTAACTTGGAGAACACATAATTAACTAATAATAATAAACCGTAATTAATAAATAAGAGCCCAACCCAGCCCAACCTTCTGCCGCCTCTTGATCCGTATCAATAGTCTGATAGTTCCAGACTCCAAATTAAATTGAGGAAGTAAATCAAAATGCCTTGTAGGGCTTGAAATTATCAAAGACCCTAACTGGAAAGCAAGAACATATATATTTACTCGTGTATTCCTAGATTGAGAAATAGATTTCTGAAGACCAATTCAAATATGGTCAAGCCACACGCTATAATTCAACAACGCTATATATGCTGTAATAAATACACGTAATTTGATAATGACATGGTTGTCACGTCATTGCATGCATAAAACGATATTGTCATACAAAAATAGCACCTCTTCAAATTTTTAACAATAAAATGCGCGCACTAGGAAGTGAACCAAAGTTACCAAACTAAACCAAACCAAATTTAATTTAAAACAGGACTTTTGCATCTGATTGCCTGATTGGATACCACGTTAACCTATATACTAAAAACCAAGTGCTTTCTTACAACTACTTATGCATAATGTACTATGTACCACTTTCTTTGCATCTATTACAATTACTCACAATGGCAATTTCGTATGCCCAAATGCGAATTCACTAAAAAACATATACTTATACAATACATATACATACAGCTAAACATAACCCATAAAATGTGAATAACCACCGGGAACAACCATTGCCGGAAACAATTGCCCGGAACAAAATCCGAAATAAACTCCAGGGAACGAACACCGTCGAAAGCAATCGCCCGGAACCAAATCTGAAATAAACATCGGGACGAACACCGTCAGAAACAATCGCCCGGAACCAAATCTGAAATAAACACCGGCAACGAACACCGCCGGATTTCGTTCATCGCAGTTGACAGATGCTGGTAAGAAACAACATGAACAACCACCGGTCTCTTCTTTAGATTTAGAAAATAGAATTAAAAATAAAAATAAAACGACCATGGAGCCATCTGATCTATATGCATGTAGGATGTTTCCGGCAATCCCGTTTTGATAACGGCGACCTTCACTTTTTTCCTCGTCACCGATGTTACAGACGGATTTCGTCATCTTCCACGTTCTCCTCCTAAAAAAGATGAAATCACAAAAAGATTTTGGGTTAACTGCTTATCTAATATCTAATACTATCTTATAAAGCATTTTGCCCTTTTTTTTAAGAAAAGATGATTTGAACTACCCAAAATACCCCTATTCTTTATTCACTAATTTAAACATCTCTATCTAATATACCTATAATAACCTTAAATCTCAACCACTCATTTTTTCCTCTCTCCTCAAATCTCAACCACTTATTTTTTTCTCTCTCATCCATAAATCATTTTATTCCTCTAATTCATTCAAAATCTTTTATCTCAAAAACCGTATATCGATAAATTATAAAAATTGTATGGGTGTTCTTAAAATTTCATGCTCTTTTATTAGAGATGTCATTCGATATACTTTCGACGAATTTTTAAATCCGAGGGCGGGGCCCGTACGGCTAAGGCATTTGGCTATCATACTCTATGACTTGACCTATCACCCCCACCATCTCACCGCCGCAACCCGCAGGCACTATCTCTCGTCTTTTTAATGGTTTATTACCATTATTTAAAAATTTGTTTGTGGTTGCTGAGGCACAACCAAAAATTGGTGACGGCAAGCGATGGTTTCAGGGCGACAGAAGGTACCATCGTTGCATAAACATTAGGCCTAATTTTTAGCCTAATTGCCTTTCATTATGACTCAAAATTTATATTCCAATTTTGCCCTAAATATTAATTTACGTAATTTGTTCATTCTAATTCATCCGCTTTTCATTAAATGCAAACTCCAATTACATTCTCTACTATCTATATATACTACCAATGTTTTATGCAGAACTTTTATTTATTATATTTTTTTAATAGCAAAAAAATTCGGACTTTTATTAACATGTAGATTATCCAACATCTTCAAAAGATGTGTTGTTCATCCAAAATAAAGGTAAGTTATATAGGTTTTAGGTAAAATAAAACAAGTACTAAAGTAAAACAAATAAAACAATAGGTTTTCCTTCACTGAAAATCACCGTGCATCATGAAAATCATCGTGCATCAATTGCTTCGTGAATATTCGTGGATCAATTTAATCATAATCTAAGGGTCAAGATCTTGTCCTATTTGTTTTACTTTAATACTTGTTTTACATTAACCAACCCCAAGTTATATATAATGGCGATACCAAAATATGTACGAAAATAACCAATAAACTAATAGTACTCAAGATAAGTCATTTTATTATAATTTATATGAATGCAGTTGAGTACCTACTGTATGATCTAGGCATGTATTATGGATATAATAGTTAATTGACAAATCATGTATATAAAATATTATATGCATGAATCTGCTTGAAAAAGATATACATATATGCGGTAGGGATATTTAGTAAATCGATGACAAACACTATGTGGTTTACAAGAACATAATTAAATTTAAATATAAAGATATATTGTATACTAAATAATACTCCATTATTATCGATTCATTACAAATACAATAACTATTACGACAACCCCTTTTATATGTACTAGATTACCTACTTTAATTTATTTTGTTTAATTTAAAGAAATTAGGTTAGAGAAGAGAGGAGACTTACATAGGAAAAATACAATATAGTGAGTATATACACGTAAAAGGATGTTGGTTTGGAAGTAAGATTTGTAGATATAAAGATTAGGGGCATATTAGTAATAATACAAATTAATTAATGGAGCCCAAAATAAAAGTACAGATGGCATCTTTAGAGGATTAGGCCAATATTTAGGTGTGTTTAGTAGGTCTCCAAATCATTAGTGTTTACATAATACGGAGTAGTACATAACAATTTTCTTTCAACTATAAAATTGCAGAAAATAATGTTTAAATAAATAAATAAATAAAAATACAGAAAATAAAATCTAAATGAGTCGCATAAAATTCGTTTTTTGCTATTGTACTAAATAAATAACTTTTTTTTATTAATCAGTTATTACTTGAATAGTTTTACATAGTCATAAGAGGCTCTCCAATAATAGGGACTCATTCCTCAAGGACTAGTCTCATTCAGCGTCACATCAGTAAAAAACACTCCAATGACTAATCTCCCCAAAATATACCTAATACACTCATCCCCCAAGGATTAGTCCTAGTCAGCTTTGGACCCACCAATTATTTAATTCTACCATTTTATCTAAACTTTACACTTTTAACCCTTCATAATATAAATAAAACACATTTTACTCCATTAACACAAATTTTAGATAAAACATATAACTTAATTAAAAATAAAAAAATACATTCAGAACATAAAAAAAACAAAGTACAATTAAAAAAAAACACACACAACCTAAAAATTGAAAGAAAAAAAAAAGAAAAACGACATTTTTATTTTAAAAAACTAAACTAAGCTAAACTAATTGTTGTTGTCTCCGAAAAGGAAGCCTTTGTACTCAGCCATCAGTTTCTTCTTGGCTTCCTTGATGAACCTCTTTTCCTTCTCATCACACTCTGTTTGGCCCATGAAGGAAAGAGCCGTATACATGGTGCGCTTCCTTTCTTCCTCACGAATGGCCGCCAAAGATTGTTGTTGTTCTTCCAAAACTGCTTCCTTTCTACACCCAAGTCAATCGAGCCGGGCGGCCAGGTCGGAAGCTGAAGAACGAGAAGACCCCGCATTAGAAGACGCAGAGGTTCGTGAAGCCTTTGACTTAGTAGGGGGCGCGTATACGTACCCGGACCAAAAAGGTCGTTGTCTCCAAGGTCTATGGGCTCGAATTGGGTTTCCTCCTCCTCTTCACTATCAACAACATTAACAATGTTTTTCCTTTTATGCATGTTTCTCCCCAGAACATCATGAGCGGATGGAGCGAAGAACTTTGGCCTATCTTTCACAAGCAACCAACACTCGTACATGCTAAACTGAGTGCGGGTTTGAGAAAAGTACTCTGAACGCGCTTCTTCCATGACTTGGGCATCGTTCTCCCCACTAATCCGGTGCCCATCATAACCTGCCCAAATTGCATTGAACTTTGCAACATTTGCTTTGATCTTTCTCCATTTGCTGGTAATCTGATTGGCTCTTCTTTGGTTGTTGGGGAATCTTGCATTGTAGTTATCTATGATTCTCCCCCAAAAAGAATCGCCAGATTGGTCTTTGCCGTATACTGGATCCTCTGAAGCATCGACCCAACACTCTGTGAGAACTTTCATTTCCAACTCGGTCCAATGTGACGAGTTTGCAGCAGGTTCTTTTGTTTGTTTGTCCTTTGGATGTGGAATGAACGGTTGGGGTGGTTATCGGTTCGGGAACGATTGATTCAAATCGTTCAAAGCGTTAAAGAAATCGTCGGCTCTTTGATTGTTGAAGTTTGACATGATTTGTTGTTAAAATGGATTGGTATGTGTTAATATAACTGAATATAATGAAAGAGTGGTGTGTTCTAGTGCTTCAATGGAGGTGTATATATAGGAATTAGGGGTGAGAAAAAACTGAACCGGAAAACCAAAAACCGAAAAAAACGACAAAACCTAACCAAAAAACCGAAAACCGAACGAAACCCATTGGTTTGGTTTTCGTTTTTTAAAAACCGAACGGACCGGTTCGGGTTTCGGTTTCATATGCCAAAAACCGATCAAAAACCGAACCGACCGAACCAAATCTATTTAATATTTATATCATATTACATTTATATTCATTACTTGTAATCTGTAAATATATTAATATATTTAAACTTTTTGTTTTTCTAGTGTAAAAATCTATATAAATTATATGTTTTAGATGAAAACGTACAATAAAATCAATTTGTTTTATAAAAGTTATACCAAATTTAACACCTAAATAATATAATTAGTTAATAAAAAATCTCTACATTTTAGTTTCTAAATCATTTTTTTTTCTTACTAATTGAAAGTCAAATATATAACACAATAAACAAAAAAGTAAAAAAAAAATTATATAAAGAACCGAAACAAAAACCGAAACCGATCCAAACCGAACCGGAAAACCGACAAACCGAACCGAACAAAAACCGAATCCAATGGTTTTGGTTTTCTAAAAACCGAATGGATCGGTTCGGGTTTCGGTTTTAGGCAAAAACCGACCCATACTCACCCCTAATGGGAATTTTAAAAAACTAGCCGTTAAGGACTAAAAGTGTCACTTTTTTAAACTTGTTTTGGTCTAAACGGCCGTTAGAGGGACCTGTTTTGCCAATTTCTGAAACTTAATTTGTTTTGTCTTATTCCTTGTACATAGCCGTTGGAATTCAAAAAAAAAAAAAATAAAACAACCACAAGCTTCTTGTCCCTGGAGGAACGAACAAGGAAGACGAGCCAGGCGAACGAACCACGGACGAGTCCCACCCAATGGTGTGGACTCGTCTCTACATGGCGGGCGAGTGAGGAACGAAGGGTATTGGGTACCCTCTAATAACTTCTCTTTTATATAAAAGTGTTTTGTTATATATTTGAGTTAATTATACTATACATTATTAATATGAATATTAACTCGCCATGTGAATAATAACTTGCCAGCGTGTTGAGTTACTATTCGTCCATGTCACGTCCCGTACCACTATTCGGATTTTACCACATCGTACTCTTTTTAATTTTTTTAATGGGTTACCTTTTTGTTTTCTTCACACTTTTTTCTCTTTTGAGTCATTCAACATTTTTGTGTCATACCCCGTACCACTACTTGCATTTTGGTACATCGCATCCGCGTGAATACTGAACTAATATATTTATTTTTTTACCATAACCATCCCGTTCAGGTTTCCGCTAAGAGTTACTTTTTGGTTCTTTTAACACTTTTAAACAAACATATTCATCACATAATTACTTTTAATTAAGCAGTTGAAGGTTTAACGCAACTATACTAAAATAATGTAATCGTTTCTACCCGCAACGCGGGGTCCAAAATTTTCTAGTAAGTGAACCAAACCAAATTTAGACAAAAAAAAAAATAAAATTCACCATTGGAGATGCTACAACTAAAAACACTAGGAAGTGAACCAAATCAAATTTAACTAAAAGCACTTGCTTTTTAGTACACTGATTTTAAGTTGGATAGCATATGCATGTACAAGCAAAAAGGATTTAAAATGATTATCAGCCAAAATACATTCATCCAAAGGAGGTTTATGAAGATCCAGATAACATAAGCAATTTAAAAAAAGCAGAAGTCATTAAGATGTTCATTTCCACGAGTTCACAACCATCCCGTACCATATCTTTTAGAGCTTAGCAAGGAAGACATCAGTCAGCACTTTCTTAGAACACAGAGCATGCTTCAATAGTTCCAACCCCTACACCATCAAAACACCATTCAAATGTTCATGTGTTCCAAATAACAAATGAGGTCTTTTGACTATATATGATTATCAACAACTGAAAATATAGATGTGGTGTAATTATATCAGATATGTGTATATATCCTCCCTAAAAGAAAGTAATAACAGAGGGATGATATACTAAGACCATAGATATATATGTTACCTCATCCATGCCTAAATGAACAACTTTTTCCTCTAGTGCACCGACTTCTTTGATATTAAACCTGTTGAGCAAAGTAATGCTAGATATTGTAGACATTGGAGCCACAACCAAGTCATCCATCACCATGTAGGTCACCACACCCTTCACGAATCCACCCACTTCACCAGTACTAGTAGCAGTAGGAACAGGATCTGAGGACGGTTTAGGAACATACATAGTGACAGTTTTAGACATATAGTTGCCACAACGACATAATGCATTAGCAGTTGGAGAAAGAAGGGTGCACTTAGCACATTTGTAAAATGTGGTTTCAGTGGTTGGTGGAGTTGACGGACATGTTTCAAGTGGCAAAAGAGGAGGTTGGTGAGATGACTTGGGTTTTAAGAGCACATCTTTTTGTTGGGTAGATTGCATGTAATCATTACTTATATCGGATACACTTTTGTAAAGATTACCTATACAGCCTACCATCCCCTTGTTGTTTAGAAGATCGATCACGGTACCGATCGGTAAAGTCAGAAGGGAGAAGAGGAAATCGATGAAATCCTTACCAGCTTCAGCAAACAACACCCTTTTTCCATTTTTGTCTATTAGTAGTTTCAATGTTACCTTTGATGATGATGAAGCCATTTAGTTTGGTTGATGATTAATGCTAACTATCTACAGTAGTATATTAGACTGCTTGGTTGTGTTCATGAATGTGAGATACAAAGTCAAATGGAAATAAAAAGGGATAGTGGAAATGATGAAGGCTGAGTTTGACAAGATATGGAACAGGGTCTTGAGCCTTGTGCACGTCCCTTCCATGGATGCGACACACACCCGGGCAGGCTAAAATGCCTAGACTTTAATTTACGTTTTAATCGGTTATCAATAATTTACATACCATTAACACGGTACCCGCATAATGCCGCGAAAATGGTGACAGCGATGGTTAAGTGGTGGCGACAACTGGTAGTAATGGCGGCGACTAATATTGGTGTCGGTGGTGACGGTGAGTGGTATAGGTTGATGTAAATGTAATTGATGTAAATGGTAGTAGAAATATTTTAAAAAGATAAGAAACTTGTGGTGTGAATTAATTAATTAAGGGTAGAATGATCATTTCACATGTATCAAAAATCTTATTCAAAATGAGGTTAGAAATTTTATATATAGGTATAGATAAGAGTGTACTGAGATTATGTTTTGAAATGATTATTTGATTATTGTATCAGTAAAATACAAATAATCTAAAAGAATGTTTAGATGAAAAAATGATTGTTTGTTATGAGAACACAGTTTTAGAAAAGCATGAACATATATACATGTCTTTCAAAACATAGTTTCGAAAACACAAAATTAATATTAAAACACAACACCAAACACGCCCTAAGGTTTAAAAACATTTGACTTTGCCAATGGGGTTGGTGGCCCATTGGTAAGGTCTTTGACCTTGGGGGGATCCACCTGGGTTCGAGTCCCACTTTCCACATTTGTGGGGATGGACTAATAGGGATTTTTCGAGAGTCCTGAGTTTCATCTCAGGCATGCGTGTAATTTAGAAGTAGGAGTAGATTATAATGTCGTTCTAAAAAAAACATTTGACTTTTCTAATGATATAATGCTAAATTTTATGATAATAATCAATTTTAATTATTTAACTTTTATTTTGAAAGATTTATTTAAGCTTCTAAGAGCAAACGGAGTGGACGATTTTATGGTGATTTTATGAGGTGATACCGGTGGTAACACCGCCGTCGGTATCAAATTTATGCCCCGGCGGTATGGATGAAAGGCTGTGAACCCGCTGCCCATAAAATCAGAATGATCGGACCCACATGCGAAAATAGCCGTTGAAAGTTGGATTGTTTGACCCAAAAATAGCCGTTGGCTATTTAAATAAATAAAAAAACTTTTCCTATATTTTTTTTATATGTATACATCTCCTCCTTCTTCCTTTTCAAATTCACACAACACACACACATTAATCTTTTATCAACAAAACATTAACCCTACCATCATGGATCCTAGAAAACAAAAGAAAGTTGTACCGGGTTAAATCGAGGGTGTGGAATTGTCGGGTCTAGTCGAGGGCATGGCTTAATCGGGTCTAGTCGTGGGCGCATTTATGTGCCTCAACAAACGATGTCTCAACCACCGTTGTATCACTCGACGGCTCAACAAACGATGTCTCAACCATCCTTGTATCAATCGACTCCTCAACCATACTACCCTCAACCGGCTAATTCGCAACCATTGTACGGGTATTGATGATCCGATTTTGCTGTAATGGGTGCTCAAGAAAAAACGCCAAATCGCAAACACATATGGGTGGCCGTGCAATTTTTAATTTATCATCTTTTATTTGTTGTTTTATTGTGTAATGGATGTTATCGTATTTTTATTTCAATTTTTATGTAATGGACTTTTTATTTGTATGTTTTTTTTGTTAATGAAATACGGAGTAGTATTTTAGTTGTATAAATAATTCGTTGCTCTTAATTTAAAAAACAAGTTGAAAAATAAATGAATTTTGGAGGGTTAAAATTTTAGTGAATGCCAATGAATAAAGTTTAGAGGGTTGGTTGGAAGGGTTGAAAAGTTGGAATGAGATGAATGTATTTTATTAGCTAATTTTGAGATGGTTGATAAGATTGAGTTTACCACTTCCTCTAAGACTAAGAGGAGTGGAGGCATTCCCTTTTTTTTGAGAATGCCCCTCCACCATCCTTATGTTGACACATGGCACTCACCAATCATAAGGGGCATTCCCCCATTCCCTTGGGGTGGAGGAATTTAGGGGTCCCTATTTTATTTTATTTTTAATTTTGATTTTTAAATAAATTAAATAACACATACTACTTTTTATTAAATAAAAAAAACATACAACTTTTTATTAAATAAAAAAAACATCACACTAAAAAACATTACATAAAACATAAAATAAAACTAATCAGAGTCGTCGTCGTCGGTGCTAACATAATCTCGGATATCTGCGAAGGGATCGGTTGGAGGCTCGAAGTCATGTGGTGTGTTCGCCCAAAGATGGTCAACCAAATCTGCCGTTAGCATGTTGTGGGTTTCACGGTTTTTTACGGCACGCAGATTTTGGATCCGAACTTCCATTGGAGTTTGGTGCCTCCAATAATCCGGATTTAGGCTCGGTTCTTGGGCGTTGTAGTCTTGGCATACGGCCTTGTTTTCGTACTCCAGGATCATGTTATGTAAAATGATACAAGCATAACAAACATCCTGGATAGCTTTTTTGTCCCAATATAGTGCCGGATGTTTTAGAACCTTCCATCGTTTTTTAAGCACACCGAAAGCCCGCTCAATACCCTTTCGGGCCGACTCTTGTTTCTTCTTAAAATGTCTTCTTTTTTCATCAATCGGGTCGGAAAAGGTCTTCACAAATGTAGCATATTCGGGATAGATGTCGTCGCCCAAATAGTAGCCCTTCTCGTAATGGTTTCCGTTTGCCCAAAACGATGCTGCAAATAAAACATTTAGAATTAAAAACTTAAATTAAACACTTAGAATTAAACATCTAAAATTTAAAACTGAAAATAAACACTTACCGCTGGGTGCCAATCCGTTTATAATTTCTTCAAGAATCGGCGATGCTTCGAACACATTGATATCGTTGTGAGAACCTTGCTGTCCAAAGTACGCATTCCAAATCCATAGATCGTTGGATGCTACAGCCTGGAGTATCAATGACGGTCTACCCACATGCCCGCTTGTGTAACTACCTCGCCACGCTGCCGGACACATCTCCCATGGCCAATGCATACAATCTATACTACCAATCATACCGGGAAAACCAAGAACTTGTTCATGGACATCGTATATACGCTGCAGATCGGTCGGAGTTGGTCTCCGTAGGTATGTTGCTCCATAAATTTCCCGTATACCTTTTAATAATAAATGTTAACTATATATATATATGTACTATTAATAATTAACTATATTTATGTATATATACGTAGTATTAATAATTAACTATATATAACTATATATTGTAATAATAATCATTACCAACACAAAATTGTAGGCAAGATTCCCTTGATGTTCGCTCAGACATCTGCAAATACTTGTCAAGAAAATCACTATTCACGCCGTATGCCAATTGACGAATTGCAGATGTACACTTTTGTACCCCGGCGAACCCTCTTCTCCCAGCACGGTCATATCTCGTCTGAAAATATGGGTACCTAGCCTCTAAATCACCGACTATCCGCTCAAATAAATTTTTTGTCATACGAAACCTTTTCCTGAAAAATCTGGCGTTGTATCGCGGTTCATCAGCAAAGTAGTCACGCATCAAACGCGCGTGTGCTTCAATACGATGACGATCAACTGGTACTCTTCGGTGAATGATTGGGGCAGGTTGTTCAGCAATCCGCCGTCTAACTAGTTCGGCGGCTCGAAGAATCACATTCTGGACACGCTCTTCGTAATCGTCAGACCCGTTAGAAGATCCGGATGATTCATCGGAATCCATATGGTGATTTTAGAGGAGAATGTATATGTATGTAATTTTGTTGAAAGAAAAAGATGAAGAAAATGAGTAGAAAGAAGATAGATAGATAAAAATGTATTTGATATGTGTATGTATATATATATAATGTGGATTGAAAATTAAAAAAAATATATATATAATTTTATTGTTAATATCGTGGGCAACGGCCATATGGCCACAAAAATCCAAACCACTAGACGCGTTTGAAATTGGAAGGGGCTCGGTTTTTAAGTAAGCGGAACGCCCCCCGGGACCGAGACAGGGCGTTCCGGGGGTTCACGAAAAAAAGAGGGGAACGGGGTACTCCTCTTAGTCTAACCTTAACCTTAACAACGTAATCATTCAACTTTTATTTGACATTATTATAAAAGTCTTTAACTATAGCTGAGTTACTGTTTTTAATCACTTAACACTTCAATGTACGTTAACGAAAACATATACATATGTTATTAACAAGACCCTATAAATAAAAGTATGGTGAATTTAATAACACCAAATGTGTCCATTCGACACTCAAGTTTACGATCCACAAGTTGAGTAGTAAGCTGACAATTACAATGAACAAGTGTGGCATTTCGTTTCAATATATGCCAAAACTTGCATACCCTTATTTTTAAAACATCATATACAAAACATGCTTAAAAATATTTCTCATAAACCATTAAATATCATATATACCCAAAACATACTTAAAAAACATTGTATATGATGGATTAAAAGGATTAGGATCCTCTAAAGTTAAAAAAAAATGTAATTGGATGAGAACCCTATGATCCCATGTATCATTTGGTACTCACTAATCCCCCAGCTAAGGCTAGTGTCCAAGTGAATCTCAACCACTTAATAATCTCCTGATTATCTCAAGTTTGCCTTTGACAAGACTCGAACCAAGATTCCCCTGAAAAGTGGCGGCCGGTGGCCACTGGGCTATTACCCAATGGTTAGGATCCTCTAAAGTTGATCCACCTTTATACGGTCAACTTTACCGATTGGATTAAATCCAGTGGTCAGGATTAAAATTTGATGTTTAAATCTTGATCATTGGGTTTAATCAAATGGTTAAAGTTGACCTAATTTTACTTATAAATTTGGATCAACCCAACTTTACCTATAAAGTTGGATCAACTTTAGACGATCTCAATCCGGACTAAAAACTTATAATTTGGGTATATATATTGGGAAAAGTGAGTATGGGGTTGACACACACACACAACTTAGGTGAAAACCTCTCACATACTATTTTTAAATATTTTTTGTTATATTGAATAAATGATTGGGCCCAATAATTTTTATGAAATAAAAAATCAAGATGTGAGAGATTTTCATCCAAGATGGGTGTGAAACAACCGCACATTCACTTTCCCCATATATATATGATATTTAGGAAGTTTAATTAAAAAGGAGATATATATACCCATCCTAAACCAATTTATATCATATATATGTTAGCATGGTACCCGCGTAATGCGGCGGTGGTGGTCACGACGGTGATCTGGAGGCGTGTGACGGGTGGTGATGACGGCGAGTGGTGGAAGTAATTGATGTAAAGGTAAATGATTTAAAGAGGTAGTAGAGATATTTTAGAAATAAGAGTTGATGGTGTAAATTAATTCATTAAAGGTAATTTCGCATCTCTTCTTTTTCTAACTTTTCAACAAGGATGTATAATTTTTATATAGTAGTTATAGATATATATATTTGAATAACATAGTTAATATTTTATGCCTTAGACATAGATATATTGTTTGAATATGAAAGGTCTTTGTTACCTTAGATATAGAAACATATATGAATGTGAAAGGCTTAAGGCTTGATTATTTAGATCATATAGTTACGAAAACATGTCATAAATTGAGGAGAAATATCTAGTCAATTGTGTTTTCATAAGAATATGAAGTATTTAATCAATATTTTGTTTTATCATAGTTATGTATCCCAGTCATAAATTGAGGGGGAGTACATAAGAATGGTAGTGGTTATAATGATTAATCATCGTTATACTTCCTACTCATAAAATTGAGGGGGAGGTATAAGAATGAAGAATCAATTTTATAACTGGTTAGAAATATGAATTGTTGCAAGTGGTACAGATTCGGGAAAGCTAAATTCAAGAAAGTTTTGGAAAGATCGATCGTTGAAAAGTTAAAGAATTTTGTGTAAGTTTATTAACTTTTCAGGTTAAGACGAAGATCGAGGAAAAGATGAAAATTTGATGCTTACAGGTTTGATCTTTTAAATTTTCATATTTCCAGAAAGTTCGTGGTAATCGTTGATCAATTATTCAGAAACTTTGACGAAATTTTGATTTTAAAGTGTGCAGGAGGTATTTACGACCTCGTAATTAGCAAGAGGCAGAATACGACCTCGTAATTGGTCGATTGGGCCTTGTGCAGATACGACCTCGTAATTGGGACGGGTTGACCCAGACCCATTCGGGTCAAGTGGGTATATAAACCAAATTTACCCAAACACGACCTCACATTTTATTTTATCAAAATGAAGCTTTACGACCCCGAAAATACTACTTTGCTACCCCGATTTTGATTTGATAGATACAATTAGATCGAGAGTTTTTGATTGATATTTTTGTGTTCATCTCGAAATTCTGAATCTAGGTATACTATCTAATCGTAATATAGTTATCCATGCAACAAGAAAATCAAGAAAAAGGGTTTCGAAATTTTCGAATTGGGTTTCCATATTTTCTTCGATTTTGATGTTTTCTGGGTAAAAATAAGGGTTGGGGTATCTTTATCGTTTGAATACGAGTATAAAGAAACAATTTTTACCAGTTTTGGTTGGGTAAATCACGATTTCGTGTTGGGAAAGATGAACAGTGCGACGGACTCGCATTTGGGGTTTTGCTAGCCCAGATTTGCGACCTCGTAAATGTCAATTTATTTTGACCGGTTTGACTTTCGAAATACGATGCCGATTTACTACCTGATCAAATACGTGGCCAAATTGGAAAATACGACTTCGTATTTTAGAGTTTGGTTGATCGTATTTTGACCTTGAACTACGACCTCGTACAGGGTTACGACCTCGTATTTTTGACTTAACAGATTTTCAAAAGTTTATTTTTATAAAAATTTGAAAATGAGTTAATTTATATTTAACTTAATTACAGGGATAATTTAAGTTAATTTAACAGATTTTCAAAAGTTTATGTTAATAAAGATTTGAAAATAAGTTAATCTATCTATAACTAAATTACAGAGATAATTTTTGTTATGTTATAAATTACAGGGATAATTTATGTTTTTGACTAAATTACCGGGATAATTTTAGTTGTGTATGTTATGCATATGAATTTTTATGTCTATTTGAGTAATTAATTATTTGTTATTGATTACAAAAATGGCAAGAGAATTTGTATCAGGTCATAACTTTCTGATTAATTTGGACGAGAATCAAGATGGAACAGAATATTATCATGATATTTTCAGGTTTTTGAAGCAGTCAAGAATTCACCATATTCTTACTCATTCACCTGTGCTATATGAGTCATATCTGGTAGAGTTCTGGGAAAATGCAAGGCATAAGAAGACTGCTACTCAGGAATGGATTGAAACAGTGGTTGCGGGCAAGACCATTAAGTTCTTAGCTTCCGATCTTATTGATATCTTGAAGTTAGGTACAGTAGATCAAGAAGGAGGAGAGAATGGACCTACTACTTTTAGTAGAGAGGTTATTGTTGGAGGATTTACTAGGATGGGATATGCCGATGACTTGAATGTGGGAACATTGAAGAAGCGTGGATTCTTTGGAAGGTGGAGATACTTAGCGCACGTATTGTTGGTTAGTTTGTGTAGTAGAAGAACTGGATAATCAAGAATCTCAAGCTCAGATGGTTGGTCTGGTATACAACAAACCATATAGTTTTTCTAAGTATTTCTTCAACGAATTAAGGAAACAAACAACTGCTAGATTAGGGCATAGGTTTATGGTTTATCCTAGATTCGTTATGATGATCATTAATCATCATATTCCAAATCTGCCTGTTACTAAGTCGGTCCTGAAAGTGACATCTATTGTAAAAAGGGCATATGATGAGCTTAAGAGTCGCTTTGATGGTGATCCAGGTGCTCAAGATATTCCTTTGTTTGGAGCTCTAGTGGATATTAATTTCAATCCACCTACAGCTGAAGAGTTTGCCAGATTCAGGACTGAGATTGTTCCACATGAGCCAGTAGCTAATCCAATTCCTCTACAGATGGTGATGCCAGATGTGTCAATGGGCGACATAGCACAACCACAGGTTCAAGGCACAGAAGAGGTGATAGTTGAGAGAGATGTGGCTCTTGAAAAGGAAGCAGAAGCACATGAAGATACCGTTGATCATGTTGCTAGTACTTCTGAAGATGCTTCAAAGAAAGTTTCATTTGATTCAGGTCTGAAAAGGAAACGAGCAGAGTCTTCTAGGGAATCTGAGGTGCCAGAAGTTGAAGAGGTACCTGTTCTAAAGAAGAAAACTGTTATCAAATTGAAAGTCAAGGAGAAAACTGCTGCTAGTGGAGTAGATGAGACGATCAAAGCTCCAGAAGCATCAAGCAGAGTTCCTGAACAGAGGTCTAGGAGATCAGTTGAATCACATGCAGAGACAGTGATACTAAGAAGATCTCAGAAGACAACTGTAAATCTTGAAAGGCTGTCTGCAACTCATAGAATGAAGGATTCAGTGTCTAATCCTGAACCAAGAACTAAAGCGACTACACGTCAAGTTCCTATTTTACCACCAGTGTTTGGTATGGCTGACATGAAAGGAAAGATGACGGTGTTAGAGGCTAGAGTTAATGGTTTGTTTGATGATTTGGAGAAACAAAAGAAGAACCATGAGAAAGAGATGCAGAGAATGCAAAAGGAAGTTGAGACATTAAAGAAAGCTCTTAATCATGAATTATCAAGACTTTATTAACACTCTCATGTCCAACTTTGACATGGTTCGTTGTGAAGCTACTAAGGCAGAAAGTTCAGCTATTAGAGCAAATAAAGGAGTAGTTAGAGTAGCTGAACAGATGACTAAGATTGCAGATGTCATGCTAGATTGTGTGATGCAATCAGAGTTAACTGAATTGTTTGAGAAATTTTTGGTGAAAAAGAAATTGTTGTCAGATCTAGGCTGTAAGGGTGATGAGCTTTCGAAAAAGAAAGATGATGATTCAAATCAAGACCCGGATGCAGCAAAGGATAAAGGCAATAAGCATCAAGAAGATCTGACCAAGGCAATAGAGTCTCTAAATGAGATTGCAACTGGTATGGTAGGGTCTTCTTCTAAGACAACTGATGCTGTGAGGGAAGAAGGTGAGATAATCTATGGTGATGAGAGCTGGATGGATATCGCAGAAGTCGATATGCCAGTTACAGCTTCAAGGCTTGTGGATAAAGATGCTGAGCGCAAAGGGTTTAGTATTGATGACTTCAGAGCTAAGCTTGATAGAATGGACAGGTCTGAACAAGTCCATGATCCTGAAGCTCCAGTCATGCAAGAACCAATTGCTGAAGATCCTGATGTGCAACATACAGAGCCTGTTGATACTAGACCAGATTGGGTTATTACTTGGAAGAAAAACATGGCTAAGTATGAGGCGTCGCATAAACCTATCAAATATAAAGACAAGATTCAGGGAGAGAAGGTTGAAGCCTACGCTACTACTGCATGCTCAAGAATCGTGAGTTTTCATTGGGATGATGTGTTGAAACTTCTCATTATCAGGAGAACAGACGGAGTGCAGTATTTGGACTATAACGAAGAAGCCATCAACTCACTTACTGATGTTGATTTTTGGTGCTTAGCTAGGCTAGAACTAATCAATCCTAGTGGATCTGAGTTTGGAAATTATTTTGCTAGGTCTATAGCGAAAGATATGAAGATCAAGGATCCATCTCAGAGAAAGTATCATCCACAGGAAGGCAAGATGGTCAAGGATAAATCGAAGATAGATCCGAAGACAAAGAAGCCTGTCGTTACTTTGAAGTATGAGCCAACCAAGTTTGCCAAAGAAGTGCCTTTGAAGAAATTCAAGAAGGACTTATTGGATAATATGATAGGCTGGTACTTTGATAGTAAGACGTATGAAGCTGTGATGTATGGTGATCATTACTATGAGATTGTGAGGATTTATGAGCCTTTGCATCTAGTGAACTTCTGCAAGAAAGATCTGCTGAAGCTGAACAGTGTTAATATTTGGTTTCCAAAATATTTTCAGGGTCCAGCGTTGCGATATAGAAATACAGTGAGTTTGTGCTTGAAGATCGGCTTACACTCAGACTATGATTTTTATAAGGCTGCAGATGATTCAGAAGAAGTTCAGAAGAAGAAGAAGGCTGATAAGAAAAAGCAGAGGAAGTAGATTGATGACAAAGACAAGACAAAGACATAGGTATGTTAACGTCTAGAAGTTATTGCCAAGGGGGAGTCTGTAAGTGCACATCTATGTCAATAGCAGTCTAGATTGTTTGGCTTATATTGTTATATGTCTTTGTAATGTGATTGTCATTAATGAACTTAGTATTATGCATAGAATACTAGATTAAGTTTAAGTATTGAATGTATAGTAAATCTGCTAAGTGTGAATTGCGGGTTCGCAATTCACAATAGGTATTACGACCCCGTATTTGCAGGGTCAAATACGAGGCCAATCACAGAATGCGACAACGCATTAGTGACGGGCTGGGCTGGGTTTGCGAGGCCGACTCGCTGAAGCCCATGTCGGGTGTTACCTATATAAACCGAACCCTAACAGAGTTTAGGGTTGAACATTTGTCGAAATATCAAGCATTCTTGTGCAGGTTACGTCGTCAAAGGCTGTTCCGCTAGCCCGAAGAAGATCTGCGAGGCAACAGGTGATCTAGGGGCTTTCTGTTGATCACCAAGTTATTGGAGGGATTCTGCACCTCAAGATAACTGGATCAAGCTATTAACGATCCGTGCCAGGGGACTTACATACTTCCTATGACAAGGTGAGCGTTTAGGTCTAGCCACCATTGGTCATGTTTTGGGCATTTGACTTCGTCGACGGTTTTGTCTTCACCGCAATTATCATGGTACGATTCGGCCCAAGTGCACCAGTCTCCCAACGTGTGTCCGACATCAAAAATATCCTTGATTGTGGGCTTGACTCTCTTAATCTCCTCCCGCAGAAAATGAGAATATTGGCTTCGTGCTTCGAAATCTCATGGTTTGGCGCATGTATTTCCTTTATCATTACCTTGCAACGTCGCCTTTTCTCCCGTAGCATCCCATAACCCCAGAGATTTCTGTTTGAAGAAGGGTGTCTTCTTTGATATCAGCCATGATTAGTGACCTCATCTCATCGACAGTCATGCGAGGTCGGTGAACGATGTTTGATGACGACGCCATTTGAAATTGAAGAGTGAATTGGAAATGTAAAATGAATTTGGGATGTCCCTGGAATCGTGTTTATATAGTGAAATCAATGTTAGCCGTTTAGGGGCTAAAGTTGTAATTTATTTGAATTTTTGGCCGTTCGAGGGACTGAATATGTAAATAATTTGAAATTTGAACGTTGGAGGGACTAGTTCTGTAAATAAATTCGAATTTGAATGTTGGAGGAGCGTCGTTTACTTTATCTATATATATATTATCTTCTTCATCAAACATTTCAGACCCAAAAAACAAACATCTCTATCGTCCAAATGGCTTCTTCATCAAATATCATTATCCCAAAACCACCATTGACTGTCGATCAGGTGGAGGACAGTATGATGACCGATATCCTAGACCACGTAATGTTTCAAGGGGAACTGATGCCAGTTATGCAAAAGCTAACTACGAAAAAAAGGATGGTGTCGAGAACAAATTTTTAGTTTACAAGCAAGGGAATATTCTGATCTTGAGTGGCAATATATAACTTATTTGCAGGGGAAGATCGACAGCATCGAAATTGCAATTGAACAGCTTGACAGTGCGGTTTTCACATTGAAAAACTTGAACAAATCGGCGCAACGACAATTACTTTTAATTAGTTTGTAATCTCTAAGTAGTTTTAATTTCTAAGTAGTTTTTGATGTGTTTCTCTTTTGATTAAATAATGTCTTTTAATTTCTAGCCGTTGTATTTTTTTTTATAAATAAAATGGTATTTTTAGGAATTAATATATTATTTGTGTTTTTATTTTTAATTTTAATGAATGGTGTGTTTTATTTAGTTTTTGTTAAATTTTAGGGGATTGAAAGTGTAAAGTTGGATAAAGTGTAGAATTAAATAAAAGGTGGGTCCAAGACTAGTCCTGAGTATAAGGTTGGTTTTAAGTTAAGCGGAGTGAAGCGTTTTCTCCCCTTGGCACGCCCAAAAAGCGTCAGGAACGCCTGGGGAACGCCCAACACATCGCCCCCAGGGCGTTCCACTCTAAAAAATCTGTTTTCTCGTTCCAATTCGAATGCTCCCTTTTGCTTTGACCAAAAACCACAACGGCTCAATTTACCCCCCCAACAGCTACCTTTTCAATTTTCAAACATTCCCCCAAATTTACAAAAACAACCCCCATACATATTATGTACCACCCAAACAAGTTCATTTAACCCATCTTCTCCATTCCTCTTCCACCATAACCGAACTTATCACCATTTTTTCATCCTCTCCTTCTCAAAATGAATCCACACAATTTCAACCAAAATTTTCGATTTCGAAACCCGAATAACCCAAACCCACCCGATATGAATGACCCAAACCTTCACCAAAATCCTCATTTTATTAGTTTGCTCGCCGGTAACATTCCAACCTCTCCTATGCCGGGATACCTTCCAACTTCTCCTATGTCGGGATTTCAACGGTGGTCGTACAACATGGAAAATGCGTTTGGTAATTTTTTTACATATATATATATATATACATATATAAATGAGTCCAGCTTATTTATACATATATATATATATATATATAGTTTTTATACTTTTAAATTTTTATTTTTTTATTTTGATAGAGAGCCAAGGAACACAATCTCAACCTCAACAAACACAATCTCAACAAACACAATCTCAACCCGTTGATGTCGGTACATCATCCGGGAGGAAAGCAAAGCGGCCACATAAAAAGAAAGGTCCCGAGGAGCCTCGTGAGAGACCAAATCAACAACCTTGGAGTGCCGAAGAGAAAATGGCGTTGGCCCGTGCATGGCTAGAGGTTACCGAAGATCCCGGAAGGTAAATATGTATAATCTATGTTTTTTTAATTTTTTTTCTGTTTTATATATATATATATATATAGTTTTTGTATAGTTTTATATATATATATTATATATATGTTTTGTATGTTTTAGTATATATATATATATATTTATAGATTTTCGGATTTTATTCTATATATTTTATATATTTTCGGAGACCAAATATATATAGTTTAAGTTTATGTTTCAAATATATAGTTTTTATAGTTTTAGTATATATAGTTTTGTATAGTTTTAGTATATATAGTTTTTGTATAGTTTTTAGTTATAGATTTTGGTGTCAATTTTCGGCCATGTATAGATTTTGTATAGTTTTTATGTTAAGATTTATAGGTTTTAGTATAGTTTTGGTGTTGATATTTCGGCCATATATAGATTTTGTATAGTTTTAGTATATATAGTTTTTGTATAGTTTTATAATATATAGTTTTTGTATAGTTTTATTATATATAGTTTTTGTATAGTTTTAGTATATATATATAGTTTTTGTATAGTTTTATTATATATAGTTTAAGTGTATTTTTTGTATGTTTTTTGTAGGTAATTTTCAAAAGGAGAAAACGTATTGGAAAAGGATTAGGCAAATTTTTCACACCATCATGGGTAGAGAGCCATACCGCGACGCGGATTCGATCAGTGGGAAGTTTCGGAAGATGAAATCGGCTATTCAAGGATTCTACCAAGTGTACACTGAAAACGACGCGGATAAACAAACTCGTGCATTGCAGGAGCATGGTACTTTTGGTTTTCTTAGGGAGTGGGAGTTGATCAGGCATAGCTCGAAGTTTCAAGTGATCCTTGATTGGGATCCTAAGTCTAGCCGTGGTGAGCCGACCTCAAAAAGGTCGAAGACGACATCGGGTTCAGGGGGTGCACAGAGTGTGGGGTCGGAGGCGAGGGTTCACATTGACCTCAATGATACGGAGGGAGAGGGTGACACTAGGCAGACTCGTTATATACGCCCGATTGGTAGAGATGCGGCCAAAAGGGCCGCCCGGGCGGGTTCATCGAGTTCATCGGGTATGGCTGCGACTTCGGATGACTTTGAGAGGTTGGGGGACAGGTTGGAGGGGTTAATGGACATTGGCACGCAAAGGTTGGATATGAACAAGCAACGGATGGAGATGGAGCAGAAGAAGTATGAGATGAAGCAGGAGAAGGCATATCTTAAAGATATGCAAATGTTGGCACTTGACACATCCCGACTCGCAGAAGCCGATAAAGCAGCTATCGAGGCAATGAAAGCAAAAATCCGCGCAAAACATAATTTTTAGATTTCGTAGTAGTTTTAGTATTAACTAGTTTTTAACCCGCGCTTCGCTGCGGATGTTGATATATTAGTAAAGTAAAAAAAAGTAAGTAACTCCCAATGCCGTTTTCCACGGGTTTTGGGTCCCAAATACCATCTTCGACGGTGTATGGGGGAGGTTGAGATGTAGACAGCCTTACCCCTACCAAAGGTAGAGAGGCTACTTCCAGGTTCTACCAAAGGTAGAAAAGGACCTCCAGCCTTGCTGGGCATGAGGATCGAACCCTTGACCTCTGTCTCCAGAGGCAAGGGCTCCAACCACTGATCCAACCCAGTTGGTTTTTGTTTGTTTGTTTTTTTTTGATATATTAGTAAAGAACGAACATTATAAGCAGACATTTTATGTAATTATATGTATGTACATTTTTAAGCATGATGTTATCATTTTTTGATAATGTAGCCCACTACAAACTTACTCTTTTTAATATAAGTATATAAAATAAAATAATATATGTTATGGTTGAAAAAAAGCAATTAAAGATTTGTGACTTTGTGTCACTTGTTTAATCAGCTACACCTACCACCTGTCCACTATACGCCCCCACCCACCGTTTCATTACCTGTGTTTCTTAAAAATCAATTTTTGTTTCTTCTTTGTATCAACTACCCTTCCATCTTCATTTTATTCTCCTTCTTTCTTTTCGCTGACATGCATTTTTTTCCGGCAAGAGGTGACCGCATATTGTAAAGTGTGGAAGAGAAGTAAATTTTGTGGCAAAAGTAAAAAAAACTCAAAGTTAACCTCAAAAAGCTACTGTCAGAAGGGAGCAGAGGAGGAAGGAAAAGAGAAAGAAGAAGAATGGGGAGATGAGGTGAAGGATGGAGAAGAGGAAGAGAAGAGAAAGTTGTTGTGTCAAAAACTTAAAAAGTGAAAGTTATGTGGTAGAAGTGAAAAGGCTCAAAACATTACTGTCCGTAAGCGGACTGTTTCTTATAAGATATGACGACAGTTCCCGACAACGGAGGATCTGAAATTTGGCGGACCGTTTTTTCCGGCAAGAGGTGACCGCATATTGTAAAGTGTGGAAGAGAAGTAAATTTTGTGGCAAAAGTAAAAAAAACTCAAAGTTAACCTCAAAAAGCTACTGTCAGAAGGGAGCAGAGGAGGAAGGAAAAGAGAAAGAAGAAGAATGGGGAGATGAGGTGAAGGATGGAGAAGAGGAAGAGAAGAGAAAGTTGTTGTGTCAAAAACTTAAAAAGTGAAAGTTATGTGGTAGAAGTGAAAAGGCTCAAAACATTACTGTCCGTAAGCGGACTGTTTCTTATAAGATATGACGACAGTTCCCGACAACGGAGGATCTGAAATTTGGCCGGACCGTTTTTTCCGGCAAGAGGTGACCGCATATTGTAAAGTGTGGAAGAGAAGTAAATTTTGTGGCAAAAGTAAAAAAAACTCAAAGTTAACCTCAAAAAGCTACTGTCAGAAGGGAGCAGAGGAGGAAGGAAAAGAGAAAGAAGAAGAATGGGGAGATGAGGTGAAGGATGGAGAAGAGGAAGAGAAGAGAAAGTTGTTGTGTCAAAAACTTAAAAACTGAAAGTTATGTGGTAGAAGTGAAAAGGCTCAAAACATTACTGTCCGTAAGCGGACTGTTTCTTATAAGATATGACGACAGTTCCCGACAACGGAGGATCTGAAATTTGGCGGACCGTTTTTTCCGGCAAGAGGTGACCGCATATTGTAAAGTGTGGAAGAGAAGTAAATTTTGTGGCAAAAGTAAAAAAAACTCAAAGTTAACCTCAAAAAGCTACTGTCAGAAGGGAGCAGAGGAGGAAGGAAAAGAGAAAGAAGAAGAATGGGGAGATGAGGTGAAGGATGGAGAAGAGAAGAGAAAGAAGAAGAATGGGGAGATGAGGTGAAGGATGGAGAAGAGGAAGAGAAGAGAAAGTTGTTGTGTCAAAAACTTAAAAAGTGAAAGTTATGTGGTAGAAGTGAAAAGGCTCAAAACATTACTGTCCGTAAGCGGACTGTTTCTTATAAGATATGACGACAGTTCCCGACAACGGAGGATCTGAAATTTGGCGGACCGTTTTTTCCGGCAAGAGGTGACCGCATATTGTAAAGTGTGGAAGAGAAGTAAATTTTGTGGCAAAAGTAAAAAAAACTCAAAGTTAACCTCAAAAAGCTACTGTCAGAAGGGAGCAGAGGAGGAAGGAAAAGAGAAAGAAGAAGAATGGGGAGATGAGGTGAAGGATGGAGAAGAGGAAGAGAAGAGAAAGTTGTTGTGTCAAAAACTTAAAAAGTGAAAGTTATGTGGTAGAAGTGAAAAGGCTCAAAACATTACTGTCCGTAAGCGGACTGTTTCTTATAAGATATGACGACAGTTCCCGACAACGGAGGATCTGAAATTTGGCCGGACCGTTTTTTCCGGCAAGAGGTGACCGCATATTGTAAAGTGTGGAAGAGAAGTAAATTTTGTGGCAAAAGTAAAAAAAACTCAAAGTTAACCTCAAAAAGCTACTGTCAGAAGGGAGCAGAGGAGGAAGGAAAAGAGAAAGAAGAAGAATGGGGAGATGAGGTGAAGGATGGAGAAGAGGAAGAGAAGAGAAAGAAGAAGAATGGGGAGATGAGGTGAAGGATGGAGAAGAGGAAGAGAAGAGAAAGTTGTTGTGTCAAAAACTTAAAAAGTGAAAGTTATGTGGTAGAAGTGAAAAGGCTCAAAACATTACTGTCCGTAAGCGGACTGTTTCTGTTGAGTCAAGGATTCGCTGACCAGACTTGGTCGCTGACGTGTGTCGTCAGCAAGTCATCAGCGAGTCAATGACTCTTGTCAGCGGGTGGCTTACTTTCCAAGTTGTGTGTCAAGGCGGGAAGTTTTCAAACCACAAGAAGACAAGAAGTCACATGGTGGTTCTTCCAACTGAATATTACCTTATATGGCAAAGGTACAGTTGGGACCAAAACAAGGGTTTCTCTCTTTCATACCCGTTTTGGTAAAGAAGACAAAGGCTCATGGATCAAAGTACAACGAGCCTATGAGAAGTCGACAACCACCATTCTATCACTATCGTTGTAAGGCTGTGTTGCCCTAATTCCTCCCCTATATAAAGCAACACAGCCGCATCTTTTATACTTTGTGTTTGTCACCACAAAGTGTGTGTCACTTTACTTTTCTCTCTTGTAATTGCTTAAGTTTATAGTGTGTCTAGACTTAGCAATTATTTAGTTCATTTGTATTCTTGTAAGACAAGTTGTAATATCGACCATGTATTCATCGTTTAATCAATGAAACATATGATTAGACTTGCTTAGATATTTGCATTTGAACTTATTCTTGTTCATGTTCTTTACTTTCTATTCTTAACTTTCTTGTCTAGATAAAACAAATATAAGTGTGCAAATTGTGGACTGTCAATTTCTTATAAGATATGACGACAGTTCCCGACAACGGAGGATCTGAAATTTGGCCGGACCGTTTTTTCCGGCAAGAGGTGACCGCATATTGTAAAGTGTGGAAGAGAAGTAAATTTTGTGGCAAAAGTAAAAAAAACTCAAAGTTAACCTCAAAAAGCTACTGTCAGAAGGGAGCAGAGGAGGAAGGAAAAGAGAAAGAAGAAGAATGGGGAGATGAGGTGAAGGATGGAGAAGAGGAAGAGAAGAGAAAGTTGTTGTGTCAAAAACTTAAAAAGTGAAAGTTATGTGGTAGAAGTGAAAAGGCTCAAAACATTACTGTCCGTAAGCGGACTGTTTCTTATAAGATTTGACGACAGTTCCCGACAACGGAGGATCTGAAATTTGGCCGGACCGTTTTTTCCGGCAAGAGGTGACCGCATATTGTAAAGTGTGGAAGAGAAGTAAATTTTGTGGCAAAAGTCAAAAAAACTCAAAGTTAACCTCAAAAAGCTACTGTCAAAAGGGAGCAGAGGAGGAAGGAAAAGAGAAAGAAGAAGAATGGGGAGATGAGGTGAAGGATGGAGAAGAGGAAGAGAAGAGAAAGTTGTTGTGTCAAAAACTTAAAAAGTGAAAGTTATGTGGTAGAAGTGAAAAGGCTCAAAACATTACTGTCCGTAAGCGGACTGTTTCTTATAAGATATGACGACAGTTCCCGACAACGGAGGATCTGAAATTTGGCCGGACCGTTTTTTCCGGCAAGAGGTGACCGCATATTGTAAAGTGTGGAAGAGAAGTAAATTTTGTGGCAAAAGTAAAAAAAACTCAAAGTTAACCTCAAAAAGCTACTGTCAGAAGGGAGCAGAGGAGGAAGGAAAAGAGAAAGAAGAAGAATGGGGAGATGAGGTGAAAGATGGAGAAGAGAAGAGAAGAGAAAGTTGTTGTGTCAAAAACTTAAAAAGTGAAAGTTATGTGGTAGAAGTGAAAAGGCTCAAAACATTACTGTCCGTAAGCGGACTTCAATTGTATTATATAATAATAAGTGTTGGTTTTAAGTAATTTTAGTATTTTTATGTGTTAAGTATTTTTAGTAATTTAGTAGTTAAGTAGTTTTAAGTACTTTTTATGTAATTTACGAACTATTTTTATGTTTTAATGTAATGGAACTATGTAGTAAAATTTTATTAAGTTTGTATGTGTTAGTTTTATAAATGTTAAAGGATAAATAAAAAAGTAAGAAACTAGGAGGGGGTTAAATGAAAATAAAAATAACTAAACAAAAAAATAAAAAATAAAAAGAAAAATGGGGGTTATAGGAACCGCTCACTCCAAGAGGAACCCCGCATTAAGCAAGGAACTCCACATATTAAGATTTAAGGAAAAAGAGGAGTTCTAAGAACCCCTCACTCCTCAAGGCCTTAGAGAGATTAGTCATTGGATGGTTTTTTGCTGATGTGATGCTGATTAGGACTAGTCCTTTTGAGGATAAGTCCTGACATAAGGCACCCCCTGAGTAGCTTCAAACCCTGCACACTAAGTTTTGATTTCAGCTTTTGACTTTTGAATATAATGGTGTTTAAAGTTCTTTTATTTTTTCCTTGATGTGATGCTTAAAGTTCTTCTATTTTTTTCGGATTGAAATTCCCTAAAGTTGATCCAACTTTATAGGTAAAGTTGGATCAACTTTAGCCATTGAATTAAATCCAATGGTTAAGATTTAAATATGGATTAAATCCAATGGTCAAGATTTAAATATCATATTTAATCTTAACCATTGGATTTAATCCAATGGCTAAAGTTGATCCAACTTTACCTATAAAGTTGGATCAACTTTAGGGAATCCTAATCCATTTTTTTCTTATGGTACAATCCCCGGGGCATCTGAAGTGATATTAGAACACTTTTTAAACTTAATTTTCTCCATCGTATGTTCATTTTGCGATGCTAGGAAAAAACGAGGCATTAGTTTATTTATTGGTAGAAATAAAAACCCATAATGCAATAATATAAAAAAATCAATCACCATGTACCTCTGCCATCCCGAAATGGACTTCCTTTTCTGCAAGAACACTAACATCTTTGATACTCATCTGGTTGAGCAAAGTTATTGTAGAAATGGTGGACATGGGTTTTACAGTGATCGAGATCATCCATGACCATATAAGTCAGTCACCACTTCTTTCACAAATCCAACTTCCCCAGCCCCAGTAGTAGCTGCCCCTTTAGCCACCTCTGTTGTGACCAGTACCACTTCATTCGGCATAGCCCGCCGGCAACTAGGACATATAGTCTTTGGGTCATTGGTGACATATCTGCATGTGGTGGGGGGGCATCTATAAAACCTTGTATCAGTTGGAGGATCTTTGGGAATTAAGAGCAAATCTTGATTCGGAACATAAATTGATGATTGCGGGTTCAAAACAGTCTCTTTGGTCTTGCTTTGTAGTATATATATGTCGTTTAGGTTCTCGATGCTCTGATAAAGGTCTATGAGGCTTCCTGATAATGGCTCTTTTGCTAAAAGTTTCGTGATAGCACCAATTGGTAGTGTGAGTATGTAAAAGAGAAAATCAACGAAGTCTTTAACACGATTTTGTGATCTCTTTTATTAACCAAAAGCTTCAAGGTCATCATGGAATTTGTCATCGTTATAGGTCTTTGATTTTCGTACTTTACCCTATGGGTGTTTAAACAATGAAATGTTGAATTCAGAAGTTGTAAAGGGAAATATGTTTACGTCTTGATTTATGAATGGATTTATGCTTTTCTTTTGGTCATACAACTGCAAAGAATGTATGCTTTTCTTTCTCCTATGTTTTCCTGCATCCTTTGTTATGAAACTTCAAAACGCTCTCGTCGGCCTTTTGAGGTAAAAGGTTCAATTTTTGGCAATTTGACATGGGTAGTTTAGTATTATTAAAAATAGAATAGATTTGCCGTTAAAAAAACACTATATTAATGGACAAAATGGTTAAAACAAACATCTTATGACAATCTTGACCTTGCTGTTAAAAAATACAAAAATACCACATTCTTGACCCAATAGTTGTACGGTACAGACCAGATCTTCACAACAAAAGAATGTAAGACTATACAATAACTGACAAAAGTCGGCTCTTGTATTATTTAGATAGATAAATACTGAGTTTGAGCCTCAGCAGCTCCGAATGAAAAAAGACAGTGAATAATAACTAAACAATAATAATTCTCCAATGACCTAAAACACGATGGCTACAAGCCTTATTTAAATAGGACATAACCCTAACCCTAACTTGGAGAACACATAATTAACTAATAATAATAAACCGTAATTAATTAATAAGAGCCCAACCCAGCCCAACCTTTTGCCACCTCTTGATTCGTATCACTACTCCCCTCCCCACAACTCACCTTGTCCTCAAGGTGTGGCTTCAAACTCTAGTTCAATCAATCTTAGCTCCAGGATTCCATGGCTTGGGTGGACCTTCCATCTCGTCTGCCTCCTCTTCCTCTGGATCTATAAGCAGACTAAGGCACCTCAAACTCTTCTCTGGACAACGATGACCCGGGCCAAACTTACCATTACACCGAAAACATAAACCCTTAGCTCTTTTATCCGCAAACTCAGCATCACTCAAGCGTTTTGTCTTTGTAAGATCCCCAACTACAGCATCTATATCCCCAACTGTTGATTTAGTACCAAACCCAACTCCGCACTTGAAATCTCCTTTAACAACCTCAGCCCCGCCGCTAGCTCTATCATCATCAATCATAATTGCTAGTTTAATAGTATTATATAAACCCCTCGGTTGTAACAATCGAACCGCGGTACGTATCTCTGGCTTTAATCCGTTCATGAAAGTACTAATCATGATCGGTTCAGCAATACCCTCCAACTGCGCCGCCATCCTCTCAAACAAGCTCACATATTCCCGTACAGTACCTTCCTGCTTAATGGACAAGAACTGCTCATAAAAATCCCCAGCTTGAGAAGGCTGAAAACGGTCCAAAATACAAGCCTTCAGCATATCCCAATGATGAAAAGGTTCCCGCTGCTCCCTCCAACGAAACCAAGATAACGCCTGATCTTCCAAACAAAGCACAGCAGCCCGCAGCCGATCCCCTGGTTGTGTGAACCCTTGGACATCAAAGAAGCGTTCCATCTTATAAATCCAACCGTACACATCGTCACCTCCAAATAAAGGCATCTTCAGCTTCTTGAGTCGGTAATCAGCCCTAACAAGAGCCTGACCCCAGTAAGAGGCTGACCCCAACCCTAATCCCCTCCAAGAAAGAATCATTCCCCCCGCTCAATAACCGAGAACCAGATGCCCTGTTCGTATCAGCTCCCTCAAAACCAAAAGTTGGAGGACGACGACCCTCTTTGAAGATACCCCCTTTCCCATTACCACCACCCCCATAATCTAACCCCATTGTTCGAGAAGTTGCCACTGAAAATTCAGGGATTGAAGTCACAGACGAAGCTGGAAGAGTTGGTGTCGACTGAGAAATCGAAGCTGGGGTTGACGGTTGAGATGGTGTTAGTTTAGCAAGTGCTGCCAATAATTCTGAATGTGCCATCAAAAACTTCGAATGTCTTTTATCACCTATTGCAGTCAACTGATCACACGTTCCCTTCAATCCTAACAGAGCCTCTTCAATAGTCTCCAAACGCAACTCCGTTGTAACCTGAAATTGTTGAGTGCTGAGTTGAAATTGCTCAGATGCAGCACGTAACTGTTGCACTTCCCCTTCCAAATCAGACGCCTCTGTTGATGAAGATGTTTTCTTCGGACCCATTCCTCAGGTAGCAAGATGGTAGCTCTGATACCAATTGATACAGTACAGACCAGATCTTCACAGCAAAAGAATGTAAGACAGAACAATAACTGACAAAAGTCGGCTGTTGTATTATTAGATAGATAAATACTGAGTTTGAGCCTCAACACCTCCGAATGAAAAAAGACCGTGAATAATAACTAAACAATAATAATTATCCAATGACCTAAAACACGGTGGCTACAAGCCTTATTTAAATAGGACATAACCCTAACCCTAACTTGGAGAACACATAATTAACTAATAATAATAAACCGTAATTAATTAATAAGAGCCCAACCCAGCCCAACCTTCTGCCACCTCTTGATCCGTATCACTACTCCCCTCCCCACAACACACCTTGTCCTCAAGGTGTGGCTTCAAACTCTAGTTCAATCAATCTTAGCTCCAGGATTCCATGGCTTGGGTGGACCTTCCATCTCGTCTGCCTCCTCTTCCTCTGGATCTATAAGCAGACTAAGGCACCTCAAACTCTTCTCTGGACAACGATGACCCGGGCCAAACTTACCATTACACCGAAAACATAAACCCTTAGCTCTTTTATCCGCAAACTCAGCATCACTCAAGCGTTTTGTCTTTGTAAGATCCCCAACTACAGCATCTATATCCCCAACTGTTGATTTAGTACCAAACCCAACTCCGCACTTGAAATCTCCTTTAACAACCTCAGCCCCGCCGCTAGCTCTATCATCATCAATCATAATTGCTAGTTTAATAGTATTATATAAACCCCTCGGTTGTAACAATCGAACCGCGGTACGTATCTCTGGCTTTAATCCGTTCATGAAAGTACTAATCATGATCGGTTCAGCAATACCCTCCAACTGCGCCGCCATCCTCTCAAACAAGCTCACATATTCCCGTACAGTACCTTCCTGCTTAATGGACAAGAACTGCTCATAAAAATCCCCAGCTTGAGAAGGCTGAAAACGGTCCAAAATACAAGCCTTCAGCATATCCCAATGATGAAAAGGTTCCCGCTGCTCCCTCCAACGAAACCAAGATAACGCCTGATCTTCCAAACAAAGCACAGCAGCCCGCAGCCGATCCCCTGGTTGTGTGAACCCTTGGACATCAAAGAAGCATTCCATCTTATAAATCCAATCGTACACATCGTCACCTCCAAATAAAGGCATCTTCAGCTTCTTGAGTCGGTAATCAGCCCTAACAAGAGCCTGACCCCAGTAAGAGGCTGACCCCAACCCTAATCCCCTCCAAGAAAGAATCATTCCCCCCGCTCAATACGAGAACCAGATGCCCTGTTCGTATCAGCTCCCTCAAAACCAAAAGTTGGAGGACGACGACCCTCTTTGAAGATACCCCCTTTCCCATTACCACCACCCCCATAATCTAACCCCATTGTTCGAGAAGTTGCCACTGAAAATTCAGGGATTGAAGTCACAGACGAAGCTGGAAGAGTTGGTGTCGACTGAGAAATCGAAGCTGGGGTTGACGGTGAGATGGTGTTAGTTTAGCAAGTGCTGCCAATAATTCTGAATGTGCCATCAAAAACTTCGAATGTCTTTTATCACCTATTGCAGTCAACTGATCACACGTTCCCTTCAATCCTAACAGAGCCTCTTCAATAGTCTCCAAACGCAACTCCGTTGTAACCTGAAATTGTTGAGTGCTGAGTTGAAATTGCTCAGATGCAGCACGTAACTGTTGCACTTCCCCTTCCAAATCAGACGCCTCTGTTGATGAAGATGTTTTCTTCGGACCCATTCCTCAGGTAGCAAGATGGTAGCTCTGATACCAATTGATACAGTACAGACCAGATCTTCACAGCAAAAGAATGTAAGACAGAACAATAACTGACAAAAGTCGGCTGTTGTATTATTAGATAGATAAATACTGAGTTTGAGCCTCAACAGCTCCGAATGAAAAAAGACAGTGAATAATAACTAAACAATAATAATTCTCCAATGACCTAAAACACGATGGCTACAAGCCTTATTTAAATAGGACATAACCCTAACCCTAACTTGGAGAACACATAATTAACTAATAATAATAAACCGTAATTAATAAATAAGAGCCCAACCCAGCCCAACCTTCTGCCGCCTCTTGATCCGTATCAATAGTCTGATAGTTCCAGACTCCAAATTAAATTGAGGAAGTAAATCAAAATGCCTTGTAGGGCTTGAAATTATCAAAGACCCTAACTGGAAAGCAAGAACATATATATTTACTCGTGTATTCCTAGATTGAGAAATAGATTTCTGAAGACCAATTCAAATATGGTCAAGCCACACGCTATAATTCAACAACGCTATATATGCTGTAATAAATACACGTAATTTGATAATGACATGGTTGTCACGTCATTGCATGCATAAAACGATATTGTCATACAAAAATAGCACCTCTTCAAATTTTTAACAATAAAATGCGCGCACTAGGAAGTGAACCAAAGTTACCAAACTAAACCAAACCAAATTTAATTTAAAACAGGACTTTTGCATCTGATTGCCTGATTGGATACCACGTTAACCTATATACTAAAAACCAAGTGCTTTCTTACAACTACTTATGCATAATGTACTATGTACCACTTTCTTTGCATCTATTACAATTACTCACAATGGCAATTTCGTATGCCCAAATGCGAATTCACTAAAAAACATATACTTATACAATACATATACATACAGCTAAACATAACCCATAAAATGTGAATAACCACCGGGAACAACCATTGCCGGAAACAATTGCCCGGAACAAAATCCGAAATAAACTCCAGGGAACGAACACCGTCGAAAGCAATCGCCCGGAACCAAATCTGAAATAAACATCGGGACGAACACCGTCAGAAACAATCGCCCGGAACCAAATCTGAAATAAACACCGGCAACGAACACCGCCGGATTTCGTTCATCGCAGTTGACAGATGCTGGTAAGAAACAACATGAACAACCACCGGTCTCTTCTTTAGATTTAGAAAATAGAATTAAAAATAAAAATAAAACGACCATGGAGCCATCTGATCTATATGCATGTAGGATGTTTCCGGCAATCCCGTTTTGATAACGGCGACCTTCACTTTTTTCCTCGTCACCGATGTTACAGACGGATTTCGTCATCTTCCACGTTCTCCTCCTAAAAAAGATGAAATCACAAAAAGATTTTGGGTTAACTGCTTATCTAATATCTAATACTATCTTATAAAGCATTTTGCCCTTTTTTTTAAGAAAAGATGATTTGAACTACCCAAAATACCCCTATTCTTTATTCACTAATTTAAACATCTCTATCTAATATACCTATAATAACCTTAAATCTCAACCACTCATTTTTTCCTCTCTCCTCAAATCTCAACCACTTATTTTTTTCTCTCTCATCCATAAATCATTTTATTTCTCTAATTCATTCAAAATCTTTTATCTCAAAAACCGTATATCGATAAATTATAAAAATTGTATGGGTGTTCTTAAAATTTCATGCTCTTTCATTAGAGATGTCATTCGATATACTTTCGACGAATTTTTAAATCCGAGGGCGGGGCCCGTACGGCTAAGGCATTTGGCTATCATACTCTATGACTTGACCTATCACCCCCACCATCTCACCGCCGCAACCCGCAGGCACTATCTCTCGTCTTTTTAATGGTTTATTACCATTATTTAAAAATTTGTTTGTGGTTGCTGAGGCACAACCAAAAATTGGTGACGGCAAGCGATGGTTTCAGGGCGACAGAAGGTACCATCGTTGCATAAACATTAGGCCTAATTTTTAGCCTAATTGCCTTTCATTATGACTCAAAATTTATATTCCAATTTTGCCCTAAATATTAATTTACGTAATTTGTTCATTCTAATTCATCCGCTTTTCATTAAATGCAAACTCCAATTACATTCTCTACTATCTATATATACTACCAATGTTTTATGCAGAACTTTTATTTATTATATTTTTTTAATAGCAAAAAAATTCGGACTTTTATTAACATGTAGATTATCCAACATCTTCAAAAGATGTGTTGTTCATCCAAAATAAAGGTAAGTTATATAGGTTTTAGGTAAAATAAAACAAGTACTAAAGTAAAACAAATAAAACAATAGGTTTTCCTTCACTGAAAATCACCGTGCATCATGAAAATCATCGTGCATCAATTGCTTCGTGAATATTCGTGGATCAATTTAATCATAATCTAAGGGTCAAGATCTTGTCCTATTTGTTTTACTTTAATACTTGTTTTACATTAACCAACCCCAAGTTATATATAATGGCGATACCAAAATATGTACGAAAATAACCAATAAACTAATAGTACTCAAGATAAGTCATTTTATTATAATTTATATGAATGCAGTTGAGTACCTACTGTATGATCTAGGCATGTATTATGGATATAATAGTTAATTGACAAATCATGTATATAAAATATTATATGCATGAATCTGCTTGAAAAAGATATACATATATGCGGTAGGGATATTTAGTAAATCGATGACAAACACTATGTGGTTTACAAGAACATAATTAAATTTAAATATAAAGATATATTGTATACTAAATAATACTCCATTATTATCGATTCATTACAAATACAATAACTATTACGACAACCCCTTTTATATGTACTAGATTACCTACTTTAATTTATTTTGTTTAATTTAAAGAAATTAGGTTAGAGAAGAGAGGAGACTTACATAGGAAAAATACAATATAGTGAGTATATACACGTAAAAGGATGTTGGTTTGGAAGTAAGATTTGTAGATATAAAGATTAGGGGCATATTAGTAATAATACAAATTAATTAATGGAGCCCAAAATAAAAGTACAGATGGCATCTTTAGAGGATTAGGCCAATATTTAGGTGTGTTTAGTAGGTCTCCAAATCATTAGTGTTTACATAATACGGAGTAGTACATAACAATTTTCTTTCAACTATAAAATTGCAGAAAATAATGTTTAAATAAATAAATAAATAAAAATACAGAAAATAAAATCTAAATGAGTCGCATAAAATTCGTTTTTTGCTATTGTACTAAATAAATAACTTTTTTTTATTAATCAGTTATTACTTGAATAGTTTTACATAGTCATAAGAGGCTCTCCAATAATAGGGACTCATTCCTCAAGGACTAGTCTCATTCAGCGTCACATCAGTAAAAAACACTCCAATGACTAATCTCCCCAAAATATACCTAATACACTCATCCCCCAAGGATTAGTCCTAGTCAGCTTTGGACCCACCAATTATTTAATTCTACCATTTTATCTAAACTTTACACTTTTAACCCTTCATAATATAAATAAAACACATTTTACTCCATTAACACAAATTTTAGATAAAACATATAACTTAATTAAAAATAAAAAAATACATTCAGAACATAAAAAAAACAAAGTACAATTAAAAAAAAACACACACAACCTAAAAATTGAAAGAAAAAAAAAAGAAAAACGACATTTTTATTTTAAAAAACTAAACTAAGCTAAACTAATTGTTGTTGTCTCCGAAAAGGAAGCCTTTGTACTCAGCCATCAGTTTCTTCTTGGCTTCCTTGATGAACCTCTTTTCCTTCTCATCACACTCTGTTTGGCCCATGAAGGAAAGAGCCGTATACATGGTGCGCTTCCTTTCTTCCTCACGAATGGCCGCCAAAGATTGTTGTTGTTCTTCCAAAACTGCTTCCTTTCTACACCCAAGTCAATCGAGCCGGGCGGCCAGGTCGGAAGCTGAAGAACGAGAAGACCCCGCATTAGAAGACGCAGAGGTTCGTGAAGCCTTTGACTTAGTAGGGGGCGCGTATACGTACCCGGACCAAAAAGGTCGTTGTCTCCAAGGTCTATGGGCTCGAATTGGGTTTCCTCCTCCTCTTCACTATCAACAACATTAACAATGTTTTTCCTTTTATGCATGTTTCTCCCCAGAACATCATGAGCGGATGGAGCGAAGAACTTTGGCCTATCTTTCACAAGCAACCAACACTCGTACATGCTAAACTGAGTGCGGGTTTGAGAAAAGTACTCTGAACGCGCTTCTTCCATGACTTGGGCATCGTTCTCCCCACTAATCCGGTGCCCATCATAACCTGCCCAAATTGCATTGAACTTTGCAACATTTGCTTTGATCTTTCTCCATTTGCTGGTAATCTGATTGGCTCTTCTTTGGTTGTTGGGGAATCTTGCATTGTTGTTATCTATGATTCTCCCCCAAAAAGAATCGCCAGATTGGTCTTTGCCGTATACTGGATCCTCTGAAGCATCGACCCAACACTCTGTGAGAACTTTCATTTCCAACTCGGTCCAATGTGACGAGTTTGCAGCAGGTTCTTTTGTTTGTTTGTCCTTTGGATGTGGAATGAACGGTTGGGGTGGTTATCGGTTCGGGAACGATTGATTCAAATCGTTCAAAGCGTTAAAGAAATCGTCGGCTCTTTGATTGTTGAAGTTTGACATGATTTGTTGTTAAAATGGATTGGTATGTGTTAATATAACTGAATATAATGAAAGAGTGGTGTGTTCTAGTGCTTCAATGGAGGTGTATATATAGGAATTAGGGGTGAGAAAAAACTGAACCGGAAAACCAAAAACCGAAAAAAACGACAAAACCTAACCAAAAAACCCGAAAACGAACGAAACCCATTGGTTTGGTTTTCGTTTTTTAAAAACCGAACGGACCGGTTCGGGTTTCGGTTTCATATGCCAAAAACCGATCAAAAACCGAACCGACCGAACCAAATCTATTTAATATTTATATCATATTACATTTATATTCATTACTTGTAATCTGTAAATATATTAATATATTTAAACTTTTTGTTTTTCTAGTGTAAAAATCTATATAAATTACATGTTTTAGATGAAAACGTACAATAAAATCAATTTGTTTTATAAAAGTTATACCAAATTTAACACCTAAATAATATAATTAGTTAATAAAAAATCTCTACATTTTAGTTTCTAAATCATTTTTTTTTCTTACTAATTGAAAGTCAAATATATAACACAATAAACAAAAAAGTAAAAAAAAAATTATATAAAGAACCGAAACAAAAACCGAAACCGATCCAAACCGAACCGGAAAACCGACAAACCGAACCGAACAAACCCAATGGTTTTGGTTTTCTAAAAACCGAATGGATCGGTTCGGGTTTCGGTTTTAGGCAAAAACCGACCCATACTCACCCCTAATGGGAATTTTAAAAAACTAGCCGTTAAGGACTAAAAGTGTCACTTTTTTAACTTGTTTTGGTCTAAACGGCCGTTAGAGGGACTTGTTTTGCCAATTTCTGAAACTTAATTTGTTTTGTCTTATTCCTTGTACATAGCCGTTGGAATTCAAAACAAAATTTTTAATAAATAAAACAACCACAACTTCTTGTCCCTGGAGGAACGAACAAGGAAGACGAGCCAGGCGAACGAACCACGGACGAGTCCCACCCAATGGTGTGGACTCGTCTCTACAT